>JABWTJ010000202.1:947688-1421077 GCA_016801875.1 Solanum sitiens | reverse complement strand
GATAATAAAACTGCATGAGCTAAATGTGCAGTTCGATGTATACGTCCCATCGAGAGGACCCAATATACCCTGCTAGAGGTATAAAGGCATGCTGGCCTTATCACTGAACTGATGCCCACAGAGGGGACTTACAACCTTCTTGGCTAGTAGTTCTGGGACTATTGGGTACGCTGAAACCTAGTTCAACTCGCTATTAGGCTACTCCCATTGATTTATGAAGTTAACTGATTATGTCTGAATTTTCTGTAAATATTGGATAGCTCAAAACTGAACATGCAAACTGAGAATGAACATTTAATCTGATAATGATGCATTAATAACTGATGCATGTATAACTGAATAACTGAAATATCTGACCTAGCATGTGTAATTCAAGAACTAAAGAAATACATAGCTAGGTTTCTGAAATTCACGCGATAAACTGAGTAATAATATGTATGTCTTATTTGGAACATATAAATAATAAATTCATGAAGTTCTGTTGAAGTTCTAGAAACTCTAGGTCTAATCATGATATGGGAATCAAGAATATGACTGAAAATTAGGGATCTAATGGGTGAAAGGAACCCACCAGTGAAATCCTACATACCTGGTGATGAAATTCATGGAAGAACGCCTAGGTTTCGGGGCTAGAACTGCTGGAACCTTGTTTCATTCTTGAACTACGGCTCTTGACCTTTTTTTTCTTTTCTTTCTTTGAATTTTTCCAAGTTTGATTAATGATTTGACTTAGGTAAGTTTTTGTTATGTTTCTAGGCTTAAACTGACTAAAATATGATGATTAAGGGTCAAAACGACGTATCTTAGAGTTAAACAAAGTGGGAAAAGACCAAAAGACCCCTGGGTAGGTTGCTGTCGGACCAAACGACGACCTGGACAGACGGTCCATTGTTCAATTGACGGTCCGTCGTTTGGTCCGTAGGTTGGGTCTGTTCGACATGCCTTTACTAAAACAGGTATGACGCTTTACTCGGAGCTTTGATTTTAGCAAGATTGGTGGCTATGGAAAGCTAATTCAACTATCTATCTTTTGGTATGTCATGGGACACCTAATTCGTTTTGTGCTAAGAGTTATGATCATTTAAAGTTGACCCAATTGCATTTCCCCCTTAACTATCTACGAATTCCCACCTACGGAACTTGGGTCCACCTATGGACTGTGCTGGTCAAAGTGGTCCTTGTCAGAGATTGTATGAAAGGGGGTGTTGATCGATGGTCACAGACTATGGACCGTAGTCTGACCTACAGACCGTAGGTCCGTCCGTCGATCAAGACCTAACCAATTTTTTTTCGGGCTGAATTTTGGGAGTCTCTAATCCTATCGACAGATGTGCAGGACAGACCATGGGTCAGGCTACTGTCCGTCGATGGCCATGTTGGTTAGTCCTGCAGATTTTTCTGAAAAAGCTGATTTTTGGTCTAATTTTTATACGGGGTGTTACATTATCTCCCCCTTGGGGACATTCGTCCTCGAATGAAGACTAAACTAGCTAAAATAGAGGGAGAACATGCAAATACGCTGTAAATGCAAGTACAAACTTAGGGAACATGATTCTAAGACTGAATTCACGCATGAATGACTGGAAAACTGAAGAGGAACTATTGCCTCAAGCTGGAGTGGAATCGGAAGGAAAGAGGTGAGGATACTTGGCTTTCATGGCTGCTTCTTCTTCCCAAGTAGCTCCCTCTACGGACTGACTACTCCAAAAAACCTTGACTGAAGCAAATTCTTTGTTTCTCAACCTTCTATTCTGACGGTCAAGATTCTTAACTGGTACATCCTCATAAGAAAGACTATCCACCGCCACATTCTCTTATGACACTGTAGATGTTGGGTCACCCACACACTTTTTCAAGAGTGAGATGTGGAAGACCGGATGCACTGCTGCTAAGTCTGCTCGTAACTCTAACTCATATGCCACCTTGCCAACCCTTTTCAAGATCTTGTAAGGGCCTACATATCTAGGACTGATATTCCATTTCTTTCCAAATCTCATCACCCCTTTCATAGGTGAGACTTTCAGAAAAACCCAATCATCAACTTGGAACTCTAGTTCCCTTCTCCTTACATCTGAATAAGATTTCTGATGACTCTAGGATGTCTTAAGTCTATCTCTAATGAGTTGCACTTTCTCCATAGCATGAAGGACTGAATCTGGCCCTATCAAAGATGCTTCACCTACTTAAAATCAACCAACAGGAGAGCTACATCTTCGCCCATATAGTGCCTCATAAGGGGCCATCTGAATGCTAGCTATTGTTGTAGGCAAACTCAATCAGAGGAAGGTGATCATCCCAACTACCTTTGAAATTGATCACACAAGCTCTCAACATATCCTCTAGGGTATGAATGGTACGCTCTTACTGTCCATCCGTCTGCGGATGAAATGTTGTGCTAAGGTTAACTTGAGTACCAAGACCCTTCTGAAACGACTTCCAGAAATGAGAGGTAAACTTAGGACCTCTATCTGAGATGATAGACAAAGGAACCCCATGCAACCTCACAATTTCATTAATGTAAAGCTTGGCGTAGTCCTCTGCCGAATCTGTAGTCTTGACCGCCAAAAAGCGAGAAGACTTAGTCATCCTATTAACTATCAACCAAATGGAGTCATGCTGTCTGCGAGTATGAGGTAACCCTGTGATGAAATCCATATTGATAAATTGCCACTTCCAAGAAGGAATGTCAATCTCTTGATTCATACCCCCTGGTTTCTGATGTTCTACCTTGACTTGCTGACAATTGGTGAACTTACTCAAAAAATCTTCTATATCCCTCTTCATGCCATTCCACCAATAGATTTCCCGCAGATCGCGGTACATCTTAGTGGTGCCTTGATGAATAAAATATCTGGAGTTATGTGCTTCTGCAAGAATATGTTATCTCAACTCGCCCACATCAGGAACACACAATCTACCTTGGTAGCGAAGTACACCATCTCTCCGTTGGGAGAAAACCTTCACTCTCTGATTATGGACTGCACCCTTAAGTTCAAGCAAGAGTGGATCACTGTCTTGCTTTTGCTTAACCTCCACTATCAAAGAAGATTCTGCCCCATTATGAACTGTTACACCACTGCCTGATATGGTCATAAGGAGAACTCCCAAGCGATCAAGCCTATGAAAATCCTTCACTAGCTCCTTCCTTTCTTCCTCAACATGGGCTACACTACCCATAGATAATCTACAAAGAGCATATGCTACTTCATTTGCCTTACCAGGATGGTAATGCACACTCATATCATAATTCTTAAGGAACTCAAGCCATCTCCTTTGGCGAAGATTAAACTCTTTCTGGGTGAACACATATTGAAGGCTCTTATGGTCAGTGAACACATCTACATGAACACCATACAAGTATTGTCTCCAGATCTTAAGTGCAAACACCACTGCTTCAAGCTCGAGGTCATGAGTTGGATAGTTCTTCTCATGCACCTTAAGCTGTCTAGAAGCATAAGCTATAACCTTGTCTCGTTGCATCAACACACAACCAAGGACAACTATGGATGCGTCGCAATAGATCACATAACTACCTGACCCCTCTAGTAGAGTCAAGACATGAGTTGTAGTCAATTGTGTTTTCAATTATGCAATTTTTTCTCACAATCATCTGACCACTCAAACATGACCATATTTTGAGTCAACCTAGTCAATGGTAAGTCTATGGATGAAAATCCTTCCACGAACCTTCTGTAATAACCCACTAGACCGAAGAAACTTCTGATATATGTCGCAGAGGTAGGTCTGGGCTATTGTTTCAGTGCTTTTATTTTCTGTAAATCCACTCGGATCCCTTCGCTAGACACAATGTGACCAAGGAGAGCAACATATTGCAACCAGAACTCACATTTGCTAAACTTAGCGAATAACTGGAGATCTTTGAGAGTCTGTAGAACAATTCTCAAATGACTCGCATGTTGTTCCTCATTCTTAGAGTAAATGAGGATATCATAATGAAGATGATAACGAACCTATCCAAGTACTGTTTGAACACTCTGTTCATCAAATCCATGAAAGCTGCTATAGCATGTCCAAATGACATAACTACAAATTCATAATGACCACACCGCATTTTAAAGGCTGTTTTCGGAATGTCACTATCTCTGAATCTAAGCTGATGATAACTCGATCTGAGGTTTATCTTTGAGAAATGACTAGCACCCTGAAGTTGGTCAAACAAGTCATCAATCCTGGGGATGTGATACTTATTCTTGATTGTGACCTTGTTCAATTGTCTATAGTCAATGCACATTCTGAGAGAACCATCTTTCTTCTTTACAAACAATACTGGTGCACCCTATGGTGAAATACTAAGTCTCATGAAACCCTTATCTAGAAGGTCTTTCAACTGCTCTTTTAATTCCTTAAGCTCTTCTGGAGTCATTCTGTAAGGAGGAGTAGAAATAGGTTGGGTATCTGGAAGGAGATCAATTCCAAAGTCGATTTTCCCTTTCGGGAGAAACTCCGGGAAGATCTTCTGGAAACACCTCTGGAAATTCACTGACTACTGGAACTGACTTAAGAGTTGGGGTTTCAGAGCTAGAATCATTAACCCAAAGTAGATGATAGAGATAACCCTTAGAGATCATCTTTCTAGCCTTAAGGTAAAAAATAAATACACCTATCGGCACTAAGCTACTACCCTTCCATTCTAAGATTGGTTCGTCTGGAAACTGAACGAACAATCCTAGTTCTACAATTGACTGAGGCTTAACATGAATGTAACCAATCCATGCCTAGAATGACATCGAAGTCTACCATTTCTAACTCTACAAGATCTGCTGAGGTGACTTTCTGAGACACTTTGACAGGGCAATTTTTGTATACCCGTCTAGCTATAACTGGGTCACCGACTGGAGTAGGGATTGACAAAGGTTGTGAGAGAGTTTCAGGACTGACACTGAATTAGACTGCTATGTAAGGAGTTACAAAAGAAAGAGTAGCCCCTGGATCTAACAATGGATAAACATCAAGGTCAAAGACTCGTAAAGTAACAGTGACTACATGAAGAGAATCTTCCTGATCCTGGTGAGCCTGAAGAGCAAACAACTTGTTCTGGCGCTGACCACCACCTGTACCAGATGAGTTACCCTGCTGAGTCGGCGACTTGCTGGTGCTGCTGAAGTTATAGAATGAGATCTACCATTACCACCTCCTTTACCCTGTCTAGAAGGACAATCCCTCAACATGTGACCAGACTGACCGCACCCAAAACATCCTTCTTTTCCTGCAAGACATTCTCCCAGATGGTTCTTACCACACTTAGGGCAAGTGGGGTAAGTCTTGGTGCCTGAAATTGTAACAACCCTAAAAGAAAAATGAATAAGCTAAATGCTTAAGGTGTCAAGAATGCTTATGATTAGACCAAGGTTCACACGGATTGATATGCGTAGAACCAGACCTCAGAACCCTTACTACGGCCAAGCCAACTAACTTGGGGAGTTAGTTGAGCTTGGAAAGGTTGGAACCAACCATGTAGGGCTCTCGAATACGAATATTTAATCGAAGGAGTCTTTACCAGACTTAAAAAGAAGAAATTTTAAGTTTTGAGGGTCTAGGGGTAAAATGGTCTTTTACCAGGCTAAGGGTAATATCGTAATTACCCTAAATATATATATAATTAATTATTTAATAAGATAGAGGGGCAATTTGGAGAGAGAGAGACGAAAGTGAGCTCTTGAAGTGAAGTCTTGCTCCACCCGGGTTCGAACCTAGGTGGAAGCAATGATTTAACTTGTTTTTATTTAAATTGATAAATTAATTTAATTAATTAATAATTATTGGCTGACTTAAGAAAAAGGAAAATCAGATTTTTATTATTAATTATTTATTAATTAAGATGTCTTATTTTGACTAAGTCTCAACTAGAGTCCTAATCCTAAGGAACCTCTCTCTCTCTTTCACGTTTCATCCACCTCTCCCATTTGTTTTTTTTCACGTTTCTCTGTTAACAAAGCAGCAACAACGAAAAAAAATCAGAAATAACAACAAAAGTTCTTCACACTTGAATAACTTATTAGAATTCAAATGACAAAAACAATCCATAAAAGTAAAGCAAAACGTGACATTCTCGACGGGTAAGGTGGGAATTTCTGAGTTGGACGTTGGGTTGGTGGTGATTCTAGGCAGCAACTTTGAGTGTTGAACAACACCAAGAATAGGTATGGGTTTTCTCTCTTGGAATCCTTTCTCCAAGAGGAATTTCTTTCTACAAAAGTCGACATATGAAACTAGGGCTGTCCCCTTGAATGTTGAACTCCTTGTCCCTAGTCTCCTTCCGGTTTCAATCCAAATTATGTTAGAAATCATGTTGTTGGTATGATTGCTGGTAGTTAAGTAAGAAATATGATGTTCCTTGTGATTTTGTGTTTAAAAATAGCAAGCATAGTCAATGATGTCAACCGAAAATGATGTCGTGCAATATGTAAATGTTTGTTGTTGTTGCTATCCGTTTTGAAGTCTTAAAGTGGTTGGTTTGATGGCTGAAATTAACGTGCATTAAATGTGTAATTCATGATGTTCATATGAGGTGTATGTGACTGATTTTAAGTGGAAAAATCTAAGCTAACACAACAATGAATCAACACCTAAGAACGTGTTAGACGAATCGTGAAAGTACCTCAAAAACGAATGTATGAATGTTGTTAAGTAAAGGCTGGAAAATTTAACTAAATTCCAGCATTTTGTGATGAGGTTTCGGTCAAAAAGGGTGCACTACGTGCTATGTAAAAATGCAAGAAAAATAAGTGAGGTCAGTTGGGTTTGAACCCGAGACCTCACCTTGCTAAGCTACAAAAAAATGAAATTGAAGAAGTGGGGTTAAGGGGGATCGAAATTGGGTTGCTGGTTGGGAAAGAAGAGGGAAATAAATTAAACAAATAAATGGGAGGCGTGGGAATCGAATCCACGACCTCCAGGCAGCGAGTTAAAGAAGAGAAAAATAAAGAAAAGAAAATGTGAGGCGTGGGATTCGAACCCACGACCTCAATGTTGGAAAGGAGAATGGTGAAATTAAATAAGAAAAACAAAGTGAGGTTGTGGGGGCTCGATCCCACAACCTCACTGCCAAAACGCCTAACTTAATAGACTTAAAATAAAAATAAAGGAAAGAAGGTTGTGGGGGTTCGAAGCCACCACCTCACAGCCTCTAGCGAAATTAAAAGAAATAATAAGGAGGCTGTGGGGGTTCGAACGCACAACCTCCCAATTTCCCAGCGAATTTAAGCATAAAATAAAAGAGGTTGTGAGGGGTTTGATCCCACAACCTCTTGGTTTGGGCGAGAAGGGGCAATGTGATGTTAATGAAAAATAAAAAGGGGTTGTGGGGGTTCGAACCCATAACCCTTCGGTCAATTTAAGAGGAAAACTAGGTAGAAAATTAATGATGCGATGTTAATGTTGGGATTTAATCTAGAGTTCTAATGTTATGAATATTAAAAATAAAATCAACGAAAAATGTAAATGATATCCAAGTGATTCAAACTTGGGTTTCCTTGCCCAAACTTCCGTATTGATACATAAGTCATACATGAACAAAATATCCAAGAATAATGCCACATACTTAGATCAAAATCAAGATCTTGGCATACATACAAGATGCATAAGTCTTGTATCACATAATCTTAGAAAGATATGAATCACTTAGACGAAATATGAATGAAGCCTCATGGCTTGTATGTATAGACACATAAGTCTAACATACGTTCAAAAGTAAGTGAACCTAAGAGGTATGATGAGATGAACAATGAAATGATGAAATGAACAATGAAATGATGAAACCCTAGAAGGGTTAAGTAAGGGTGTGAAACACACTAAATGGCCAAGTGCATTGGCATATGATGAAATGAACATTCACGTAATAAGAGGTGAGTAACTATGAAAAGCAAAGGTGCTAATGATAATGAATGTGGTGACAATATGATATGAGGCTAATGTAAATGATGAGAGAAATCTCAAATGAGCCTAAGTAAATGTTACCAATATGTACTCACCTATGAGAGTGTAAGATAATGAAGAGACCAGTCTCTATGAACACTCTAATTAAGGTATTGAGCTTAACACCCTTAATACTAATGATGAGATGAGAAATCATCTAATGAGCTATGATGTCCTCATACTAGAAGCCAGCTTCCATGACGTATGAGATGAATGAAATGGAACTTTATACTGAGCACCGATAGGCTAGCTATGAGCGGTGATGCCTTCTTTCGGGAAGGACGGAGGTTCACGTAACTCTCATGATATGAGACTGTCCGGCTTGCCGGGTATGGGTCTCCTTATATCTCCTAGTCTTCAAACCTATACTGTCAATATAGGGATCTGGCGGGGTTAAATTCTCATGTACGCTAGCATGTTATTGGATCAATTTGGCCGGTGGTTCCACCTCTTTTCGGTGTGGGGGAGACACTGGATTTCATGATGCTCACATGATCTATGTCGGTTAAAGTTAAAGTTCCCAATGAATGAATGAGGCCAACCTCAAATGATGCACATAATGAAATGAATGATACCAAAGGTGTTAGGATAGGATAATCAAAGGTGAGTTAGATTCAAGTAATGACATTAGGTCATTCTTGGTCATTGCACAACGAACCAAATGAAAGTCTTAAACTACATCCTAGGTATAGCTGGTGGTTACACTGGCCTATGAATGAAATGAAATGAAGTAGGTATGAATGAATGTAGCAGACTCTGTGTTTGCTAATGAAGATTCCCTAGTTGAGGTCCCATCTGTTGAGCCCTCATTTCTGGGATGTCTTAATGTCAAGTCCATGATTCCAAGGTCTCATGGCATATGAATGAATGATATGAAAGAAGTTATGTGATACATGCAAAATGTATTGTATGCTATATGATATGTTCTATGGGTAAATGTTATGTGCTGTGTGCAAATGTGATAAGTAGGATGATGTATGTTATTCTCATGGCATCACTTTCCTAATCCAAATTTGGAAAGCTCATTTACTTTCCTAATCCAAATTTGGAAATTTTCCTAATCTCAATTTGGTAAGTCCACTGACTTGACTTTCCAAAAATCATATTGTTAGGAAAAAGCTATTCTTTCTCATGCATGTCCTTGGTGTGTGATTCCATATACCCATACTTAGTACAAGTGTGTACTAACCCTATACAAACTCTACTATTTTAGGTGCAGGCACAGGTGGACTATAGAGCTACAAGATCATCGTTGCAGTTATCCGGACGTCCAGCATGCATTCGGTTTTGGTAGGTCTTCATGTCTTCGAGGATGCTACTGTTTTATATTCTAGCTTAGTTTTAGAGTTGAGCTAGTGGAGCATGTTCCACTAGCGTTTCTTTCCTATTTTTATTCAGACAATGTATTGGTGCCATTTTGGCAATTATACGCTTTATAAGAATTGAACTATTTCTTTCAGTTGCTTATCTCTTAACGTTAGATGGTTGATGGTGAACAATTACGTATTTATGAGAATGTTTGTATAAGTATGTTAGGAAACAAAAAGTTTCAAATTTTCCGCTAAAATTAACCTATGTAATGTAAGAATGACGTAAGTAGGCTTGTCTGCGACCTCTGAGAGGTCAACGACACCGGTCTCGTCTGGGGTCTAAATTCCAGTCGTGACAAAGTTGGTATCAGAGCATTAGGTTAAATTACGAAAATAATAACTTCACATCAACCACATTGAGTAGTTTCTAAGTCATGATAGTGAAGTGCACCACTATCCTGGATTAGAGACTGCATGATGCGTAGGAAAATTTCCTTTCTTCTGATCTTATCGTACTTTTCCTAATATGTGAGTTCTTGGTGTTATAAGCGTGTCTAACATCAATCCTTGTTGTTTTTCTATAGAATGAACACTAGGAGAGGTAATGGTCAGAGGAGAGTAGGAGTAGCAGCCGGGGGTAATCAGGATCCAGCTGAAGGAGTGGCCATGCCAGTTAACCCAGCTGGGTTGACTGATGCTGAGGTGAGGGCATCTCTGGCCCAGATGGCACAGGCCATTACTATGCAGGACCGGGCTATGACTGCCCAGGCCAACCGGCAGGATTTTCAGAGGGAGAACCCACCGGTTCGTAGCATGGCTGACAGGCAGAGAGACTTCACGAGGATAAATCCTCCTATTTTCACAGGGTCTAAGACTTTAGAGGACCCCAAGGAGTTTGTGGATGAGGTGCATAAGATTCTAGTGGCTATGGGGGCCACAGATATTGAGAAGGCTGAGCTGGCATCCTATCAGCTCAAGGGTGTTGCACAGACTTGGTGCAAGATGTGGCAAGATAGCCGAGTTTTGGGTGGAGTGCCAGTCACATGGGAGCTGTTCAAGACAGCATTTCTGGAGAGATTCTTCCCTAGAAAGATGAGGGAAGCCAAGGTTGAGGAGTTCATCAACCTTAAACAAGGCTCTATGACAGTTAGGGAATATTCCCTGAAGTTTGTTAAGGTATCAAGGTATGTTACTTTCTCTAGTATTTAATAGCAAGAATGAGGAGAATACTGAGTTTTGTTGAAATCATCCAGGTATGCTACTTCCCTGGTTTCTAACAGCAGGGATGAGATGAGCAGGTTCCTTACAGGATTCAATGGAGACCTGGAGGAGGAGTGTCGATCTGCGATGCTCCATGATAACATGGATCTTTCCAAGTTGATGGTGCATGTCCAGCAGGAAGAGGACAGCCGCAGAAAGAGAGGTATTCGTGATGCTAGGAGGCCTAAACCTCAAGATCAGGCAGGTCCCAGCCATGGAGGCCACAGAAACAACTTTGGCGTCTGTGAGCAGCCAAGGTTTAAGAAGGGACTATCCCACCAAGGGGAGTCAAGTTCACCCAATTGTCGCTATGATAGGGATTCCGAGTTCAGAGATAAGAGAAACAAGGGAATAGATACACCTAAGGAAAGGCAACCTTGCAGGAAGTGTGGCAGACAGCATGGAGGAGAGTGTATGATGGGCTCTAATGCTTGTTACAGCTGTGGAAAACCAGGTCATATGGTGAAGGATTGTTTGAATAGGAGAAGTCAAGAACAAGGGAAGGAGAGAGTTCAGCCTAATGGTCCAAATGAAGAGGCTCCAAGGAGGCAACGATTCTTCACACTCAAGTCTAGGAGTGCAAGGGAAGGCACTTCTGATAAAGCCTCAGGTGCGAAGCCTTAATTAGTCTTTCATATATTTGACTGTGTATGGTGGTTATGCACTAGTATGAAGTTAATATGTTTGAGTCATCATGTTGGTTGATGATTTGTATGACTTATATGGTGACTTATGTTATATGCTTTAATGAGACTAGTTCAGGAAAGAATTCTTTAGTCTATTAATGTAAAGCTACTAGTAGGTTTCAAGGATGTGTACCATCATATTAATATGTGAATCAGATATTCACCAGTGGAAGTATTGAAGTACCTATGTATGCGTATGTTCTATAGATGACATACTTATTGTTAGTAAAGAGTAGTGTCATTCGGGGATGAATGTTCCTAAGGGGGGGATAATGTAACAACCCTAAAAGAAAAATGAATAAGCTAAATGCTTAAGGTGTCAAGAATGCTTGCGATTAGACCAAGGTTCACATGGATTGATACGCGTAGAACCAGACCTCAGAACCCTTACTACGGCCAAGCCAACTAACTTGGGGAGTTAGTTGAGCTTGGAAAGGTTGGAACCAACCATGTAGGGCTCTCGAATACGAAGATTTAATTGAAGGAGTCTTTACCGGACTTAAAAAGAAGAAATTTTAAGTTTTGAGGGTCTAGGGGTAAAATGGTCTTTTACCAGGCTAAGGGTAATATCGTAATTACCCTAAATATATATATAATTAATTATTTAATAAGATGGAGGGGCAATTTGGGGAGAGAGAGCCGAAAATGAGCTCTTGAAGTGAAGTCTTGCTCCACCCGGGTTCGAACCTAGGTGGAAGCAATGATTTAACTTGTTTTTATTTAAATTGATAAATTAATTTAATTAATTAATAATTATTGGCTGATTTAAGAAAAAGGAAAATCAGATTTTTATTATTAATTATTTATTAATTAAGATGTCTTATTTTGACTAAGTCTCAACTAGAGTCCTAATCCTAAGGAACCTCTCTCTCTTTCACGTTTCATCCACCTCTCCCATTTGTTTTTTTTCACGTTTCTCTGTTAACAAAGCAGCAACAACAAAAAAAAATCAGAAATAACAACAAAAGTTCTTCACACTTGAAGAACTTATAAGAATTCAAACGACAAAAACAATCCATAAAAGTAAAGCAAAACGTGACATTCTCGACGGGTAAGGTGGGAATTTCTGTGTTGGACGTTGGGTTGGTGGTGATTCTAGGCAGCAACTTTGAGTGTTGAACAACACCAAGAACAGGTATGGGTTTTCTCTCTTGGAATCCTTTCTCCAAGAGGATTTTCTTTCTACAAAAGTCGACATATGAAACTAGGGCTGTCCCCTTGAATGTTGAACTCCTTGTCCCTAGTCTCCTTCCGGTTTCAATCCAAATTAGGTTAGAAATCATGTTGTTGGTATGATTGCTGGTAGTTAAGTAAGAAATATGATGTTCCTTGTGATTTTGTGTTTAAAAATAGCAAGCATAGTCAATGATGTCAACCGAAAATGATGTCGTGCAATATGTAAATGTTTGTTGTTGTTGCTATCCGTTTAGAAGTCTTAAAGTGGTTGGTTTGATGGCTGAAATTAACGTGCATTAAATGTGTAATTCATGATGTTCATATGAGGTGTATGTGACTGATTTTAAGTGGAAAAATCTAAGCTAAAACAACAATGAATCAACACCTAAGAACGTGTTAAACGAATCGTGAAAGTACCTCAAAAACGAATGTATGAATGTTGTTAAGTAAAGGCTGGAATATTTAACTAAATTCCAGCATTTGGTGATGAGGTTTCGGTCAAAAAGAGTGCACTACGTGCTATGTAAAAATGCAAGAAAAATAAGTGAGGTCAGCTGGGTTTGAACCCGAGACCTCACCTTGCTAAGCTACAAAAAAATGAAATTGAAGAAGTGGGGTTAAGGGGGATCAAAATTGGGCTGCTGGTTGGGAAAGAAGAGGGAAATAAATTGAACAAATAAATGGGAGGCGTGGGAATCGAACCCACGACCTCCAGGCAGCGAGTGAAAGAAGAGAAAAATAAAGAAAAGAAAATGTGAGGCGTGGGAATCGAACCCACGACCTCAATGTTGGAAAGGAGAATGGTGAAATTAAATAAGAAAAACAAAGTGAGGCTGTGGGGGCTCGATCCCACAACCTCACTGCCAAAACGCCTAAATTAATAGACTTAAAATAAAAATAAAGGAAAGGAGGCTGTGGGGGTTCGAACCCACCACCTCACAGCCTCTAGCGAAATTAAAAGAAATAATAAGGAAGCTATGGGGGTTCGAACCCACAACCTCCCAATTTCCCAGCGAATTTAAGCATAAAATAAAAGAGGTTGTGAGGGGTTTGATCCCACAACCTCTTGGTTTGGGCAAGAAGGGGCAATGTGATGTTAATGAAAAAATAAAAAGGGGTTGTGGGGGTTCGAACCCACAAACCTTCGGCCAATTTAAGAGGAAAACTGGGTAGAAAATTAATGATACGATGTTAATGTTGGGATTTAATCTAGAGTTCTAATGTTATGAATATTAAAAATAAAATCAACGAAAAATGTAAATGATATCCAAGTGATTCAAACATGGGTTTCCTTGCCCAAACTTCCGTATTGATACATAAGTCATACGTGAACAAAATATCCAAGAATAATGCCACATACTTAGATCGAAATCAAGATCTTGGCATACATACAAGATGCATAAGTCTTGTATCACATAATCTTAGAAAGATATGAATCACTTAGACGAAATATTAATGAAGCCTCATGGCTTGTATGTATAGACACATAAGTCTAACATACGTTAAAAAGTAAGTGAACCTAAGAGGTACGATGAGATGAACAATGAAATGATGAAATGATGAAACCTTAGAAGGGTTAAGTAAGGGAGTGAAACACACTAAATGGCCAAGTGCATTGGCATATGATGAAATGAACATTCACGTAATAAGAGGTGAGTAACTATGAAAAGCAAAGGTGCTAATGATAATGAATGTGGTGACAACATGATATGAGGCTAATGTAAATGATGAGAGCAATCTCAAATGAGCCTAAGTAAATGTTACCAATACGTACTCACCTATGAGAGTGTAAGATAATGAAGAGACCAGTCTCTATGAACACTCTAATGAAGGTATTGAGCTTAACACCCTTAACATTAATGATGAGATGAGAAATCATCTAATGAGCTATGATGTCCTCATACTAGAAGCCAGCTTCCATGACGTATGAGATGAATGAAATGGAACTTTATACTGAGCACCTATAGGCTAGCTATGAGCGGTGATGCCTTCTTTCGGGAAGGACGAAGGTTCACGTAACTCTCATGAGATGAGACTGTCCGGCTTGCCGGGTATGGGTCTCCTTATATCTCCTAGTCTTCAAACCTATACTGCCAATATAGGGATCTGGCGGGGTTAAATTCCCATGTACGCTAGCATGTTATTGCATCACTTTGGTCGGTGATTCCACCTCTTTTCGGTGAGGGGGAGACACTGGATTTCATGATGCTCACATGATCTATGTCGGTTAAAGTTAAAGTTCCCAATGAATGAATGAGGCCAGCCTCAAATGATGCACATAATAAAATGAATGATACCAAAGGTGTTAGGATAGGATAATCAAAGGTGAGTTAGATTCAAGTAATGACATTAGGTCATTCTTGGTCATTGCACAACGAACCTAATGAAAGTCTTAAACTACATCCTAGGTTTAGCTGGTGGTTACACTGGCCTATGAATGAAATGAAATGAAGTACGTATGAATGAATGTAGCAGACTCTGTGTTTGCTAATGAAGATTCCCTAGTTGAGGTCCCATCTGTTGAGCCCTCATTTCTGGGATGTCTTAATGTCAAGTCCATGATTCCAAGGTCTCATGGCATATGAATGAATGATATGAAAGAAGTTATGTGCTACATGCAAAATGTATTGTATGCTATATGATATGTTCTATGGGTAAATGTTATGTGTTGTGTGCAAATGTGAAAAGTAGGATGATGTATGTTATTCTCATGGCATCACTTTCCTAATCCAAATTTGGAAAGCTCATTTACTTTCCTAATCTCAATTTGGCAAGGCCACTGACTTGACTTTCCAAAAATCATGTTGTTAGGAAAGAGCTATTCTTTCTCATGCATGTCCTTGGTGTGTTCTTGCATATACCCCTACTTAGTACAAGTGTGTACTAACCCTATACAAACTCTACTATTTTAGGTACAGGCACAGGTGGACGATAGAGATACAGGATCATCGTTGCAGTTATCCGGACGTCCAGCATTCATCCGGTTTTGGTAGGTCCTCAAGTCTTCGAGGATGCTACTGTTTTATATTCTAGCTTAGTTTTAGAGTTGAGCTAGTGGAGCATGTTCCACTAGCGTTTCTTTCCTTTGTTTATTCAGACTATGTATTGGTGCCATTTTGGCAATTATACGCTTTATAAGAATTGAACTATTTCTTTCAGTTGCTTATCTCTTAATGTTAGATGGTTGATGGTGAACAATTACGTATTTATGAGAATGTTTGTATAAGTATGTTAGGAAACAAAAAGTTTCAAATTTTCCGCTAAAATTAACCTATGTAATGTAAGAATGACGTAAGTAGGCTTGTCTGCGACCTCTGAGAGGTGAAGGACGCCGGTCTCGTCTGGGGTCTAGATTCCAGTCGTGACAGAAATACTTCCCTTAGACTTAGATCCTGTTGCTCTACCCTTCTGGTCATACCTGTTCTTGGAGGATGGAACATTAGCTGATGAAGGGGATGGAGCTGAAAACTTCTGCTGACTCAACAAGCGATT
Organism: Solanum sitiens; assembly: GCA_016801875.1. Lineage (NCBI taxonomy): Eukaryota > Viridiplantae > Streptophyta > Magnoliopsida > Solanales > Solanaceae > Solanum > Solanum sitiens. The sequence continues at coordinate 1,405,218 of JABWTJ010000202.1, read as the reverse complement.
TCCACCACCCGATTTCTGCTAAGAATAATCATAGTTCCCAGTCCTAGCCTTCTTATTTTCCTTAGCCTGTTCCCTAAGCTTATCATCCTCAACCTTTTTAGCATGAGTCATAAGCCTAGAGATGTTCATATCTCTATGTAACATAGCATTTCTGCACTCAGTCTTTACGAAATTCGACACTCCATATAAAAACTTATTCATCTGAGCCCTGGAGTCAACAACCATGTGAGGAGCATACCTGGAGAGTTGGTTAAACTTCAGCCCATACTCTTGGATCGTCATTTTTCCTTGCCTCAAGTTCATGAATTCCTGAGTCTTTGCTTCTCTCAACTCTATTGGGAAAAAACTGTCGAGAAAAGTCTCACTAAAACAATCCCAAGTGATAAGAGCTGCATTTGCACCCCTATTCTCCTTCCACTGAGTGTACCAGATATGAGCAACATCCTTCAACTGGTATGATGTCAACTCAACCCGATCCTTTCCAGTGACTTGCATTACCTCAAAGATCTTCTTGATCTTATCTAAGAAATTCTGAGGATCCTCATTTGTCTGTGATCCTAAGAACTTAGGCGGATTCATCCTAATAAAGTCACGGACCCTTGCTGCTGCTGATCTACCATTTTCATTTACAATAGCATGAACCCGATTGTTCTGGTTGGTCATACTCTGAGCCAACATCTGTATGGCACTCCTAAACTCAGCATTGGAGAGTTCTTGATCTGGGACTGGAGGAGCTATGTTTGCATTACTAGCATTCGCATTTCTAGCGTTAGCTCTACGAGGAGGCATGATCTGGAAAGTAGAATGTCAAGTTAGTATGGAATTACATCATACCTTACGCACGATAAGAGTAAAAACAAAGTGAAGTTTTCCTAAAACATTTCATAGCCGCTCTCTCATTAGATGTGGTACACTTCACACCTATGAAAAGGACTCTACTTAGTGCGGCTTTTCAGACATCCTAGGACTCTTGAACCTAGTGATTTGATACCAAGTTTTTCACGCCCAGAGCTATCCCCAAGACGCGGACACGAAACCTAGGACCATAAGTGATCCCAAGCTAACCCTGCTGTCATGATCATGAGCATACTAAACATAATAAACTGAACGCGGAAGCTAAGTCATAATTTTAACTGAAAAGATGGGGAATACCCATTTTCCATAACTAAGGTATTTGAAAACAATGAGTTTAATACAAAGAAAATATTAACTTAATACTAAGCTGAATCTAACTATTTATGAAAATAGCATCTAAACTGGACTAGAAATACTGGGACAAGCCCCAGCTAAATCTAGCAAAAACAGAAACTAAATGACTAAAAGACTGAAATGAAACTCATGACTATTGTCCTCGGAGAATGAGGAATCACCACTGAATCTGCTGAACTGGAGATCAAAAATCGACCTATGCGTGATCTGGATGCTGAGAACATGAACCTACGTCACGAGAAGATGTAGCGCACATATGCGTTAGTACTTGAAGGGTAATAAGCATTTAGGATAGAATAAAGCTGAAATAAAACATAACTGAACAAGTAAAAAAGCAAGTATAAAATATCTGAACATGATGTACTGAATTCTGAGCTAACTGAATGCAATGACCAATTTATAACATGTTGAAACTGAATATTGAATATACTGATAAATGGTGAATCCAAGAGAATCTAACTGAACTTTTGGAGCTACTAATAACCGATAATAAAACTGCATGAGCTAAATGTGCAATTCGATGTATACGCCCCATCGAGAGGATCCAATATACCCTGCTAGAGGTATAAAGGCATGCTGGCCTTATCACTGAACTGATGCCCATAGAGGGGACTTACAACCTTCTTGGCTAGTAGTTCTGGGACTATTGGGTACGCTGAAACCTAGTCCAACTCGCTATTAGGCTACTCCCATTGATTTATGAAGTTAACTGAATATGTCTGAATTTTCCGTAAATATTGGATAGCTCAAAACTGAACATGCAAACTGAGAATGCAACATTTAATCTGATAATGATGCATTAATAATTGAGGCATGTATAACTGAATAACTGAAATATCTGACCTAGCATGTGTAATTCAAGAACTAAAGAAATACATAGCTAGGGTTCTGAAATTCACGCGATAAACTGAGTACTAATATGTATATCTGATTTGGAACATATAACTAATAAATTCATGAAGTTCTGTTGAAGTTCTAAAAACCCTAGGTCTAATAATGATTTGGGAGTCAAGAATCTGACTGAAAACTAGGGATCTAATGGGTGAAAGGAACCCACTAGTGAAATCCCACATACCTGGTGATGAAATTCACGGAAAAACACTTAGGTTTCGGGTGTGGAACTGCTGGAACCTTGCTGCGTTCTTGAACTAGGGTTCTTCACCTTTTTACTCCCTCTTTGCTTCTAATTTTTCTAAGTTTGATTAATGATTTGACTTAGTAACTTTTTTGTTATGTTTCTAGGCTTAAACTGACTAAAATCAGATGATTTAGGGTTAAAACGACGTATCTTAGAGTTGAAACAAAGTGGGAAAATACCAAAAGACCCCTGGGTAAGTTGCTGTCAAACCAAACGACGACCTGGACAGACGGTCTGTAGTTCAATCGACGGTCTATCATTTGGTCCGTAGGTTGGGTCTGTTCGACAGGCCTTTACTAAAATAGGCATAACGTTTTACTCGAAGCTCTGATTTTAGCAAGGTCGGTGGCTATGGAAAGCTAATTCAATTATATCTTTTGATATGTCATAGGACACCTAATTCATTTTGTGCTAAGAGTTATGATATTTGAAGTTGACCCAACTGCATTTCCCTCTTAACTGTCTACGAACTCCCACCTACGGTCTGACCTACGGATCGTGGGTTCACCTACGGACCGTGTTGGTCAATGTGGTCCTTGTCAGAGAGTGGCTGAAAGGAGGTGTCGATCGACGGTCACGGACTATGAACCGTAGTCTGACCTATTGACCGTAGGTCCGTCCGTCGATCAAGACTTAACCAATTTTTTTCCAGCCTAAATTTTGGTAGTGTGTGATCCCACCAACAGATGTGCAGGAAGGACCGTGGGTCAGGCTACGGTCCGTCGATGGCCACGTTGGTTCCTCCTGTAGATTTATTTGAAAAACTAATTTTTGGTCTGTTTTGGATACGGGGTGTTACAACTTAAGGGGTTTTAAGTAGTGTGAGTGAGGGTATGAGACTTTATTTATGCATTGCACAAGTAAGCTTTGAGGGTGATTATGGTATGTGCTATAATGAAATGATGGTTATGAGCTAATGCATGCTTTAGATGAATATGTACTATGAATGTTAACCATGACTATGAACTATGCATATGAATATGAAAATGAATATGAGCTATATCTATGACTTCTTAATGAGCTTTGCTTTGTGTGAGTTAGGGTATGAGACTTCACTTGCACATTGGACTATTGGACTTATAAAGGGGTTATGGTGTGAACTCTCTATTGCATGAAGGTATGTGAATCCATGTATACATGATGGGAATTTTTACCATGAATGATGTTACTTGTGAACATGAAAGTCTTTTTTCTTATGGTATAGGTTGACTATGTATTCTTTAACTGTGCATAATGGTTTTTAAACTTGAAAAGCATGATTTCAACTAAGTTTCCTTTTTCAAATCATGTTTCAATGATTTTATGCATGCTCCTATACTTAGTACTTTATGTGCTAACCCATTTCATCAATATTTATTATAAGTGTAGGTTTTGGTCATTTAGGGACATTAATTCTTTTAAGAAAACCTTGGGTTGACTATTCCCTAGGCTTGATGAGTCCTTAAGTTCGAGGACAAGATGCTACCTCTCTAGTTTCTATTGTACTTTCTATTTTTAGACTTTATTGATTTAAAGGGCTTATGACTCTATTTATAATCTTTATGGCATTTGATGGTGAATGAGATAAGTCTAGATACTTATTTTCTTTTATCAAAAGAAGTCGACTTGATTGCAAAGCTTTTTATTTTTCTACATTATTTTATGCCTTATGTGATGATTATTTTAATAGGGTCTTGTACGAGACCCTTTCGGGGTCAAGTACGCCATGTTACTTCTAGGGGATAATACGGGGTCGTGAAAAAATTGGTATCACAACAATAGGTTTAAAATGATTCTAGGACAATGTATCATGAACCACGTCTAGTAGAGTCTTTTTCATGAGTGGGAAGCGCGCCACACTTATGAATGAGAGGCTATAAGATGCTTAGGAAATCTCACTTTTATCATTAATCTTTAGTCGTGGTTTAAGAATTTTAACTCTATGAAGTCCTTTACCTATCCCCCTTTCTTGTGTATATAGGATATGAATACAACCAGATCCGACGCTAGATGGATAGAAGCGGAGATTGTGAATGAGAGAGTTCCTCCCCAATAACCACAGGAGCCTCAAGGTCCTGTAGATCCTAATGCTGAGGGGACTAAGACTAATGTGGAAATAAGACTCGTGTTTTAACGGTTCAAGTCACTAGGGAAGTTAGAGCTCATGTGAATTCTAATGAGAGTACCATAGCTTCAAGGTAGAGGGATTTCACAAGAATGGACCATCCTAAGTTCTTTGGATCTAAAGTGGGTGATGGCCCTCAAGAGTTCATAGATGAAATCTATAAGATAATTTATGCCATGGGGTGACTTATAGAGAGAAAGAAGAGCTAGCTTCTAATCAATTGAAGGGAGCGGACCAAGTATGGCATACTATGTGAAGAGGAATAGGCCGGAAGGAGCGGTTCTCATAGGTTGGGATGTGTTCATTAAAGCATTCCTTGATAGGTTATTTCCAAAAGAGAAAAGGGAAGTAGAAGTGGAAAAATTTATCAACCTTCGCCAAGGAGGTGTGGGTGATGAAGAACACTCTCTAAAGTTCCTCAAATTGTTAATGTATGCTTTAACAATGGTGGAAGATCCTAGGATGAGATGAGTAGATTTGTGACGGGGTGTCTAGCTTTGGGATAAAACAGTGCCATTAGGATATACTTCATGATTAGATGGATATATCACGTCTTATGGTGTTTGCTAAACAAATTTAGGATGAGAAAATCCAAGAAAATAATAAGGAGGTTAAGAGGTCTAGGATGGAGGATGGAAATTCTTCTAAGAGTAATTTTGATATCTAAGGGTAACCAAGGTTCAAGAGAAGGTTCTCCAACCAAGACTCCTCTAGTGCTCCAAGGGTCAAAAAGGATAAGGTGCCTCACGCTAAGCCTCAAGGAGGTAATAGTGGTGGATCTTCTATGATGAAGCTTACTTGTGCCAAGTGTTGCAAGAGACATGAGGGTAAGTATCTTGTTGGCACAGATGGTTGCTTTCACTGTGGGAATAGTGTTCATATGATGAGAGATTATCCCATGTTAAAGGTTCAAAGAAGAGAGGGCAACCAAGCCCTCCCTAGTTGTTCAAACTCTGATGCGCCCAAGAATAACCATTTTTATTATCTTCAATCCTGAGGTGACAAAGCGAATTCCCCGGATGTGGTAACCGATGTGTTAATAGTCTTCTCTATTGATGTTTATGCACTTTTAGACCCCTGTGCCACTTTGTCCTTTTTCGCACCCTTTATGGATATGATGTTTGAAATACTCATTGATCTGTTAAAGGAACCTTTGTTGGTTTCAACCCCGGTTGGTGACTCTGTAGTGCAAAAAGAGTCTGTAAAAGTTGTCCTATTTCTTTGTCTCATAAACTCACTTTGGTTGATTTTGTAGAATTGGATATGCTTGATTTTTGTGTAATTTTGGGCATAGATTGGTTGCGTGCATGCTATCCCTCTATTGATTATTAGACTCGGATAGTAAAGGTTCAATTTTCAAATGAGTGTACTTTAGAGTGGAAGGGGGGAAATTCGAATTCCACATGTCTATTTGTTTCATGTCTAATAGCTATGAAAATGACCACCTAGGGGTGAATTTACCATATTATTATGATTCTGGATGTTGAGTCCGAAGTTCCTTCTTTAGAGTCGATCCCCGTTGTGAGTGATTTTCTGGAAGTCTTTCCTAATTACTTGCTCGAAATTCATCCCAAGCGGGAAATAGACTTTATGAATTTATTATTTTCCAAATACGCAACCTTTATCGATTCATCCATATAGAATGCCTCCAAAAGAATTGAAAGATTTAAAGAATCAATTAAAGGTTTTGCTAGAAAAGGGTTTTATCTAACCGAGTATCTCTCCATGGGGTTCTCTGGAGTGTGTCAAATAAAGATGAGTCCCTTAGTATGTGTATTGACTACCACCAATTGAACAAGGTGTCTATAAAGAATAAGTATCCACATCCTACATCTGACGATTTGTTTCATAAACTTGTAGGGCTAACTATTTCTCAAAGGTATATATTTTTTCGGGTTACCATCAACAAAGGGTAATATGGGTTGATATTCCTAAAAGGACCTTTCGAATAAGATATGGGCACTATGGTTCCTTGTGATATCATTTGGCCTAACAAATTCCCCGGCGACATTCATGGATCTACTGAATAGTGTATTTAGGCAATATCTTGATTTATTTGTTATCGTCTTCATTGATGATATTTTGATCTATTCGAAGAGTGAGGGTGATCATATGATGTTTTTGAGAATTGTGTTGCAAGTCCTTACGGACCACCAATTATATGCTAAGTTTAGTAAATATTAGTTTTGGATTAGTCGGTTGCTTTCCTTGGTCATATTGTGTTTAGCAAGAGTACTGAAGTAGACCCCAAAGAAGACGGATGTTGTCTAGGGTTGTCCTAGACCTCTATCTCGGACTGATATTAAATGTTTTTTAAGTTAGTCAATTATTATGGGAGGCTTGTTGAGGATTTTTCCTCCATTGCTTCTCTATTTAAGTCCTTAATTTAAAAAGAAAGCTAAGTTTGAGTGGTGAAGCTTGTGAGAAAAGCCTCCAAGAATTAAAGGATTGACTTACATCCGCTCAAGTGTTGACCTTACTGAAGGATACCGATGGGTTTGTGGTATATTGTGATGATTCTCGAGTTGGTTTGGGATTTATCCGAGTCTATCTTTCAGAGAGAACCGTCCTCATGCAACGTGGAAAAGAAATTCCCTACGCTTTACGGCAACTAAAAGTCAAAAGAATTATCCAACCCATGATCTTGCATTAATTGTCATAGTGTTTGCCTTGAAGTATTGAGATGTTACCTTTATGGGGTCCGTGTAGATGTGTTCACCGATCAAAAAAGTCTTCAATTTTTGTTTACCCAAACAGAATTGAATCTACGACAAAGAAGGTGGTTAGAGCTTCTAAAGGACTATGACATGAGTGTCCTTTACCACCCCGGCAAACCCAATGTAGTTGCAGATGCCCTAGGCCGAAATGGGTAGTGTGGCCAATAAAAACGATGAGAAAAAAGGAGTTAGTCCGTGATGTGCATAGGTGGGCCCTCTTGGGTGTCTAACTAGTATATTCTCCCAAAAGGGGGGTCATGGTCCATCATAGTTCAAAATCATCTTTTGGTGTTGATGTATTGTTGTGGTAGACTTGTGTCCCTTTCCTGATACATATTTAATGTAAATATGGAATTGTTGACTTAGTATGCTAAAGCTCCTTATTCTTGTATATGTGATGGACATGTGGCCTTGAACATAGTGAGAAGGTCAAATTATGTGAAACCCTCAACCTAGTTGAGAGGTTATGATATCCTTAGAGTTGCCATAATGGTATCCTTCTTGTGTAAATGGTGCACTTAGGGTTGATTGGCTGGAACGGAATGCAATCATCCTTACAAAATTCATTGAGCTATCCTCTTAGCCATTTTAGGTATCCTTAGTGGAACCTCTTTGGTAAGGTGAAATGTGATAGGGTTATGAACAAGATATGGAACCTCTTCATGTGATCCTTTATTGAAAACACTATGACAATAAAAGCTAGCACCAAGTGAGTATGCTTGGGAAGTTCCTCTTATTAACATGACTTTTGAGAACAAAGAAACCCTCGATATTCCTTAACCATGTGCCTACATGGGATGTGTCCTAGTTCTACCATTGGCCCATAGAAAAAACCTCTATCGGAGTAGTTTCATGACTCCGGATTCCATGCATAGCTAGTATGGTATATGTCGGTTATTGCCTATTCTCATCATGTGGGATACCTATTAGTATTGGAGAAGTTTTATGAAGTTTAGGTAGTGGTATGGGACGCTATCTAGGCTTTGCATGATTAGGATTTAAAGATATTAGCAAGTGAGTCCCTATGTCTTTCTAATACCATTACTTGAGTGTCCTATATTATTGAATGTCTCTTAAATGGACTAATGGAAGTAATGACTTAAGTTAGAAAGCATGTTAATGAATAAGTACCTAGTCTAGAGTAACTTTAAGGATTGCCTAGTTAAGGCGTGAAGGGAGCATAGGAATGGTTTCTTCATGTTTAACCTAGATAAGTCTTAAGGATAACTCTAGATAGGAAAGTTGAGTAATGAGGTGAGAATAATCTTATCTTAGGTAGTCTAAAGGATCTCTTAAGTGTGTGTAAAGGATTGTATGTGCAGTCGCTTCATGACTCTCTCAAGTGAGCCTTAGAATCACCTTTGGTAGGCGGATATCATATTTATATGTTTTTGATATATTTTGATGCTATATTGTGAAGTGTGAATTATTGGTGAAGTTACAGTGAAGTCACTGTAATGCCACTTTAATGTTACTGTAACTTTAATGTAATGTGGCTATAAATTGTAATGTCTTCTAATTGTGTTGTTTGGTGTTTAAATGTAATTCTTATGCTTGTACTATGAAGTTTTAATCAAAAAGAGCATTTTTATTATAAATGTCCACTTCTCATGATTTTATGCATAATGACATACTGAGTACATGTGTTTGTACCAACTCCATACTTTTGTATTTCTCTAAAGGTGTGTTTAACAGGTGCGAGGTATCGTTGAGCAAGCTTGGAATCTAGTTATCGTTCAAGCATTTTTGGTGTATATCCTCACTCTATTCGATGACATCATTATCATCTTTAGACTTTCTTATTTCAAAGTATTGTAATAGATTTTAGATTGTTATATTTCAATTGTATGGGTCGTGTCCCAAAGTATTCCTTGAGTCTAAGGATGGCATATAATGAGACTTAGTGTTTTTACTATGTTTTTAATATGAAAGATATTTTAAGATGATTCGTGTGAAAATTTTAATTCCGCACTACTTTTCATACATGTATGCAAATAATGATCTCTAAGGGCTTGTACAAGACCTCCGATAGGTAAAGTATGCCATGTCACACTCTGAGAGTGCCATATATTCTAGGGTGTACTCTCGGGATGTAACAATTTTTTTCTTGACTCTATCCTGCATACTCAGTAGCTTTCAATAGTTGACACATACTCTGCGCTACAGCTTCTCGTGATATAGATTCAGGTTCTCAGCATCCAGATAACGCTTAGATCGGTAATCTTGAGTTCAGAAATATCAATGTTGAGTCCTCATTCTTTGAGGACTAGTGACATGTTTATCTTTATCACTTTTAGCATGAGTTTCATTTTTTCTAGATCTAGTTGGGGCATGTCCCAACATTTCTAGACAGTTAGAGGCTTATTTTTATACATAGTTAGTAAAACTTTAGTCTTAGAGTTTGATTTCTCTTTTAAATCCAAACTCTCAGCTTTCATATGTTCATACAGTATATGGGTATTCCCCATCATTCAGGCATACTTTATGTATGCCCATGCTTATGCCAGTAGGGTTATCTTGGGGTCACTCGTGATCCTAGGTCCCGTGTCCATGTTTTGGAGGTATATAAGGGTGTGAGATGTATGATTTATGATAAATGACTTGTACACGGCCTCTCGGTGTCTTGTATTCCATGTCACGTCTAGGGTATGCTTTGTGTAGTGAGAATAGTGTATAGTCTGAAGGTCGATTTGTTGAAGATAATGAGGCGGATTTTAGTAGTGATGCACGTGAGGAGATTGATGAGTTGATGGATGCAAAGATCAGTTTTCAATGAAGAAAATGAAAAGAAAGTGTTTCACCTGATATTGCAGAGCTACCAGTAGTTGAATCTAGACAATATTTTGGTTTTTGTGAAACCCAAAAAGGTAAAATAAATGTTCAATGATGATTAGGAGGATTCTAACAATGGCAATTATGAAATGCATGAAGATGCGTTTAGTGATGAAGTTGTTGAATCTCAAAGAGCGAATTTATCAAGTTATGTAAACTAATAGAAAAGGAAGAGGGCAAGAAATAAGAAAATTTTCCATGATACTTCTTCCAAGAAAGTTGTGTGGCAGTGGGGTATGGTCTTTGTAGATGTGAATAAAATTAGAACAGTAGTAAGTAAATGTGTTGTCATAAAAGGATTCTTTTCTAATAGAGAAGTGTGTCGATGAGTCAAGAAAAGTCAAAGTTTGGTGCAGGGAAGGTTTTAAATGCATTTAATATAGATTTATTTAAAATATGAAACATGATATAATGATAAATACATATCATTTAAGGGATAGTTGTAACAATACAACTAGAGATTGTTTGTGTAATGCAAAGTTCATATCTACTGTCTTTAGAGAAAGGATTACTGAGCAGCCAAACGTAAGAGCTGTCAAGTTGCAAGAGTTAATTAGGAAAATGTTTAAACTTCATGTTGTCAAGAGTACTATTAGGAGGAAAACAACTATTGTGTTGAATGATATCATGGGTTCTCATATTTTGTATTTTTGTAGAATTCTCTACTACAAAGATGAATTATTATGCATAAATTCAGGGAGCACTTGTGTTGTTACACTTAATGAAACTAATATACTTGGGAGATATTATTAAAAAAAGGGTCCACACACCTCCTTGAAATTCCTAACGTACTCATGGGGATCCTCATAAGCTAGACACACAAATATTCCCTTAAATTGGAGGTATTGGACCACAGTTCACATCATGTGAAACACCGTCCTCTCGCTTGTAGGAGATATTCGGATTGCTCTCGTGATTTCAATGGCATGAATAGGCATGTCATTAAGATCCCCCATGTTGCCATTTTTGCCATAGGGACTATCATTCTCACTCCCATGGTGACTCATTTTCTCAACGTGCTAATCAACCAATAATAACACAAAATAACAACTCCACTACAGATAAACCAAATGAAAATCTAATTTCATAATGATAATTCTCTAACACCACTCCCTAGCAGTGACACCATTTATGAAACTAATCAAATCCCCCTTTGTAACAAATAAAATGAGTGGGCGATCATTGTTAGTACAAAATTCAGTGAATAGTCAGTGCCTAACCCCAAAAGGAATAGTATATCTTAGAAAATTCTTTATCGAGTGTTGTGGACTTTAAATTAGCACATTTGGAAAACTAAGAACAATCAAGTGAATGGTACCACCAACTTAATATATAACTTTGGTTATTAATTATCACAATTAAGCTAAAATTGAAATCAAATCAAGAATTACGAAGCAATCTAGGAGTGCGGAGATTGCATATCAGTATCACAGAGAAAATGTTATACTGATCTATAGTGATGTTTATAGATGAAGTCATCGTCAATGATTCAGCACGTAACTTTCGATCTCAAAGCATTTGTGCCTAAAATATAATTTGGGTCTCATCTAAATGCTTATATTATCCTAAACGACCCTATACCTTACTCTATCCACTCTCTTGAGAATTAGGGCAAATAGATGTAACCCACAACCTGTCTTTCAATCAAGCCATAGACATCACACCCAAATTTCTAGTATTGAACTAATTACCCACTCCAATTAATCTATTTTGAGCATCAACTGATCGAAAGAAGGAATTAATCTTGCACCCTTAACCATTATTTTAACCTTATGGTAATTAGAGAAAATTCATGTATGAATAGTAACAAAATAGAGCATAGAGCAATACCCACAACATTAAATAACTGCTAACCCCATTAAAGGACCCCTTTCTTGGGGTTTTAACCACCCATCACTAAAAGTAAATGAAATATACATTCCATGAAAGCATCCTGAGTAACTTCTATTCAAGAAATTAAGAGTAAACCCCCTTTGAATTTAACTTAAATTTATCAAATTGAAGTTTCAAATTCTAAAATTCCAAGAAAACTAAAAAAAGTGTTCTTTCAAAAGTAAAAAATTCTAAAATTCTAACTGAAAATTCACACACTTGAACTTAAGAGTAAAACTCCCCAAAAATATATACTATCCCAAAATTTGGCACAAACTCCATTTCATAAAAAACTCAACGACATTAGTCATGCTTGCCAAACTCACATGGCTAATGGGCCTTTGCTCCTCACCTTGCCTTGTGATACTCTAGGCTTCATTTTTTTGAACCTTAGTTGGAAAACTCAATCAACTCAGCCTTTCACGTATGGAAAATCAATGAATGCCATCGTTATCTTACACACAACCACTTTGGGCGATCAGCATAGGGATAGTTGTTCTAATTCGTTGCATCACTTTTTGGACTTGAGTTTACCAACAATGTATTTTTAGGTGATCAACAATGTCACTTTTCACTTGTTTTTGTATTTTTGGCAATTCTTTAATTTTTATGTCCTTTGTTTGTTCAATTGCCTACAAAGCTGCATATCATCAATATTTGATTAGAAAAGAACAAAGTTAGGCATTGAGGACATTAATTATTGAGCTAAATGGACCTTAAATGAGTTCAAATCTACCATTTATCAAAAAGTCTCAGGAAATAGAAATGAATAAAAAATAATGTACCAAGCATGTAAGACAAACTAAAAGATGAAACTGAAATATGAAGACTGAAAGAATAGGATAGGCGTGAAAAGGAAGAAGAAAACCTTTTCGATCTAAAATAATACCTCATATAAAGATGTAACAAGCAAAAAAATAACCTAGCCCCATAAGGCTTGTAGGTACAAACAGCACACAATCGCTATAAATTCTAATAAAACAAAAATCACAAAATTCATATTTTTTCCCTTACCTATATCCCAATAATAAAGTTACTTGATTTGTCCAACTGTAAATGTGTTGAGAATTAGTGCAAATCCTAGGCTATATGGTACAATATAAGTGTTGCGCAAGAGTACAACCTGCTTTTCTTATAGGTACAGTCTACCCAACCCATAGAATTGGTTTACCTAAATAATAAGCACGATATATCAATAAGATGGTTAGTTCAAGAACCTTGCAGTGTTAATGTTTGTTGAGGACAAAAAAAGCTCATAGGTGACAAATACACAATAAACATCATAAAAATATAATGTCTTTGATGAATTGACTTTCTTAAAGGAAATAGACTCATATTCATTAATTATTACTATGTTCTAATGCAAATAACAGGGATTAAGACCCTTTTCTCCTAATGTGCAAATATTTCTTTGAACTCGAGTAATGAATGATTTAAAATGAAAATTCACTCAACACATCAACGAGGAACTAAGGTCCAACAACACTTCATGTAGTTTTTGAGGATTGAAGCAGGCTCAAGTTGAAGCCACTAATTTATTGACGTGTGTTAAGAAGTTTTGTACTTGTGAGTAGGTGCTACTTGGTTAAGGCATGGTGAATTTATGCCACACCTTCTTGGAATTGCATTTGCATTTCGTAGTTTCAACACAAATTATTTTAGGAGAGTGCATGGGTATTTTCGTACTTGATGTAAAAAAGGATTCATTTGGGAGGTTCAAAGGATATTGTAGGGATATGCAAATTATGTACTATTATTATTGTTTCCAAATAGTATATTCTAGAATAGAGAGTAGTTATTGCATTATAGTATTGAGTAGATAATAGACTTATCAGAACATTATTTTTGTCTTTTGAAGAAGGAAACACAAAATTGTGATACTTCTAGCTTGGATATACTATTTATTACAAAGTATGAATGTAATAGAATATCACTTTCATGATATATTTTTTGTTTTTTTACTTATGAGTACCTGGAATTTTTGCTAGGGCTGGGTGTGCATTGTGTTGTTCTAAACATAAACAAGTATTGAATAAATTGATCCTAAATTATTTATTATGCATGCATCTACTGTTTCTTTCAAGGTATAATAGAAAAATCAATGGTTGCAGACATTGGTTAAACACTCTTAACTTCACTTTGGTTTAAAAAGTGAAGTGAGGTTGGGTAATACTTCATTAGTGAGGTAGATAATTGTATTGGATTAGAGCTACAAATAGTCTAATCTAATTAATTTCAGATTTAAGGATTATATCTGGCGAGATATTACTACTCACTAGAGTTATCTTTAATATTTGAATGCATGGTCTTGGGGTTTTATGAAAACCCAAGATACATATATTCATTAGTTCAAGAGAAAATTAGATATAGTTTAAATAAACAGATATCCATGTGTGTATTGGTTTGGAACATGTTGATCACTACCTATTGAATTGAAGCCTAGTCAATATTGCACATACTAGTAGTTGGTTTATCTTGTTGAACCTATCATTGTGTTGCCTAAGTAAACTTCATCATCGTAATTTCAAATAATGTTGTGTATTAACTTTGAATAACATTCGTTCTCAAATGACACATAAACTTTGAGAACAATAAGGACTCACTTAGCATCACATAACACATGACATTCATGATCAAAACATCAAAAATCAAAGCATCAACTAACAAAGAGCATCATTTCACACTTTCATACACTTGGCAACATACGCAATTTTTGCCAAAATTCACAAAGTCAAAATTCATTCTTAACCTTCTTTTATGGAGGACTTACATTCTCCAACATTAAACACTCTCAATTAAAACGCACTTACACACATTGAGACCATAATTCAAGACAAAGAAATTTTCTTCAAAAATGAGAAACTTTACGGTGAGCATCACTGTACACAGACAACTTTACAAAACTTCACAAATTCAATCTCACTTTCATTTCTTTACTTATGGAGGAATTATATTCTCCAACATTAAAAATGCTCATAAACATCATTTCTAAACACACTGAAAACCATTGTTCTTGAAAAATGCAAATTTCTCAAAATTCGAACTTCTTTACAGTGTCACATGCTTAAAATTTCTATCATGCACCTTTAAGCAACTTTAACAAGATGGCATGAAAATATGAGAGACAAGACCATTCTATCTTACTCCAAAGAGACTTGGTAAGTTACACTAAGTGCAATGTGAGAGTATCATCCCATACTACCACTCCCACTTAGTGACCCTTAGGATTCTCTTGGACTAAGTACACTACATGCAATTCTACTCAACATTAATTATGCACAATTTAGCTTTAACTTGTTCCTTTAACATTAGACCTTAAGTCATCTAGCTTCATATGCAATACAATATAACTCATACTATTATGCAAGACTCTTAATCATTACCAAACTACTAAGGATTTGGTCTGAAGCTTGAATAAGAAAAAAAAGGAAAGATGAGGATAGGAACTACCTTTCTACTAAACGCATTCTCCCCCACTTAGGGTAAAGCCATCTTCAAGGTATCACACTTCAAAACACCATTATGCCTCTCACAAGGTAGTAACTCACACCACCCTCAACTCATGCACATCAAGAACAAGATCATCTCTTCTAGTCAAGTATAACACTCTCCTCTTAGGATTCAAGCCTAGACAAACTTTCATAAACACCACCTCATTCAACTCTTAGGCACCCCTTAACTCAAACTCATGGAATTAAACTCCCTTACTAGGTATTCATACCACATTTCTTCCTTAGGGTAAGCCTACACAAGAACTTCAACTCATCACAAGAACTACTATAGAACATTAACCACACAAGAGAGTTGCCTTCAACTTCTACAAAATCTCCACATTCTCTCAACACTCCTCAAATTTACACCTTAAAGATTTCTACCACCATTAAACATATTCTAGAGATAACTTATTTGTTCTCAAAGGCACTTTATTCAATCATTATACCCTTGCCATGCTTAGAACTACATCACCATACAATTTCTCATCATAATACTTCTAACCTCATAAGTCACACATAGCCATAAATGGCTTCACATCAGAATTCTCAAAACTAACCTTCACATTTACTCTTCTAGTCACAAAACCATCATAAGCATCAAAACTCACCTTTTTCTCTCCCTAAAACTTAGAAACATCTCCCTTTCCAAGAAATCCCACCTAGAAAATCAGCGGACAAAGGAGAAGAAGAGAGAGACCTTATAGAGTTAAGTTCTATGGCACGACACAAGAGTAATGAAGAAAGTGAAACTCTATCGTCCTATAGCCTATTGTCCATGGATGTGTCGCGATTCACACCAATTTCCAAGATACTACTAGACGTGGCTTGTGATACTTTTAGACCTTAAACTATTTCCTAGAACCTTATGCTCTGATACCAAGTCTATCATGACCCAAAAGCACCCCTAAAAGCTAGGAAGAACCCTCAGATCGTGACCAGGCGTACTTGACCCTTTGGGGTCTCATACAAGCCCTTTAACTATCATTCATTACATAAGACATGAAAAGTAGTGCGGAATTTTAAACTTTTCAAGACATTTAATAAAAAGCTAGCCTTCATAAATATTTAGAGAATCTAATTGTTGTGACAACTTAAGACACGACATAATATCTTAGGGACACGGCCCTTTACATTGAAAAAGAAATACATAATAAGTCTTTAAATAAGAAATTAAGAAAAAGGACTATGCCTTCGAATATATGAGGACATACTTTGTCTTGAGAGGAACTTTCCCAAGCTTCACCGTCAAACCTTCAAAATCTTCCAACAACCTATACTTATAGAGTATAGAAAACTATGAGGTTAGTACAAAACAATGTACTAAGTATGGCATATGCAAAAATCATGTAAAAAGGGAAATTTTAGTAAAATAAGCTTTCATGCCAAATAATAATAACATACATGAATTTAGAAGCAAAACAACATAAGAAACATCATTTAACACATAAAGAAGCATTTCCATAATTTTAACCAAAAAGGAGCATTTACAGTGAAGTAACCCAAAACATTACAGTAAGTTCATTTACATTACAGTGAACTATTTAGGACTTTACAGTGAACTAAAAGACTCCAACAACGGTGAACTTCCAAGGCCAAGCGAAGAGGAAGTGAACTCATTTCCGTAGGAGTTTCCCTAACTAAGGATTATCCTAAGAATCACCAAGGTAAGACATTGAGGAAGTATGCATATGCCTCCTTCAATACACACCAAAGTGATCCTCAAGACTACCCCGTTCGGCTTACTCACCTTGGGAGAACAAGCCCTCACTCAATGACAAGACATTAGAAGAATACCCAACAAAACACCAAAGACTTCCTTTTCGGAATGCCTACTTAGTGCAATGAGTAGATGGAGTCCCATACCACCACCTACCCTAAGTAGTACACTCTTTTAGAAGGTTTGGCACCAAGTCTTCCCTTTTGGAAGGTCCTACTTTGTGTAATGGATAGATAGAGCTTCATACCACCACCTACCCTAAGTAGCACCTTCTTTTAGAAGACTTAGTTCATTCAATTTACATAGGTATCACATTCTTTTAGAAGACTTAGTACTTTCATTACTTTTGTGGGGGGTTAGCTTAACCGAAAAAGACCATGAGAGATAGACATGGAATCCCGATATTAACCCCTATCGGATGAGGGATCCTCACTTACCTAGAGTAAGGTCATACTTCTTAGATTTTACATGGCTTTCCCAATAGCTACACCTATGCGGGCACATAGTTAAGGGATAAGGAGATTGCTACTAAGTAACTCATTGTCTACTAACGAGGAGTACTCATCTCAAGAGGTACATTGGAATACAACATCTCAACTCACGAAGTGTAACCACCCCTTCTTCATATCCTCTCGGTGCTAGGCATAACTCCCCATGGATTCTCAACATTATAAACTATAGGTTAAGGATGACTAGTGAACACCACATCTCAACTCACTAATGGTATTCATCCTCCGACCTATCCTAGAAAGCTCTTAGGATGTAGTGAGGTTGCTACTGGACACTTCATCTCAACTCACGAAAAGTGTCAACCCCAAGACTCCCATTTTTACTCAACTTAGCAACATACAATCATATAAGTGTGTGTGTGTACATGTGAGCACACCTTGCATATCAGCATCATTTAATTCACTTTACTTCTATACATGCTTTAGACCTTCATTCATCAATTCACACACTTTACATACTTCACATAATCATATACTTCATTTAGACATAATCTAGATCAAACGTATAATTCAAGCTTCACAAAACACAATACAAGACCCATTTTCAATATCACTTTATTTCATCCATTAGGCCTTCAAAACCACATTAACAATACATACTAAGTAACATCAAGTTGATCAAATAAACACCGCCACCAAAAAGGTGGACCATACCACTCAAGAGCAATTTATAATAAGAACTATACAATATAATCAACTCACCATTTAACCAAACAATCATCACCTATAATCATTTTCTCAATATTTAATCATAATAAGGCCCTTAGGGCAGTAGCTCAACATCAATATCAACACATTGAAACCAAAGTTCAAAGACTACAAAGTCATGCTCATTTAACCCATTTCTTAAGCCAACATTTGATAAAAAGCTTTAACATGATTTCATTTTTTAGTCTTAAAATCATGAACTAACATTACAAACATCATTAAAAAGTCATTTGAAACATTTTCATGCAAGACCCATATTTAAAGTTGAAGATAGTAGAAACTAGGCTTGAACACCCCCTTTTGAAAATTCATTAGAAGGGACTCCTTGAATGGAAGAGAATTAAAGGATGGATACCATACCTCAAATGCAAGATAACCCACTGATTTTTCATGAAGAACACGCCCAAACCAGCCCTCCTAGCTCTTCTTGACTTCTAGCTTCCAAAGAGACTTGAGAGAGAATTCTAAGGGAGAGGGGTTTTGGGGTTTTGGGAAGTGAAGCCTAAAATTAGGCCTTAGGATTTGGAACTCTTTAATATAACTAAATAACCCTAAAAATAACTCCCTAGGGTCATAAAAGACTTGGGGTGCATTTACCAAACACCCCAAGACTTGGCAGATTTTTCACAGTTTTTGGACAGTGTCAATCGACGGTTGGGGACCAACGGACTGTCTGTCGACCAACGGTTTGTTGGTTGGGTCTAGTGGTTTGGTACTTGGCTCCATTTGGATCCTGGACATCCTTCCTTGCAAGTCCAATCGACGCCCATGGTCGACGGACTGTTGGTTGACCAACAGACCGTCCTTTGGGTCGTCGTTTGGTCACTGTTTTGACAGCTTTGGTCCAAGTCTTGGGCCCTTCTCTAGGGACCCCCTTGTGGGTCCTAGGTGGGGTCGTACCTGAACGTTAAACCCCTAAAGTAAGTCATCTAGGTCTTAGGAACATATCATACAAGTTTGAAGTAAAAACAACATGTAAAACTCACCCAAACACATCAAGACACACAAGTACTTTCTAAGGCACACCTTCCGAACGTCATGGACGTTCTTGGTCGTTTGAGCTCCAAACTTAACCAAACTTCACACATTGCCTAAGAACACTAAGTTAACTCATTTTAACACAAAATTCACTCAAGAAATATTCACGAAGCTCTAGTTCACCTTAGTTCGTTTTAGGGCGTTACAAGTACTTACTATTTCTTTAGAGAAAAGGTATGTTGATTACAAAATTCTATTTTGATTTTTAATTTTAGATTTGATGACAAACTTTGATTAGGTTTTTATTGTTACTGATGATTTTAAATATGAAGAAAATGACGTTGTACAACAATATGTGTATGGTAATATCATCACTAGTTTAAGTTTATTTATTTAGACGATAGGGTTTGATTAGGGCTTTTTGATGGTACTGGTAATTTGAAAAATGAAGAAGATATTTATGTCCAACAATATTAGTGTTTATGTAGCATGATATTATCTTGTTCAATTTTTATCATATTAATGTCATATTGACCTAAAATTCTATCTTTGCTTTCCTAACTAATGTTACCTGTGTATATATTGATTCTATGTTAGAATTTCATTTATATTTTATAATATGACACTCTGTTCATTTATAATGTAGATGTAGATGTATTTAATGTACCAAATTTAGAGTAGTTAGTTATATTACATTTTATTTAAGTCTTGCCGTTTCATTCCTTAATTCTTGCATTTTCATTTCTTAATTGGCGTTCATCAAAAGATGAATCACTAATGTTTACATGATGTCCAATAAGAGTAGGAAAAGATATATTGCTTAAAGCTTCTTTCTACTAAAACAATTCTGACTTCATCTTCTCATTTTCAAGTTGAAGATGTAAGTTCTAATACCTCTCAAGCTTATTCTGATATTAAAAATAAACAAGATTTAACTTATATAGAATATATCAAACATGTATTAGTAAAAATTGATGAAAGTGTTAATCAAATAGGAAAACCCTAAAGGAATTAAAAATAGATCATTAAGAATTGGAACTTTTAAAAAGGTTCACCATTATTATTTGCGATAATAGACCCATCTTTTGTTTCAATTTATATTAATTTTAGAAAGAAAAAAATTGATAAGCAGTCTTAAACATGTTATAAAATTTTTAGAAAAATAATCTACATTATCGATATATATATTTTAAAAATATTTTTTTACTTAGTCAACATCCAACTTGCCAGATGGGAATGTATAGACGACATCCTCAACTCTCCAAATCCTAAAATAATAACATAATTAAAAAGTGAAAGATAAAATCGTCAAAAAAATGAAAAGGTGTATTGTTTTTAATTGAAAGTTATTCGAGTCAACAAATAGTTTAAATGATTTTGTTATATATATAGACATATAAACGCATCTAAATGGAGGAAAAGAAATGAAATAAATGAATTTGTTGGGTATATAGACACACTCAATTGAAGTAAAGATCTTTCTTGCTACTATTGAAGCTCTCAAAAGAAAGAGATTTTGAGATTTTGTGTGTGGATAGTGAAAGGGGGAGAACTTTATTTATAGAGAAACAAGTCAAGAATTGGACATGAGCTAAGTTTGACCATACATGAAAAAGGACAAATTAAAGATGAAGAGAGTAGAGGGTTTCCCTCCTGTGGAAATTAAAAGAGGGATTTCGAGAATTGGAGGAGAAAGCTATGAAGAAGAGAAAAATAATTGAGGAAAGGAGGAGTAATTGCAAGGTGTGAAGTAGAAATGATGAAGTTTCATTATGTAGTAAGCGTGCTATTATTGCAATCCTTCAGGAGAAGGTGTTGGTGGGGGTGGATGGGTGGGTGGAGGTTTGGGTGGGTTCAAGCATGAGTAAGAAAAGTGTGTATGTTTATGTGAATAGGTATCACGGTAGATTCATGATTTGAAGAATAAGTATGAAAAAATTAAGAATTTGGGTCAATTTTTTATGTTGCTCAATTCACATTAATATTTTTACACATTTAATGAAGGCGTTAAGAAAATTAAAGAATTTAGAATTTAGTTATTAGATTCGGTCAAACAAAATATTTGAATTATTTATGTGAAAATTACGGCTAAGAAACTTCTCAAAGTTTAAATTTTTTTAATTGGAGTACTCGAATTAGTGTTAAATATGTTTTTATCATTGAACAATTAAAGATTATTATTTTTTATTTAATAATAAATTATCCATGAAAGTAAAAATTATTTTTGTTAATTACGAATATTTTAGTGTTAGAATTATGACATATCTCATTAGTAATTCTTGTTTTTGGTGTAGTTTTTACTATTTCATCAATTTTCATGAATTGTGAGAACAAGAATGTACTTATAGATTTTGTAAAAGTTAATACTTGCAAATATTTAACTTTTTTGTATGATGTTTGTTACTTATTTATATTCACAAAGATACGTGGTCAAATTTTATGATGTGAAAGAGCTAAACGAGTATGTGAAACTCAAATTTTGTAATCCGTGCATTTTGTTAGTATATACTTAACACATAGATAAAAAAATATTCATATACGTTAGTTAAATCAGCTTAAACTTTATACCTTCAAATTACTAATAGTAATATATTTGTTGTGAAGGTGGTATACCAATTCTCTGAGTTTTGCATTTTCATTCCTTAATTAGTGTTCACCTAAAGACAAATCACCAACGTTGATACGATGACCACCACATGTAGGGAAAGATATATTGCCCAAAGTTTCTTTGTACCTTCTGACTTCATTTTCTCATTTTCAACTCGAAGATGTGACTTCTCATGCCTCTCCATCTGATTCTGATATAAAAGAATAAACAAGATTTAACTCAAACAATCTATATAGGTTTGGAGCTAGGGTATCATAATAAGAGATTGTTTATGTCCAAAAAACAATGTGTGTGTTTAACAGTATATAATCAATGTTTAATTTATGTAACATTATACACAATTAATTTTCTTAATTTCAGATGACATCATGGTGGAGTGGTAGATTCAGTAGTGGACAACCAACTTAAACTAGTGGCTGGAAGTTAATTTATATTATGTTGACGTGGATGTAATTTCCTATTTTCAATTAGGAGGCTTCATTGAAGAATTGGGATATACCACAACTTGCAGATGTAGTATTACACCACCTAATTAGTAGAATTTTTTAAGATATTGATAATTATATGGGTATTGTAGAGTTAAGTGGTTCATCTAAAGATTAAGATATTGCAGAGAGATATGTAAAGCACTTGATTGGTGATGCACTTCTTTACACAATCGTCATTCTATTAGAAATTGTTAGTGATAGGATATCCTATCAGGCCCGAAGAGAGGTCCACAAAGTTGTATGATAACTCACCTGTTATATGCAAATATGTTAGGTTTCGAACTCTGTTAGGACAGAGAAATTGGAAAGCTAGGACGAAATAGCCTACCTTGAATAGATATTTAATTACTAGACGGACTGGCTAGTAATGTGATATGGAGGAACCAGGTTCAATTGTTAGTAAAGTAAATGAACAAGTTGGGGTAGGTGAATAACCTTTTACTACAAATGGTACCATTTATAGTATATCTCATTCATCTTCTTGCGGCAAATGCCACTACTAGATCTCCTTCTACCACAGCTCCTCCCACTACTATTGTTGCTGCTAAATATCTTTCTACCACAACTCCAGTCACTTCACAGATCCTATTACTGAAGATGCTGATTACATAGATTTAGGTCTTGTTGAATTTGATGTAATATAGGAATAGGGTTCTTGTAACACCCGGGAAATCTAATGACCTATGTTAGAGCCTAAAATGTAGTCTAGTAACGTAATGAAGTTAAAATGTAAGGTAAAAGTCCTAAAACAACTTCCCTAATCTAGTACTAGGGTTCTAGTACCTATGTAACGAGCCGAGGGTATACCCTAGAAGAAATGGTATCCTCAAATCGTCACACAGAGTACTCGACCTCTCGGATGTCTTGTAAAAGCCCTTAGACATCATTCATTGCTAATATATGTGAAAATTAGTGTGTAATTAAAACATTTCAGGACATCATCTTAAAAATCACTTTATAGAAAAACGTAAGAAATACTAAGTCTCATTGTCGCCATCTTATACTCACGAATATCTTGAGTCACAACCCATACATCAACAAAATAGAAATTATCTTAGTCTATTACAATGTTATTGAAACATAAAGCTAAACATAGCTACGTCCTCGATTCAATTGAAGACATACCACAACTTGCTTGAATCTAATATCCAAGCTTCACTTCAAATAACTCCTCTCAAATGCCTAGTACACCTTTAGAGATAAAACACAGATATGGAATTAGTATATTAGCACCAAGTATGGTGACATGCAATAAAACCATTCTAAGAGGACATTTGTATAAAACATGCTCTTTTGAGGAAAATTGCACAACACATGTATAAGAGCCACTTTTAACATAAAATTCACATATATGATATATTCCAATGAAACCCCAATATAGTATTAACATAACTTCAAACCATATAAGCATATAGCTCTCCTACCAAAGGTTATCGTAAGACTTACTTAAGTAAGACAAGAATAGACCACCCACACACCCTCTTCAAGCCTACCTAAACAATACTTAATACTGTCTAAGGTAAGATTATTCAGTTATAATTACATTAACTCACCACCTAAGGTTACTCTAACATTCACCTAAGTAATACATGAAGAGAGTGCCCATACACCCCGTCCAAGCCTACCTAGGAAACCCTCAAGGCTACCCTTAGATAGGTATACGCATAGTCAATTTACATTAACTTAAGCCAAAACCAGTTATGCAAGAACCCATGTCTAGAATTAAAAATAGAGGATTTCATATTTTGATCATCTTTGGAAACCACTCGAAATTGGCTACTTGAACAGAAGAGGATTCAAGGATGAAAAACCATAATTTAATTAAAGAAAATACCAGTAAATTTGGTGAATAAAACACTTGAGAATTAACCTTCTAGCTTCAACTTGAGTTTTGCCTCCAATGGAGGCTTGAGAGAATTTGGAAGAGAAGAGGGTTTTGGATTTTAGATTTCTTATTGGGTGTTGGGTTTTTCACTTGGGAAAAGGGTTAAATATGACTTAAAAACTGTCTATAACTGACTCCCAAAGTACCCAAAATACCCCCACATCATTTGGACCTTTTTAGACAAGTCAAACTTGACTTAAATATTTGGAATTATCGTCGGGAAACATGTCCGCAACGCGGAGCTTCTCCCACATGATTTTTGAAAATAAATTCCGAGAAAGTGGAGTCCACTCTGTGTCCCGCGACGCAAACCAAAATCTGGTCCTTGATGAACCAATTCAGCGACGCGGACTGTTTCCCTTTATGCCTAATTAATTGATGCCTTTGGCAGCTTGCTTCCTCAAGGTTGGGTCCTCCTCAAGGACCCCTAGGGCAGTCCTTGGGGAGTCGTGCCCAGAAATTTCAACCCTAAACACATTCGTCTACATGTTAGGACCCTACACTATAAATTTGAACTCCAAACAACTCATAGAACATGCCAAGACACACTAGAGAACACTAGCACGTCTAAAGGCTAACTTTCGAACGTCATGAACGTTCTTGGACGTTTCACTTCTAAAATCTTGAAAAATCAACACACTAAGTTCTAATACTATAATTGATCATTGTAAGACCTTATAAACTCATGACACACATGTTAGGCTCTAGTTCAACCTAGTTCATTTTGAGGGGTATTACAACCTAATCGTCAAAGCATGACCCATAGGAACCCCAAGGGTCTCTGAGAAGGACCCAAGGGAAGGTCCTAAAAGATGAAATACAGCATGACCTATGACTTGGGCACCCACGAGCCGTGGGTGGACCCACACTCTGTGGTTGTGAGGTATTTGTCAAGATTTAGTCTCCAAAGATTTTCCCCCAAATCTCCCTCTTTCATCCAAACCACTCCCATGCAGGACCGACCGTGGTCCCATCCACAATCCGTGGATGGGATCTTTGGATCATGCAAAAGATGTTTTGGGTTCGGCAAAGAGAGGGGTGTTTCGATAAATTCTATTTTTAATTATTAAAGAGTAGGGACGAGTTTATTTAGTTATTTTAGATATGTTAAAGTGCTTTTAACTATTAACTAGACTTTAAATCCCTCAAAACTCACAAACTCAAAATTCAACCAATTCTTCTCTCCCAACATATTTCTCTCTCTAGACTACACTAAAGAGAATCAACAAGGTGAACAAGATCAAAGCTTTTCACTCTAATTTATTGAGGAAAACATAAATCAAGGTATGAGATACATCATCCATGGGACACTTTTCTTCATGAAGCCCTTCAACTCTTTAATTTTGAATTTGTGGATTTTTCTAGAACTAGGTTTATTAATTTAGCCATGTGTTCTTCCTATTATCGATTTCTATAGGTAAAATATTTTTTACTATGGTTGATTTTTTAATGATTGTTTTTATAGTAAAATTCCCCATTAACCTATATACTCCCTCATGACCCCAATTCCATAAGTTGTGATGGGTGTATTGATGCAAGATGAATATTATGAATTGTGTCTATGATAATTTAATGAATTAATCTTGTTTTATTCATGCTTAGTGTAGCAATTATAGGTTTAATTGTAATATATGATTAATGAACCATGAGAGGGTAATTGGATAGGGTTTTTATATGTAGATGAATCAATAATTCCCCTAGATGCTGATGATCCTATGAGTATTGAATTCCTATTGAAGAAGGGGCTATGTCTAATAATGAGATAAGGGCGACTATTCATATTTTGACTCAAGTGTTTGCCAATAAAGTTGCTAGGGACACTAGGGTGTAAGTGAACCCCAATGCTAGAACTACCGCTTCTAGGTTAGGAATTTGACAAGGATGAATCCCCCTTCTTTCTTTGATTTAAAGTGGAGGAGGATCCGCAAGGGTTCATTGATGAATGTTCAAACTACTTGATTCTATGGGTGTGTTTTCTAAAGAAAAGGAGGAACTAGCCTCCTATCAATTCAAAGATTTGGCTCAAGTTTGGTATGAACAATGGAAGAAAGAGAGTCTTGTTAGAGAAGGTTTAGTTAGTTGGGCATCATTCAAGACGACTTTCCTTTATATGTTATTCCCTTCGATTTAAGAGAGAGTTAAATGTAAGAGTTCATCAATCTTCGTCAAGGGGGTATGTGTGTGAAGAAGTATAGCCTCAAGTTCACTCAACTATCAAAACATGCTCCTACTATATATGGTGGCAGATTCTAGGACTAAGATGAACAAATTTTTTATAAGAGATGAAGACATAAGCACAACATGAATATCATAAGCATATTTAAGCATCATAAATCGTATAAGAGTTCATACTTAACTCATTGTCTTCATAACTATTATGAACTATCTTAGAAGGCAACTCAAAGCATCCTTGTGCAAGGCTAAGGTACTATCCCATACTGCTACCAAAGCTAAGTAACTCTCTTTGGTAATACCTTATCATAGTTCATTTTCATAATTAAGACCTAATTTCATCATAACATATGAGCACTATGCCCCTAGGCCATCTCAAAACACACTTGTCCAATGCATGTGAATCATCCCATAATACCTCACACACTAAGCATATCTTGGTATCACCTTAACTTGTTCAAGTTATATTAGGAGTCATCTAATAGTCCTAGTTCATATTGACAAGGAACTATCATCTTAACTCAATAATGTCATGGAATGAAACTATTGTCACTATCCAAGCTAAGCATACATCATGTAGGGGTCATGTCATAGGTAGATTCAAGTCATACCTGTTCAATGTATAGATGGCATCCCATACTATCATCCATACTAGGTACTCCTCTAGACCAACCTAATCCAAGCTAACTTATCTTGTAACCTTATATATTTAGCTTAACATTCTACCATAATAGACCTACTACCATGTAAAACATCTCATCATACTATACAAGCTAACTAAGGAAGGGTACAACCTTCCTAACCACCATGCAACCAATCAAGTAGATACAAGCTAATCATAGGGGAGCATGAATCCTCAACCCTAAGCTACCATGAGAAACCTATCTCAAGCTATTCCATGAATTACACGTTACATTCAAATCAAGCTACCATGAAGTGCACCTTACACGCAAGTCAATCTAACATTATGAGAGAATAGGCCTTTCCCCTAAAGCTACCATGAAGTGCTTTTGGACTTACCATGTAAAGCTAACACGAAGACATTCTAGTCATGCTAGTTCAAGCTATTCTTAGGAGAGCTTCATTACTCAATATCAAGATACCATGGGAACCACCATCCCCAAGCTACCATGACCAAGCATCCTAACAACACAAGACCAAGCTAGTTATGGGACCATCCCAAACTACAGTGAAGTTCCTAATCTCAAGCTACCATGAGTAATATAACCCAAGCTTCCATGAGATTCAACATCTCAAGATACCATGAGAATTTAAACTCAAGACTCCTTGAGATTCACTATCCCAAGCTACCCTTGAGATGTACCATCGCAAACTACCATGTCCTTGGTGTTATCTCACCAAGTCTACTAAACAAGAAGTGATCATACAACTCACCTTCAAGGTAACCTTAGTCTACTATGCATTGGTTCATGTTAGGTTCTTAAGTCAACCTAGGTTTCCTCTATGTGAGAACTTGCTTCTCCTAATCAAGTTAATGTATAGGTCTATAAGAGAAAAGGAAACATCATCTTCATCAAGACATTACCCCCAAAGTCCTAACAACAATGTCCACAATCCCTACAATTGATTACTACATTTAGTCCCTCATTATTCATTCTCAATTTCATGTTAATCTACTCACTTAGATCATTAGAAGGCAACTCTAGTCAAGCATGATCACATAGGTTCAATTTAATCTTTACAAGTAAAGACAAACCTAGATTAATCAAGCGTATTTCAATTCATATCTAGGTTATTCAATCATTATCAAATAGTATAGAATACAATTTAATTAAGAAGATCAACATAAAACCTTCATCTAGCCTCTAATGGCCTAAAATCGCCGTGATCACGTTCAAGTTCATTTACCATAATTCAACATGAATTCACCATCAAAACAGTACATAAACATCACATGATCATAAGTGAATGTTACCCACTCTATTGGGATCACAAACACACCTTACCAACAATACAATCAGAACCCACACTTGTTTGGGGTTCGTTGGATTCACAATTGAAGGAAACTAGGGGGACTTCATGGATGGAAGAATCCATGAATGATAAGGTTTCACATAACTAAGGTTACATCCTTAATCCTAGATTGAATCCTTGAAGAAATCTCCCTAAGTTGTTGCCCCCAATACTTCTTCTTCTTCAACGGTGTTCTTGAGAGTTCTATTGCGAGAGAGGTTTTGATTTGGAGTCTAGAGTAAAGGAGGGTCATTTCTTGTTTTATTACTCATATAATGCATAAAACTACCTAAAATGACCGCCGATATAATTATTTAGATGTGGGGTGAATTTCCCAATTCACCCCTCCACTTTACAGTGAGCTGCCAAATTGTTGCAGGCCGCATCGATGGTTGAAACCTACTGGGCGTCGACCAGACGATGAGACGTGCTGGCAGGACGTCGTTATGTTCAGAGACTCTTCATTTGGGGCTTAATCACATGGATCTAAGTATCAACCAATGGTCCTCACCAACGGGGTGTCGATAGACCAACGGTCTGTTTGTGCCCCTCGTGGGTTGGGACTGGTTTTGATAGTTTTTCTCCCAAGTTGGGTCCCTCTTCAAGGACCTTTAGGTAGGTCCTTGGGGAGTCTTGCCCATATGTTTCAACTCAAAATATGTCCATCAATATTTTAGGAACCCTGCCTATCAATTTGAGCCCAAAACACCACTTAAAACCCCATGAAACATACTAAGGCATACTAGCACGTCTCAAGGCTAACTTTCAAACATCACCAGACGTTTTTGTATGTTTCACCTTCAAACTTTCTCAAACTCCACACACTACCTCGAAACGCCATATTTGACTCTTTTAGGACCTTATAAGACCATGACCTCACATGTTAGGCTCTATTTGAACCTAATTCATTTTGGGGTCCTTGCTAATATCGCATGGAATCAACCATACCAACCATATAATCAAGTGCCATCATGTATGAAAAACATATAACTCAAGACACATATGAAACATATATTTTCACAAGAACATGCATAATTAAGGGAAATCATGGAATTTCAAGTACACTTATGACCCTTCATAACCAAAACTAGGAGGAATTACTAACCTCATCTTTGACTAGAATAGGAAGGAAAAAGATGAGGATATCGGGAAATCATACTGACCTCGGCCTCCCAAGTAGCACTTTCCACAAGATGATTCTTCCAAAGATCCTTTACGGAAGCTACTTTCTCATTCCTCAACTTCTTCACTTGTCGGTCTAAAATCTCAATCAGGACCTCTTCGTAGGAAAGGTTAAAATCAGCTTCTATACCTTCTAGAAGAAGGATAGACACCGGGTTGCCTATGCAGTTTTTGAGCATTGATATATTGAATACCGGATCACTAGAGCCAACTCAATCATTAATTTCAACTCATAGGAAACACTTCCGACGCGTTTCAGAATCTGATATGGCCCCACATACAGAGGACTAAGTTTCCCCTTTTTACCAAACCTCATCACCACTTTAATGGGTGATATATTCAGATATACCAAGTCACCTATCAAAAATTCAATGTCCATCTTTCTATTGTGGGCATAAGATTTTTGCCGACTTTGGGTCGTCTCCAATCAATCCCTTATGAGTTGAACTTTCTCCAAGGCCTCATGAATTTCTTTGGGACATATTAGAGAAAACTCACCTACCTCAAACCACCCAATTGGAGATATACATCTCCTCCCGTAAAGAGATTTAAAGGGTCCCATTGAGATACTTGAGTGATAACTATTATTGTAGGCAAATTCAATCAATGATAGATGGTCATCCCAATTACCCTTTAGGTCAATTACACATGACCTCAACATATCTTATAGTTTGTTGATGGTTTGTTCCACCAAACCATCCGTTTGTGGATGAAATGCGGTACTAAGTTTGACCCTAGTGCCAAGCCCACTTTGGAATGCTTACAAAAAATGAGAAGCAAATTAATTAGCCCTATCCGAAATAATAGATAATGGAAGTCCATTCATTGTTACAATCTTCATAAGATACAATTTAGCATATTCTTCCACAGAATAAGTAGTTTTGACGGGAATGAAATGGGCTAATTTAGTCAACCTATCAATAATAACCCAAATCGAATCAATTTGCCTTCGCGTACGAGGAAAACCTACAACGAAATCCTTATTGACATCTACCCACTTTCAAGTGGGGATTGATAAATATTGGGTTAACCCTCCCGGTCTTTTATGTTTGGCCTTGACTTGTTGACAATTAGGACCTTTGGCTACAAATTCTGCTATGTCCCTCGTCAAACCATTTCACCAATAGATCTCTTGTATATCACGATACATTTTGGTGGCACCCGGATGAATGAAATATCGGGAACCATGAGCCTCTTCCAAAATTTGTCTTCTTAATTCATCAACATCCGGCTCTCACAATCTACCTTGATACCTAAGAGCTCCCCCCCCCCATTTTTGGGAAAAGGACTCCTTAGACTTAATAAGACATGATTCCTTCAAATTCATCAATACAGGATCTAGATGTTCCTTAGATTTACTCAACAACTAAAGATGAATCGGACATATGATGAATCATGGAACCCCCTTTTGGAGAATCTTCAAGTTGATCACCCAACCGGGACAATCTATGCACGTCTTTTACTAACTCCTTCTTACTATCAACAACATGAGCCAAACTACCCATAAACATCCAACTCAAAGAATCTGCAACCAAGTTGACTTTCTCGGGGTGGTAAAGGACACTCATATCATAATCTTTCAAAATACCTAGCCAACTTCTTTGTCAGAGGTTTAACTCCCTTTGGGTGAGCACATATTGGAAGAGTGTTGTGATTGATGAACACATCTATATGCACTCCCCATATATAATGTACTCATATTTTTAAAGCAAACACTATGGCCTCTAGTTCAAGATCATGATTTGGGTAGTTTTTCTCATGCACCTTGAGTTGCCTAGAGGCATATGCTATCACCTTACCATGTTACATGAGGGCACAACCCAAACCTACTCAAGAAGCGTCACAATACACAACAAAACCGTCAGTACCCTCCAGTATGGTCAACACCATAGCGGAAGTAAGCTTATCTTTCAACTCTTTGAAGCCTTACTCACAAGCTTCCGTCTATTCAAATTTGACTTTCTTTTGGGTTAGCTAGTCAATGGATAAGAGATAGATGCAAATCCGTCAATGATCGGCTAAACCCAAGAAACTTTGAATATAAGTGGGGGTTAGAGGTCTAGGCCATTTCTTAACCGCATTTATCTTCTTCAAATCAACCATTATACCCACACTACATACCATGCGTCCAAGAAAAGAAACTGATCTCAGAGAAAATTCACACTTTCTATACTTGAAAAGAGTTGATGTTTCTTGAAGACTTCTGAAGCTATACTCAAATGACTCATGTGTTAATCCTCACTCTTTGAGTATATCAAGATGTCATCAATAAATATAATTACAAACGAATCAAGATAATTGTGAATTACCCTATTCATAAGGTCCATGAAAGCCGCTAGGGAATTAGTTAGACCAAAAGACATGACTAGGAACTCATAATTACCATATCTTGTGCGGAAAAACGTTTTTGGAATTTTGACACCTATCACTCTAAGTTGATGATAACTTGACCTCAAGTCAATTTTTCAAAAGTAAGTCACCCCTTGGAGTTGGTCAAACAAATAATCAATTATAGGGAGTGTGTAATTGTCTTTATAGTGACCTTGTTCAATTGGCGGTAGTCCATACACATCCTAAGAGACCCATCTTTCTTTTGCACAAATAGCACTGGAGCGCCCCATGGAGATATGTTTGGTTGTATTAAACCCTTGTCCATAAAATCCTTGAGTTGAGCTTTCAATTCTTTCAACTCGGCCGGAGCAATCCACTAAGAAGGAATTGAAATGGGTTGAGTATCCGCCAATAAATCTATGCTAGAATCTATTTCCCATTCGGGAGTAATTTCAGGCAAGTAATCGGGGAAGACTTCCGGAAAGTCCTTCACAACGGGGACCGACTCTAAAGGAGGAGACTCGAACCTAAGGCCCTTGACCCTCTCAATATGATAGAGACATCCCTTATAAATCATCTTACAAGCTTTAAGACATTAAATAATTTGACCTCTAGGGATTGAGTTTCCCCCCTTCTATTCTAAAACGGGTTCATTAGGAAATTGAATTTAACTACCCTTGTTCTACAATCAATTGAAGCAAAACAAAATATGTAACCAATCTATCCCCAATATTACATCAAAATCTAACA
The DNA here is from genome assembly GCA_016801875.1 of Solanum sitiens. Classification (NCBI taxonomy): domain Eukaryota; kingdom Viridiplantae; phylum Streptophyta; class Magnoliopsida; order Solanales; family Solanaceae; genus Solanum; species Solanum sitiens. The sequence goes on along the minus strand of JABWTJ010000202.1, from coordinate 1,372,550 downwards.
TGTCAAGTTCTACCATATCAACCAATGTAACTCTATTGGACAATATTATGGGACAACTCCTATAGACTCTTTTAACAACAACAAAGTCTCCCAGCGGGGTAGAAACTGAAAAATGTCAACTAAGACATCGGGGTGCACATTAAACTTCATGGCCACTAAAGGAGTTACAAAAGATAAAGTGGCACCGGTATCTAACAATGCATAAACATTAATTCAAAATACTTGCAACATACCGGTAACAACATCGGGAGAACCTTCTTGATCACCCTTAGATTTGAGAGCATAGTAGTGGTTCTTCTTAGGACCATTGGAATTAAGACCACTTGCCTGTGCTTAGTTACTTTCCCTTCCTTGATCCTTGTACATGGGAAAATCCCTCACCATGTGACCACTCTTTCCAAAACCAAAACAATTGTCCGTACCCATTAGACATTTACCCACATGCTTCTTTCCATATTTCGCACATTTTGGTATCTCACTTTGTGAACCACCACCTTTTCCTCCTCGAGGCTTACGGTTAGGCACCATATACTTGTTAGCCTTTGAGAAATTGGAAGGAACTTGGTTGGAGAATCTTTTCTTAAACTTGGGTTTGTCTTGGGTTTAAAACATACCCTTAGAAGTACCTCCATCATATGGTCTTGCGTTCTTGAGCTTCCTATTCTTCCTCTTAAGCCTATTCTCCTCAACTTATTGAGCATGCACTATAAAAAATAAAGGTCCATGTTTTCATGAAGCATTTCTGCATTACACTCTTCCACAAGATCATCGGATACACCCGTAAAAAAATGACTCATTTCATTTCTAGGATTAGACACGAAAGACGAAGCTTAATTGGACAACTTGATGAATTTCAGAGAGTATTCTTGAACACTCATACCTCCTTGGTGAAGGTTGATGAATTCTTCCACTTTTTCCTTTATTTTATCACTTGGGAATAAACTATCAAGAAATGCGCTCCTAAAGACTTTCAAACTTATGGGACCCTCTATTAAACTCCTATTGTCCTTCCATTGAGTGTACCAAGTTTGAGCCATATCCTTCAGTTGGTAAGCAACTAGCTCGGCCTTCTCATTTTCAATAACCCCCTTGCATACAAGATCTTATACTTCTCATCTAGAATGTCTTGAGGATATTTATTTACCTTAGCCAAAGAAAATTGGAGGGTTCATCCTAGTAAACTCCCTCAATTGTAAAGTCATCGTACTAGTATTTGATTCACACGGGGTGCAACTTCCTGATTTGCTTTATTCGTCATAGCTTGAACTTGAGTAGTTATGGCTTGAACTTGAGTATTCATTACTTGATTAAGGTTTAGGAAAGCCGCCCTTATTTCTCCATCCATCATGACCGGAGGATTCACTGGAGCTTGGCCCCCTAGAGGAATTTGCTCTTGAGGAGGAGCTTGGTTGTCTTGTGGATGAACTCCCCCATTTGCAATTTGCTCTTCAATGCTTCTTGAGGCTGCCCATCTAGTAATCATAGCCTATATCCTCAAGAAATGGATTAGAAGAAAAGAACACATAGAGTTAAGACTCTTGAAGCACGACTTAAGAATATCAAAAAAAATTGATAATTTCGTAAGCATCACATAGCCTCTCTGTAACAACCCAAGACCTCACTACATGAAAGCTGGAAAAAAAATGAGAGGTGTGGGATTCGAAACCACAACCTCTTGGCCAAACAAGAGAGTAAGAGGGGAATTTTAAATTAATAAAATAAATGTGGAGAGTGGGGATTGAACCCCCAACCTCTTGAATGGATGAGAGAGTTAGGAAAAAAATAAAGGAGAAAAATAAATGTGGAGAGTGGGGATTGAACCCACAACCTCTTGAATGGATGAGAGAGTTAGGAGAAAAATAAAGGAGAAAAATAAATGTGGAGAGTGGGGATTGAACCCACAACCTCTTGAATGGATGAGAGAGTTAGGAGAAAAATAAAGAAGAAAAATAAATGTGGAGAGTGGGGATTGAACCCACAACCTCTTGAATAGATGAGAGAGTTAGGAGGAAAGTAAAGGAGAAATATAAAATGAGGTGAATGGGGATTGAACCCACAACCTCTTGGATAGGTGAGAAAGTCAATAGATAAATTAAGAGAAAAAAAATGAGCTTGTGGGGGATTGATCCCACAACCTCCATGCCTTGGACGAAAAATAGAGAAGAAAAAGAGAGGAAATATTATGGGGCTGATGGGGATCGAACTAGGGTCCCCCAAATCTAAAAAATACAAAGGATTAAGTGTTGCCTAAGGGATTCGAAATTGGGTTCCCTTGCCCAGTTCCGTATTGACAGATAAGTCATACGTAAGTAAATATTTAATGAATGCTGCCTCTAAAGATCAAAATCAATATCTTGGCATATCTACAAGATGCATAAGTCTTGTACTACATAATCTTGGGTAAACATGAATCACTTAGACAAACTATGAATGAAGCCTCATGGCTTGTATGTATAGACACATAAGTCTAACATACGTTCAAAAGTAAGTGAACCTAAGATGTATGAAATGAGATGATGAACCCTAGAAGGGTTAAGTATGAGTTTAAGATACACTAAATGGCCAAGTGCATTGACATATGATGAGATGAACAATGAAATGATGAAATGAACAATGAAATAATGAAACCATAGAAGGGTTAAGTGAGGGTGTGAAACACACCAAATGGCCAAGTACATTGGCATATGATGAAATGAACATTTACGTAATAAGAGGTGAATAACTATGAAAAGCAAAGGTGCTAACGATGATGAATGTGGTGACAACATGATATGAGGATAATGTAAATGATGAGAGCAATCTCAAATGAGCCTAAGTAAATGTTACCAATACGTACTCACCTATGAGAGTGTAAGATAATGAAGAGACCAGTCTCTATGAACACTCTAATGAGAGTATTGAGCTTAACAAACTCAATACGAATGATGAGATGAGAAATCATCTAATGAGCTATGATGTTCTCATACTAGAAGCCAGCTTCCATGACGTATGAGATGAATGTAATGGAACTTTATACTAAGCACCGATAGACTAGCTATGAGCGGTGATGCCTTCTTTCGAGAAGGGCGGAGGTTCACGTAACTCTCATGAGATGAGACTGTCCGGCATGCCGGGTATGGGTCTCCTTATATCTCCTAGTCTTCGAACCTATACTGCAATTATAGGGATCTAGCGGGGTTAAATTCCCATGTACGCTAGCATGTTTTTGGGTCACCTTGGCCGGTGATTCCACCTCTTTTCGGTGTGGGGGAGACACTGGATTTCATGATGCTCACATGATCTATGTCGGTTAAAGTTAAAGTTCCCAATGAATGAATGAGGTCAGCCTCAAATGATGCACATAATGAAATGAATGATACCAAAGGTGTTAGGATAGGATAATCAAAAGGTGAGTTATATTCAAGTAATGACATTAGGTCATTCTTGGTCATTGCACAACGAACCTAATTAAAGTCTTAAACTACATCCTAGGTATAACTGGTGTTTACACTGGTCTATGAATGAAATGAAATGGAGTACGTATGAATGAACTAAGCAGACTCTGTGTTTGCTAATGAAGACTCCCTAGTTGAGGTCTCATCTGTTGAGCCCTCATTTCTGGAAGGTCTTAATGTTAAGTCCATGATTCCAAGGTCTCATGGCATATGAGTGAATGACAATAAAATAAGTTATGTGCTACATGCAAAAAGGTGTTGTATGCTATATGATATGTGCTATGTGTAAGTGTTATGTGCTGTGTGCAAATAAGAAAAGTATGATGATGTATGTTATTCTCATGGCATAACTTTCTTATTTCAAATCTGGAAAGCCCACTGACTTTCCTAATCCAAATTTGGAAAGCTCATTGACTTTCCTAATCCAAATTTGGAAACTTTTCTAATCTCACTTTGGCAAGTCCACTGACTTGACTTCCAAAAATCATGTTGTTAGGAAAGAGCTATTCTTTCTCATGCATGTCCCTGGTGTGTGCTTGCATATACCCATACTTAGTACAAGTGTGTACTAACCTTATACAAACTCTACTATTTTAGGCAGGCACAGGTGGACGATAGAGCTACAAGATCATCTCTGCAGTTATCCGGACGTCCAGCATTCATCCGGTTTGGTAGGTCCTCATGTTTTCGAGGATGCTACTGTTTTATATTCTAGCTTTGTTTTAAAGTTGAGCTAGTGGAGCATGTTCCACTAGCGTTGCTTTCCTATTTTATTCAGACTATGTATTGGTGCCATTTTGGAAATTATACACTTAATAAGAATTGAACTATTTCTTTCAGTTGCTTACCTCTTAATGTTAGATGGTTGATGGTGAACAATTACGTATTAATGAGAATATTTTTATAAGTATGTTAAGAAACAAAAAGTTTCAAATTTTCCGCTAAATTTAACCTAGATGAAGTAAGAATGACGTAAGTAGGCTTGTCTGCGACCTCTGAGAGGTCAACGACGCCGGTCTCGTCTGGGGTCTAGATTCCGGTCATGACACTCTCATTCATAAGTGTAGCGTGGTTCACAATTATGAACAAGACTCTACATAGACGTGGTTTTGTGAGACATTATTCCTAAGATTTATTCAGTCTCATGTTTTGATACCAAGTTTGTTACTACCCGGGAGTACCCCCTAGATGTAACTAGCATCGCCAACCTCGAAGAGGTCTTAGACAAGCCCTTAGAATTAATCATTGCATCATAGATAGAATAAAAGTAGAAAATTCAAAAACTTTTCACTTGAAGTTCAACCTCACTTGACATATATAGAATATAGAACTATCTCTTCTCACATAGCCATCTAAACATAAGAGTATGAGAATCGGGACTTAGCCCTTACATCATTACAAGTCTTATAAAATGAATACAACAGAGTCCTTGAGATAGGAGAATAGAACAATATCTTTTAATATAAGCAAAACACTAAAGCTATAATAAGAGGGTTTTGTCTTCGGATTTGAGAACTTACAAAATTGGGAAACAATCCAAGCTTCTTAAGAAAATGGACTTGAATAACCTCAATAGCCCCAAAACTACTTTTATATAGAAATAAAAGATAGATGGCTTAGTACAAACCATATCTACTATGTATGGAAAACATATGCAAGTAAAACATTTGAAAAGATGCACAAAGGGAATTTTGTTATAAGCATTCTAAGTTCACTTTAACAGTCTGTATGCACATTCCAAAAACATATACAAGTCCATATCACAACAACAATAAGACATATTCATAGTCATGTTCAATAGTAACATCATAATAAACCTATAGTCAATGTTTCACATATATAGTCCATTTCATCAATAGATCACAAGACCTTACTCATAACCCCAATCATAGTCCACTAGTGCAATGTGTATGTAAGCCCCATAACCCCAAATAAACCAAGTAAACCAACAAAGATATCATAAGCATGGTCTTTTACCTCAGATATTATCATAACAAGTATAGTCAACAATATCCATAACAATTTAGACAAACATCCTGCATATCAAGTGAAGCAAACATCATACATTTTATATGAGACCACTATCATGTATATATTTCATGACATGTATATATCAAGAATCCACCCTAGAAATCCCCTCAAGGTCCACTTGGGTAATGCATAGGTCAAGTCCCATACCTTTACCTAAACTAAGTAACACCTCTAGTAGTCATAGTTAGTGTTCATCTTCTTACTTTCATTCATTCATTTTAACTTTCAGGAAACTTTGACATAACCGACATAGACCATGTGAGCTAACATGGAATCTGGTGTCATCCCCTCACACCGAAAGAAGGGAAAGCTACTAGCCAAGGCAAGACATATATATTCATATAAAATCTAGGAGGATCTACTAGATAAGGTTTCTATAGGGGCAATTAGTTAAGGAACTAAGAGTTTGTTTTTAGAAACCCTCTTTATGCAAAATTAGCATTGTAGTTTCCACCTCATGAGAGAACATAGTGTGAACCTCCCTTTCGTTGTTTAGGAACACCCGTCATTGGAAAGTTCACTCGGAGCTAAGCTAAATTCCCTTTTTGAAGTGTATTAAAGTCTTCTTTAACATTAATTCATAATATAGGTCTTAGGAGTTAACCCCTTATATAACATGTCCATAGCTCATAGGTCTTAGGATGATAAATTCCTTTCATCACAACCCAACATCATGTGAGAACAATACTTCTTAACATAGTCATAAGGTGTAAGCAAGAATTACCTTCAATACCTCATAATAGCACACCTATCATCATCTCACATTTCATCACATTCATATTTGAAAAAATATTCATAACTTCATCACAACATACTGCAAGTGATCAACAATACCAAAGGTAGACCAACCATACTACAATAGCATGTCATAACCTTGAACATCTTACCAATGTCCTCAAAGAAACCCTTTCAAGACTTCACCCCCAAATCAATGATATTTACGCATAAAATCAATCATCGTCATCATACAATAGTCAATTATGCAAGAACATACTCAATTACATCACCTCTAATCATTAATAAACATAATTCATGAGTTAAGGTTAAGAGAAGAGGGACATTCATGGGTTCTTAAGGAATTAGGTCAAAACCCAAACAATACGTAATACATTGAAATTAATGAAGTAATAATACAATTATAACCAATATAACAATTGATATATACATCATCTTCAACCAATTCACCAAACAAGATACCAGATTTATGAAATTGGGAAAGACCATGGGTCCAAGGGAATTTCAAGTGATCAATAACAATTACCCATCAGTATACACCTAAAAAACCATAAATAATCGAATTCATCATAATTGATTCATAAATTTTGTTTTGTAATAAAACCCATATGTAGAGAAAAATCCTAGATCAAGGGAGATTTTGTGAACACCTTTGAAGGGACCCCTTGGGCAAATAAATCCAAAGAGTGAAAGAATACATACCTTAATGAAGACCTAGACACGAAATTGAAGTTGAAACCTTTGATAATTGATCCTTTTCTTGAAGTTGTAATGTTCTTCAAAGGAGTCTTTGTGTAGTGAGAGAATCTAGAGAGAAGTGGGAGCCTTTTTGGGGTTTTGAGATTAAGCGGTGGAAATACTTGTTTTATGTGTTAAAATCCTTTATTATATACCTCAAATAAAAAACTAAAAAAATCCCTATATTAAAATACCAAAGGGTGAAATTTACCAAACCACCGCTGGCTAGGTCGTGTCCTTGCACCAGTGTGCAGACCCAATCGACGCCCATGATTGATGGTCCGTCCATCCATGAACGGACCGTCCTGGAACTCCGTAGTTTTGTTCAGAGAGTTCTAAAATGGAACCAATACTCTATAATTCTAATTATGGACTCACTACCTCCATTGACGGGGCGTGATTCCAATGACAGGGCGTCAATGCTCTCGTGGTTTGCTTGCTGCTTTTTGACAACTTTTGGGTCAATTATTTGGGTCCTCCCCAAGGACCCTTAGGGTTGTCCTTGGGGAGTCGTACCCGGATTTTTTGAACCTTAACATGTACTAATATGTATTCTAAGCATTTTTTCAAGATTTATCCCTCATACGACTCTCCAAACCCCTTGTAGGACCTAAAGGCACACTAGATCATTTTCACTAGTCTACGTACGTCATGCTCGTTCTTTGGCAATTAGACTCTAAAACCTCCTAAGAAAGTTAATTTCATGAGGTTAGGTCTAGAAACACCATTTTAACCTTTTAAATGTTATTAGACTATATCCAAACCTTTAGCTTAAATCATTAGATTTCTGAGGTGTAACAGTTGTGTCCTCATCCAACATGGTAAGGTGATAATGTATCCCTTTATGAAACGCAAGGTGCATGAGAAGAAATACCAACTCATGATCTTGAACTAGCGGCCATAGTGTTTGGTTTGAAAATATAGAGACACGATCTTATTGGAGTGCATGTAGATGTTTTCACCGGTCATAAGAGTCTCCAATTTGTGTTCACCCAAAAAGAATTGAACCTCCAAAAAAAAAGGTGGTTATAGCTGTTGAAAGATTATGATATGAGTTTCCTTTACCACCCTGGGAAAGCCAATGTGGTCGCAGATTCTTTGAGTTAGATGTCTATGGGTAGTATGTCCCATGTTGTTGATAGTAAGGAGTTCGTAAGACATGTGCATAGATTGGCCCAGTTGGGTGTTTTACTTTAATATTCTCAAAAAAGGGGTTTCATGGTTTATCATAACTCTGAGTCTTCTTTAGTGGTTTAGGTTACATTTGAACAACATCTTGATCCTCTATAGATGGAGTTGAAGGAATTGGTTCTTAGTAAATCTAATGAGTCCTTCTCCCAAGGGGGCGATGTGGTACATAAGTATCAACGTAGGTTGTATATGCCGGATCTAGATTACTTAAGAAGAGAATTTTTTTAAGAGGCTCATGGTTCCTGATATTCCATTCATCTAGGTGCAACTAAAATGTATTGTGACCTATAAGATATCTATTGGTGGATGGTTTGAAGAAGGATAAAGCGGAATTTGTGGCCAGATGTCCAAATTTTAAACAAGTGAAGGTCAAACATCAAAAACCGGGAGGATTAACTCAAGATATAGCTATCCCTTCTTGGAAGTGGAAAGATGTCAATATGGATTTCGTTGTGGGTTTGCCTCGTACTTGAAGGAAAAATGATTCGATTTGGGTTATTATTAATAGATTGACCAAATCAACCCATATTATTCTTGTCAAATATACTTATTCGGTGGGAGAATATGCTAAATTGTATATTAAGGAGATTGTGAGAATTCATTGAGTTCCTTTGTCTATCATTTCATATAGGGGTACTAAATTTACTTCTCATTTTTTGAAAGCATTCAAAAGTAGGCTTGGTACCAAGCTAAAACTTATTGCAGTATTTCATCCACAAACAGATGGTTTGGCAGGACGAACCATCCAAACCTTATAAGTTATGTTGAGGGCATGCGTCATTGACTTCAAGGGAAATTGGGATTACCATTTACCATTGATTGAATTTATTTGTATTAATACCTACCACTCAAGTATCTCCATGCAAACCTTTGAGGTGCTCTAAGGGATGAGATATAGATATCCAATTGGGTGGTTTGAAGTACTTGAGTTTGTTCTAATAGGTCTCGAAGAAATTTATTAGGCTGTGGAGAAAGTCCGACTCATATGGTAAAACTAGAAGATGGACCAAAGTAGGCAAAAATCCTATGACGATAATAAAAAGAGGGACCTTGAGTTTATGGTAGGTGACATGGTCTATTTGAAGATATCACCCATGAAAGGGGTGATGAGGTTTGGTAAAAAGGGAAAACATAGTCCCTGGTATGTGGGGCCATATGTGATTTTGAAACACATCGAAAGTGTTGCCTATGAGTTAAAATTACCCATTCAGTTGTCTCCAGTGCATCCGGTGTTCCATGTGTCAATGCTCAAAAAGTGCATAGGTGATCCGGTGTATATCATTCCTCTAGAAGGTATAGAAGCTGATTTTAACCTTTCCTACGAAGAGGTCCTGATTGAGATTTTAGAACGGCAAGTGAAGATGTTGAGGAATAAGGAAGTAGCTTCCGTAAAGGTTCTTTGGAAGAATCATCTTGTGGAAAATGCTACTTGGGAGGCCGAGGTCAATATGATGTCCTAATATCCTAATCTTTTCCCTTCCACTTCTAGGCAAGGTTGAGGTTAGTGAACCCCTCCTAGTTTTTGTTATGAAGGGTCATAAGTGTACTTGAGCTTCCATGATTTCCCTTCATTATGCATGTTCTTATGTGAATTCATGTTTCATATGTGTACTGAATTATAAGTTCTTCATACTTGATGACACTTTATAATATGGTTGGTATAGTTGAATTCATGTAATATTCCTTGTTATGACATTCCTCAAGTATGAAGTGATGAAATGATTTATTGGATCCTTATTGAATATGTTAAGCTATATGTGAAGGAGTAGACGATTCCTCCTCACATAATCTGAAGTGATGCAATGCGTGCATATTTGGTAGTTGGTATAGCTCTACCTCTTGATGATGCATTTATGCGATTGAGAATGGAGTTAATGTTTCCTCCTTTTTATTGAATTATCATTATATACCATGTTTTGGTTGGGATTCTAGTCTTTAGTCATAAGTTCAAAAAAGATGTTTAAAGTGTTAGTCGAGGACGAATGTTCCCCAAGGGTGGGATTGTTACACCTGAGAGATCAAATGACTTATGTTAGAGCTTTGAATAGAGTGTAATAAACTAATTTAAAATGGTATTTCTAGACCTAAAATCATGTATTTAACTAGGTTAGGATTTATTAGAGTCTAAGTGTCATGGAACGACCATGACACCCGAAAACGAGTACAAATGAATTAGTGTGTTCCTATGTGTTACAAGGGGCTTTTAAGAGTCGTGTGAGGGCTAATTCTTGTAAAATAAATTTCAATATATGGTACTACGTGTTTAGGGTCAAAATATCTGAGTACAAACCCACAATGAACACTGTAGGGGTCCTTGAGAAGGACCCAACTGTTTGTCCAAAGAGCTGTCAAATGATAGCTTGACCTACGGAGGTAGTGACGAGCCTTCACTGATCTTACGCCACGTAAGTGAGGCTCGTGGGTTAAGACTTAGTCTCCACACCAAGCCTTCTCCTTTACAACTCCTCTCATAAGACCTACGACTTGTAGGATGATCCATAACACCAACTACTGGCCGTAAGTCGTGGTCATAAGTCACTGCCAGGTAAGTGAGTTTTCACGTTTTGTTTTGGGTCTCTATGAGTTAGTTATTTAATTAGGGGTTAAAGGGTTGGTTAGTTAGTTAATTACCTAACTAAACATAAATATAAGACCCCAAGTCATTCTAACTAAACTCACAAGACACAACTTAAAACTCAACTTCTCTCTCAAAACTCTCTTTTCTAAGAACTCCATTGAAGGAAATTGAAGCTTCAAGAAGAAGGTCAATCCTCCAAGTTTTCTACTCAAGTTCCTTGCTAAGTCTTCATGAAGGTATGATTTTTTTCACTCTTTGGATTCCTCTCCGCAAGAGGTCCTTTCAAAGATGTTGTCAAAATACCTCAAAATCTAGAGTTTTTCTCTACACATGGGTCTTCTTTGGAAAAAAAATATGAATCTGTCGAGATGAATTATTATCATTTAAGGTTTTTTAGGTGTATAATGATAGGTAATTGTTGGTGTTCACTTGGAATTCCCTTGGAGCCATGTTCTTCCCCAATTTTATGAATCTTTGATTTGATATGGTGAATATGTTGAAGAAAATGAATATATCAATTGTTTATATTGATGATAGTGTTGTTACTTTATGGATTCCATTATTTTATCTATGAATTATGCATTGTTGGGTGATTGAAGTATGCAGTTCCAAGAAGGGCAAGAAGGTATGAATGTTGGTTTTTAATTGAACTCATATATGAATGATGAATTACGTAGATACTAATGAGGCTATATTCATTGTGTTATTGCGGTGTTGATGATATGGTTTCCTCATCTTTAAACCCTATACACTTGAAATATCTATGAGGTATATATTTATGTTATGGTATGATTTTTATATGATTGAAAGGTATTTCTCATTATTATAATGAATTGTGAATGTGAAAGGTTTACTCACTTGCTAGTGTTTCTAAAGTGAAATGAATGTTCTCACTTATGAACATTTATGAGCTAATATGATAAGATATTTACATAAGAGTCTAGTAAAGGCTGATGTAACTAATGTGATGACTAAAAAGGATTACTAAAAGGAAAAGATGCTTAGCACCAAAAGGGCATGTAAATGAGATTGGGGTCTCATGTTTAGTAAGTCAGGCTCCCCATATGGGTTTCCTCATGTTTACCAAGTCTGAATTCGCAAGATATGTGTTGTCTCATGAGATGGAAACCCCTATGTTTAGCAAGTTAGGGTTTCTAGTAACAATCTCCTTGACCCTTAACTATGTTCCCACATAGGACTCTAGCCTAGTTGATCCACCTCGATAGTTATGAACGAAAGGTTACACCTTAGGCAAATGTTAACCCTCTCTTTTCAATGTGGGAGTATAACACCTGGATTCCATGTAGCTCACATGGTCTAATGTCGGTTATTGGAGCCTTTTTTCCTATTGTAAAAGTAAATGAATAAAGAAAATGAATGAACTTTTACTAGGGCTTTCTTGAGGGGTTTCTACATAGTTTGAGCGAGCGTATGTGACTTTTCTTACACATTGCACTTATGGGATCCTAAGAGGTGGTTCTAGTTGTGTTCTTTTGTGATTATGTTGATTACGACTTATGTATGTGAATATATGTATGATCTTTGTGAATATGACAAGTCATGATGAATTATGAGATAATGAATGTTTGTATGAAGTAGGTTGTTTAATGTGATACTAATCTTTGGATGGGGTTATGTGATTCTATTCTTTGCACTGCACTAGTATTGCTTGGGTTGTCTACATCTTGGGATGATATTATGTTAGGTTGGCTTATCAAGCTTAACTTATGTGCATATTGAGTTTACTTGTTCAGAAACATGTTTTGACTAAAATGTCCTTTTATGCATGTTTCAGTGATTTTTGTGCATAGGATCCATACTTAGTACGTGTGATGTACTAACCCATATTTTCTTCCCTTTTACCTAATAATGTAGGTTCGGGTCGTTAAGAATTCAAGGTTATTTCTCAAGGATACTTGGAATTGCTTCTCCAAGTTGGAAAGTTCTCAAATCCTAGGACAAGACCTCACTTCAAGGGGATAACCCGGGGTCGTGAAAAACTTGGTATCACAATACTAGGTTTAAAATGATTTTAGGAAAATGTATCATGAACCACGTCTAGTTGAGTCTTGTTCATGAGTGTGAAGCGCGCCACACTTATGAATGAGAGGCTATAAGATGCTTAGGAAATCTAACTTTTATCATTAATCTTTAGTAGTGCCTTAAGAGTTTTAACTCTATGAAATCCTTTACCTAACACCTTTGTTGTGTATATAGGTTATGAATACAACTAGATCCGCCGCAAGAAGGATAGAAGAGTAGGTTTTGAGTGAAAGAGTTCCTCCCCAATATCCTCAACAGGCTCAATGTCCTCTAGATCCTAATGATGAGGGGACTATGACTACTGTGCAAATAAGATTCATGTTTTAGTGGTTCAAGTCACTAGGGATGTTAGATCTCATGTGAACTCTAATAAGAGTACCATAGCTTCAAGGTAGAGGGATTTCACAAGAATGGACCATCCTAAGTTCTTTGGATCGAAAGTGGGTGAAGGACCTTAAGAGTTCATAGATGAAATCTATAAGATAATTTATGCCATGGGGGTGACTTATAGAGAGAAAGAATAGCTAGCTGCTAATCAATTGAAGGGAGCGGACCAAGTATGGCATACTCACTGGAAGATGAATAGGCTGGAAAGAGAGGTTCACATAGGTTGGGATGTGTTCATTAAAGCATTCCTTCATAGGTTCTTTCCAAGAGAGAAAAGGGAAGTAGCAGTGGAAGAATATTTCAACCTTCGCCAAAGAGGTATGGGTGATGAAGAATACTCTCTAAATTTCCTCAAATTATCAATGTATTCTCCAACAATGGTGGCAGATCCTAGGATGAGATGAGTAGATTTGTGATGGGGTTTCTAGATTGGTGAGAAAACAGTGTTGTTAGGATATACTTCATGATTAGATGGATATATCCCGTCTTATGGTGTATGCTAAACAAATTTAGGATGAGAAACACTAAAAAATTAATAAGAAGTTTAAGAGGCTTAGGGCTAAGGATGGAAATTCTTCTAAGGGTAAGTTTGAGATCTAAGGGTGACCAAGGTTCAAGAGAAGGTTCTCCAACCAAGACTCCTCTAGTGCTCCAAGGGTCAAAAAGGATAAGGTGCCTCACGCTAAGCCTCAAGGAGGTAATAGTGGTGGATCTTCTATGATGAGGCTTACTTATGCCAAGTGTTGCAAGAGACATGAAGGTAAGTATCTTGTTGCCACAAATTGTTGATTTCATTGTGGGAATAGTGTTCATATGATAAGAGATTATCCCATGTTAAAGTTTCAAAGAAGATAGGGAAAGAAAACCCTCCCTAGTGGTTCAAACTCTGATGCGTCCAAGAAGAACCACTTTTATTCTCTTCAATCCTAAGGTGACAAAACGAATTCCCTGGATGAGGTAACCGGTATGTTAAAAGTCTTCTCTATTGATGTTTATGCACTTTTAAACCCCAGTGCCACTTTGTCCTTTTTTACACCCTTTGTAGATATGATGTTTGAAATACTCGTTGATGTGTTAAAGGAACCTTTGTTGGTTTCAACCCCGGTTGGTGACCCGGTAGTGGAAAAAAGAGTCTGTAAAATTTGTCCTATTTTTTGTCTCATAAACTCAATTTGGTTGATTTTGTAGAATTGGACATGCTTGAGTTTTATGTAATTTTGGGAATATATTGGTTGCGTGCACGTTATCCCTCTATTGATTATTAGACTCGGATAGTAAAGGTTCAATTTCCAAATGAGTGTACTTTAGAGTGGAAGGGGGAAAATTCTAATTCCACAGGTATATTTGTTTCATGTCTAATAGCTATGAAAATGATCTCCAAGGGGTGCATTTACCATATTATTATGGTTCTAGATTTTGAGTCTGAAGTTCCTTCTTTAGAGTCGGTCCCCGTAGTGAGTGAGTTTCTAGAAGTCTTTCCTAATTACTTACTCAAAATTCATCCCAAGAGAGAAATAGACTTTAGGAATTTATCATTTGCCAAATACGCAAACTTTATCTATTTATCCACATAGAATGGCTCCAGATGAATTGAAGGATTTAAAGAATCAATTAAAGGATTTGCTAGACAAGGGTTTTATCTAACCGAGTATCTCTCCATGGGGTTCTCCGGAGTGTGTCAAAAAAAGATGAGTCCCTTACGACATGTATTGACTACCACCAATTGAACAAGGTGTCTATAAAGAATAAGTATCCCCGTCCTAAAATTGATGATTTTTTTCATAAACTTGAAGGGGATAACTATTTCTCAAAGTTATATCTTTTTTCAGGTTACCATCAACTAAGGGTAAGATGGGTTGATATTTCTAAAAGGACCTTTCGAATAAGATATGGTCACTATGGTTCCTTGTGATATATTTTGGCCTAAAATATTTCCCGGCGACTTTCATGGATATATTGAATAGTGTATTTAGGTAATATCTTGATTCATTTGTGATCGTCTTCATTAATGATATTTTTATCTATTCGAGGAGTGAGGGTGATCATATGACGCATTTGAGAATTGTGTTGCAAGTCCTTATGGACCACTAATTATATGCTAAGTTTCATAAATGTTAGTTTTGGATAAGTCGGTTGCTTTCCTTGGTCATATTGTGTCTAGCAAGAGTATAGAAGTAGAACCCAAAGAAGACGGATGCAGTCTAGGGTTGTCCTAGATCTCTATCTCGTACTGATATTAAATGTTTTTTAAGTTTAGTAAATTATTATAGGAGGCTTGTTGAGGATTTTTCCTCCATTGCTTCTCCATTTAGGACCTTAATTTGAAAAAAAAGCTAAGTTTGAGTGGTCGGAAGCTTGTGAGAAAAGCCTCCAAGAATTAAAGGATAGACTTACATCCGCTCAAGTGTTGACCTTACTGAAGGATACCGATGGGTTTGTGGTATACTGTGATGATTCTCGAGTTGGTTTAGGATCTATCTAAGTCTATCTTTTAGAGAGAACCATCTTCATGCAACGTGGAAAAGCAATTCCCTACGCTTTAAGGCAACTAAAAGTCAAAATAATTATCCGACCCATGATCTTGAACTGACGGTCATAGTGTTTGCCTTGAAATATTGAGAATTACCTTTATGGGGTCCGTGTAGATGTGTTCACCGATCACAAAAGTCTTCAATTTTTGTTTACCCAAACAGAATTGAATCTACGAAAAAGAAGGTGGTTGGAGATTCTAAAGGACTATGACATGAGTGTCCTTTACCACCCCGGCAAACCCAATGTTGTTGCGGATGCCCTAAGCCGAATGTCAATGGGTAGTGTGGCCAATGTAAATGATGAGAAAAAAGGAGTTAGTCCGTGATGTGCATAGGTGGGCCCTCTTGGATGTCTAACTAGTATATTCTCCCAAAGGGGGGTCATGGTCCATCATAGTTCCAAATCATCTTTTGGTGTTGATGTATTGTTGTGGTAGACATCTGTCCCTTTATTGATACCTATTTAATGTAAATATGGAATTATTGACTTAGTATGCTAAAGCCCTTAGTCTTGTATATGTGATGGACATGTGGCCTTGAACATAGTGAGAAGGTCAAATTATGTGAAAGACTCAACCTAGTTGAGAGGTTATGATATCCTTAGAGTTGAAAGTCATAATGGTATCCTTCTTGTGTATATGTTGGACTTAGGGTTGATTGGCTGGAACGGCATGAAATCATCCTTAGGAAAGTGATTGAGCTATCCTCTTAGCCATTATAGGTAGCCTTAGTGGAACCCCTTTGGTAAGGTGAAATGTGATAGGGTTATGAACTAGATATGGAACCTCTTCATGTGATCTTTTATTGAAAATACTCTATGAGAACAAAGCCTAGCACCGAGTGAGTATTCTTGGGAAGTTGATCTAACTAAGATGACCTTTGAGAACAAAGAAACCTTCAATATTCCTTAACATGTTCCAACATGGGATGTGTTCTAGTTCTACCATTGGCCCGTAGAACAAACCTCCATCGGAGTAGGGTCATGACTCCGGATTCCATGCATAGCTAGTATGGTCTATGTCGGTTATTGACTATTATCATCATGTGGGATACCTATTAGTATTGGAGAAGTTCTATGAAGTTTAGGTAGTGGTATGGGACGCTATCTAGGCATTGCACAATTAGTCTTTAAACATATTAGTAAGTGATCCCTAGGTATTTCTAAGACCATTACTTTAATGTCCTAGATTGTTGAATGTCTCTTAAATGGACTAATGGAAGTAATGACTTATGTTAGAAAGCATGTTAATGAATAAGTACCGAGTCTAGAGTAACATTAAGGATTGCCTAGTTAAGGTGTGAAGGGAGCATAGGAATGGTTTCTTCATGTTTAACCTAGATAAGTCTTAAGGATAACTTTAGATAGGAAAGTTGAGTAATGAGGTGAGATGATCTTATCTTAGGTAGTCTAAAAGATCTCTTAAGTGTGTTTAAAGGATTGTATGGGCAGTCGCTTCAAAACTCACTCAAGTGAGCCTTAGAATCACCTTTGGTAGGAGGATATCATATTTATATGTTTTTGATATATTTTGATGCTATATGTGAAGTGTGAATTATTGGTGAAGTTACAGTGAAGTCACTGTAATGCCACTTTAATGTTACTGTAACTTTCATGTAATGTTGCTACAAATTGTAATGTCTTCGAATTGTGTTGTTTGGTGTTTAAATGTAATTCTTATGCTTATACTATAAATTTTAATCAAAAAGAGCATGTTTATTATAAATGTCCGCTTCTCATGATTTTATGTATTAGGCCATACTGAGTACATGTGTTTGTACTAATTCTATACTTTTGTATATCTCTAAAGTTGTTTTAACATGCGAGAGGTATCGTTGAAGCAAGCTTGGAATCTAGTTAACCTTCAAGCATTTTTGGGGTATATCCTCACTCTATTTGAGGACATCAATATCATCTTTAGACTTTCTTATTTCAAAGTATTGTAATAGATGTTAGATTGTTATATTTCAATTGTATGGGTCATGTCTCAAAGTATTCCTTGAGTCGAAGGATGGCATATAATGAGTCTTAGTGTTTTTCCTAGGTTTTTATATATGAAATATATTTTAAGATGATTCGTGTGAAAAGTTTTAATTCTGCAGTACTTTTCATACATGTATGCAATGAATGATATCTAAGGGCTTGTACAAGACCTCCAATAGGTAAAGTATGCCATGTCTCACTCTGAGAGAACCATATCTTCTAGGATGTACTCTCGGGATGTGACAATTTTTTCTTGACTCTATCTTGCATACTCAGTAGGTTTGAATAGTTGACACATACTATGTGCTACATCTTCTCGTGATATAGATTAAGGTTCTTAGGATCCACATAATGCTTAGATCTGTAATCTTGAGTTCAGAAACATCAATGTTGAGTCCTCATTCTTTGAGGACTAGTGACATATTTATCTCTAGCGCATTTATCTTCAGTTTCAATTTTGCTAGATCTAGTTGGGGCATGTTCAAACATTTCTAGTCAGTTAGAAGCTTATTTTTAGACATAGTTAGTTCATCTTTAGTCTTAGAGTTTGATTTCTATTTTATATTCTAACTCTCAACTTTCCTATGTTCAGACAGTATATGGGTATTCCCCATCATTTCAGACATACTTTATGATTTAGCTTCCGCACAATTTTATTGTTCATTTTATCTTAACTATGATCAAGCTTATAGTAGTAGGGTTAGCTTGGGGTCACTCGTGATCCTAGGTCCCGTGTCCATGTTTTGGGGGTAGATCGGGGTGTGACATGTATGATGTATGATAAAATGTGGCCTCTCGGTGTCATGTATGACATGTCACGTCTAGGGTATGCTTTGTGTAGTGAGAATAGTGTAGATTCTGAAGGTTGATTTGTTGAAGATAGTGAGGAGGATTTTATTAGTGATGCACATGAGGAGATTGATGAGTTGATGGATGCAAAGAGGAGTTTTCAATGAAGAAAATGAAAAGAAAGTGTTTCAGCTGATATTGCAGAGCTACCAGTAGTTGAAGCTAGACAATTTTTTTTTGTGAAACCCAAACAGGTAAAATAAATGTTCAAGGATGATTAGGAGGATTCTAATGTTGGCAATTATGAAATGCATGAATATGCGTTTAGTGATGAAGTTGTTGAATCTCAAAGAGCAAATTTATCAAGTTGTGTAAACTAATAGAAAAGAAAGAGGGTAAGAAATAAGAAAGTTTTCCATGATACTACTTCCAAGAAAGTTGTGTGGCAGTAAGGTATGGTCTTTGTAGATGTGAATAAAATTAGAACAGTAGTAAGTAAATGTGTTGTCAGAAAAGGATTCTTTTCTAATAGAGAAGTGTGTCGATAAGTCAAGAAAAGTCAAAGTTTGGTGCAGGGAAGGTTGTAAATGCCTTTCATATGGATTTATTTAAAATACAAAACATGATATCATGATAAATACATACCATTAAGGGATAGTTGTAACAACACAACTAGAGATTATTTGTGTAATGCAAAGTTCATATCTATTGTCTTTAGAGAAAGGATTACTGAGCAGCCAAACTAAGAGCTGTCAAGTTGCGAGAGTTAATTAGGAAAATGTTTAAACTTGATGTTGTCACTATTAGGAGGAAAACAACTATAGTGTTGAATGATATCATGGGTTCTCATATTGTGTATTTTTGTAGAATTCTCTACTACCAAGATGAATTATTATGCATAAATTCTGGGAGCACTTGTGTTGTTAAATTTGATGAAACAAATGTACTTGGGAGATATTATTAAAAAAAAAGGGTCCACACACCTCCTTAAAATTCCTAAGGTACTCATGTGGATCCTCATGAGCTAGACACACAAAGATTCCCTTCAGTTGGAGAAATTGGACCACAGTTCACGTGATGTTTAACACCTTCCTCTCGGTTGTAGGAGATATTCAGATTGATCTCGTGGTTTCAATGGCATGAATGGCCACGTCATTAAGATCCCCCATGTTGTAATTTTTGCCATAGGACTATCATTGTCACTAGCAGGGTGACTCATTTTGTCAACCCTCTAATCAACCAACAACAACATAAAATAACAACTCCACTACAAATAAACCAAATGAAAATATAATTTCATAATGATAATTCTCTAACACCACTCCCAGCAGCGACACCATTTATGAAAATAATCAAATCACCCTTTGAAACAAAATAAATGAGTGGGCGATCATTGTTAGTATAAAATTCAGTGAAGAGTCAGTGCCTAACCCTAAAAGGAATAGTATATCTTAGAAAATTCTTTATCGAGTGATGTGGACTTTAAATTAGCGCATTTGGAAAAATTAGAACAATCAAGTGAATGGTACCACCAATTTAATATATAACTTTGGTTATCAATTATCACAATTAATCTAAAATTGAAATCAAATCTAAAGTTACCAAGCAATCCAAGAGTGCGGAGATTGCATATCAGTATCACATAGAAATTGTTATGCTGGTCTATAGTGATGTATATAGATGAATTCATCATCAACGATTCAACACATAACTTTTGATATCAAAGCATTTATGCCTAAAATATAATTTTGGTCTCATCTAAATTCTAATCCTAAATGACCCTATACCTTACTTTATCCACTCTTTTGAGAATTAGGGCAAATAGATGTAACCCACAACCTGTCTTTCAATCAAGCAATCAACATCACACCCAAATTTCTAGTATTGAACTAATTACCCACTCCAATTAATCTATTTCGAGCATCAACTAATCGAAAGTAGGAATTAATCTTTCACCCTTAACCATTATTTTAACCTTATGGTAATTAGAGAAAATTCATGTATGAATAGTAACAAAATAGAGCATAGCGCAATACCCACTATATTAAATAACTGCTAACCCCATTAAAGGACCCCTTGATCTTGGGGTTTTAACCACCCATCCCTAAAAGTAAATGAAATATACCTTCCATAAAATCATCCTGAGTAACTTCTATTCAAGAAATTAAGAGTAAACCCCCTTTTAATTTAACTTCAATTTATCAAATTGAAGTTTCAAATTCTAAAACCCCAAGAAAACTAGAAAAAATGTTCTTTCAAAAGTAAATATTCTAAAATTCTAACAAAAAATTGTCACACTTGAACTTACGAGTAAAACTCCCCAAAAATTGTATCCTTTGGGAAATTTATACTATCCCAAAATTTGGCAAAAACTCCATTTCATAACAAACTCAGCGACATTAGTCGGGCTTGCCAAACTCACATGGCTAATGGCCTTTTGATCCTCACCTCCCCTTGTGATACTCTAGGCTTCATTTGTTTGAACATTAGTTGGAAAAATCAATCAAATCAGTCTTTCACGTATGGAAAATCAATGAATGTCATCGTTATCTTGCACACTGCCACTTCGGGCGAAGGGCATAGGATCGTCGTTCTAATTTGTTGCATCACTTTTTCGACTTGAGTTTATCAACAATGTATTATTAGGTGATCAACAATGTCACTTTGCACTTGTTTTGTATTTTTGGCAATTCTTTAAATTTTATGTCCTTTGTTTGTTCAATTGCCTACACAGCTGCAAATCATCAATATTTGATTAGAAAAGAACAAAGTTAGGCATTGATGACATTAATTATTGAGATAAATGGATCTTAAATGAGTTCAAATCTACCATTTATCAAAATATTCCAGGATAATGGAAATGAATAAAAAATAATGTACCAAACATGTAAGACAAACTAAAATATGAAATTTAAATATTTAGACTGAAAGAATAGGATAGGCGTGAAAAGGAAGAAGAAAACCTTGTCTATCTAATATCATACCTCATATAAAGATGTAACAAAAAAATAACCTTGCCCCATAAGTCTTGTAGGTACAAACATCACACAATCTCTATGAATTCTAATAAAATAATAATCACAAAATTTCTGTTTTTTCCCTTACTTGTATCCCAATAATAAAGTTACTTGATTTATCCAAATGTAAATGTGTTGTGAATTAGTGCAAATACTAGGCTATATGGTACAATATAAGTGTTGCGCAAGAGTACAACCTGCTTTTCTTATAGGTACAGTCTACCCAACCCATAGAATTGGTTTACCTAAATAATAAGCACGTATATCAATAAGATTGTTTGTTCAAGAACCTTGCAGTGTTAATGTTTGTTGACGACGAAAAAAGCTCATAGGTGACAACTAGACAATAAAAACATCATAAAAATATCATGTATTTGACGAAAAAAGCTCATAGGTGACAACTAGACAATAAAAACATCATAAAAATATCAAGACAGAAGTCTTCAGATTCTGAGCAATCTAAGTTGCCCAAACTTAGATAACTTTATTCACTATAAGCATGCCTTTCTGAGCAAAGTTATGATTCGTCCAGATTGTAATTTGGATTATTGGAAAGAACGTTTCATTAGTGGTTTACCTCCTCTTTTCGCAGATAAGGTAAGAACCAAAATACAAGACAGGAATAATGGAAGTATTCCTTATGGTAACCTTACTTATGGTGATTTGGTAAGTACCATCAATGTTGTAGCTCTCGAACTATGCACAGACATTAAGCTAAAACATCAGCTTAAAAAAGAACAGTCCTTTTCGAGGAAGGAACTTGGAAGTTTCTGTAAAGACTTTGGATTCATTACTCCTTCAGATAAAATTAAAAAGGAGGATAAAGAAAAATCTTACAGAAGAAAATCACGAAGAAAGGATGATTCTTCTAAACCAAGAAGAAAACAACATAGGTCTAAAAGATCTATTAGCAAGAAGGAAGATGTTTGTTGGAATTGTGGCAAAACAGGTCATAGGGCCAATGAATGTCGTTCAAAAACAAAGAAGAAGAAAATTAATCTTCTTAACATTGATGATGAAACGAAAGGTAAGCTTCTTGCTATACTTGATGAACCTTTCTCTGAATTTTCACTTACTTCTGATGAATGCAGTGATAGTGAAGACATAGATTTGAACTATGATTCGGATTCCAGCAAATCAGGCAAAGAATGTACCTGTCATGAAACTTTTTGTACTTGTGATAGCAAGCCACAAATTAATGTTCTCTCAGATCATTCGAAAGAAGCTCTCTTTGATGTTATTCAACATATCAATGATAATGAGGCTAGAAATCGTTTTCTACTAGAACTCAAAAACATTCTTATCAATACGGACAAGCCTAAACCTCGTCCAAATATTGAGCCTTTCAGTATGAAACAAATTATGAATCGTTCTGATCATAATTCTGAACCCACTATTTCAGACCTTCGTCATGAAGTCTCCACTCTTAAGGACAAAATTAGAGACATCAAATCTCGTCTTTCCATTTTAGAAGCTGATATTCCCATTCATCAGGATTCTAAGAAATCAGCTTTTCCTGACTTAGAGTCTCGACATAGTTCTTCAAAGGACTCTGAAGATGACAATGATTTCAATCCTTCTGATATCAATAATGATCATCTTAAAGAATTTGTTACTAATACAGGAAATAACGTCTCTACTTCAGCACCAGGAGTAACGGTAATTTCCTCAATTAGACCTCAGAGTCATCATATACCTATTAAGATAGTTATCAATAAACATTTTGTTATTAACAAAGTTGCTTTACTTGATAGCGGTGCAGATAGGAATTGCATTATGAAAGGTATTGTTCCTATTCAGTATTTACAAAAGAGTACTTCCAAATTATACTCCGCTACAGGAGAACTTTTAAAAATTAATTACAAGCTCTCCAAAGCTCATATTTGTAATAATGGCATTTGTTTAACAAATGATTTTGTTATAACAGAAGATATTAATGAAGACATCATCCTTGGAATACCTTTTATTACACAGATAAAACCGTATTCTACTAATCTGGATGGTATTTCCACTAATATCTTAGGAAGAGAATTACTCTTCCCTTTTGTAAAAACTCTTTCACAAAAAGAAAGTGATTTTGTTCGACAAAATACTGTTTTTAAAATAAACAAACTCTCTCTTCATCTTAATTTTTTAAAAGAAGAGATTCGTATTAAGAAAATCGAACAGATTTTAAAAACCCCGGAGATAGTTAACAAGATAACAAATCTTCGAGAAAAATTTGAAAAAGAAATATGTTCTGATTTTCCTAATGCATTTTGGAAAAGAAAGAAACATATTGTTTCTTTACCATACATTGAAGGGTTTAATGAACAGGCTATTACCACTAAGGCAAGGCCTATTCAAATGAATCAAGAAATGATGGAATTTTGCAAAACCGAGATTAAATCTCTTTTAGAAAATAATATCATTGGAGTTTCAAAATCTCCTTGGAGTTGCTCTGCATTTTATGTTAATAAAAATTCTGAAAAAGAAAGAGGTGCTCCCAGGCTTGTAATCAATTACAAACCTTTAAATTCTGTTTTAAAATGGATCAGGTACCCAATACCTAACAAAAGAGATCTTTTAAAAAGAACTTTTAAAGCAAATGTATTTAGCAAATTTGATATGAAATCAGGATTTTGGCAAATACAGATTTCTGAAAAAGATAAATACAAAACTGCTTTTAATGTTCCATTTGGGCAGTTCGAATGGAATGTTATGCCTTTTGGGCTTAAGAACGCCCCTTCTGAATTTCAAAACATCATGAATTCCATTTTCAATGAGTATTCTTATATGTCAATTGTTTACATTGATGATGTGTTAATTTTCTCAGAGAACATAGATTCTCATTTTAAACATCTAAACACATTCTTTAATGTTATTTAAAACAATGGTCTAGTAGTCAGTGCCAGAAAAATAGTTTTGTTCCAAACAAAAATAAGATTTTTAGGTCATGATCTTTTCCAAGGATCTTACAAACCTATCTGCAGATGTGAGGAGAGCACCTGTTTTATCACTTTTCTCCTTGAAGGGAGATGCTTTGATCACTGTACCTGCAATAGGAATATTGATTCCTTCAAGAGGAGGAGTAGTAGATTCAACTACTTTGTTAGAAGATGTATACCATTTGTTAATGATAACTTGTAAAGACTCAGTACAATTTTCAATTCTACCAGTCATTTCAAACCATTTGAAGAATTCGATTTCGCAACCGATTCTTCTCATATCCTTTATCCATATATCTCTAAAATTTTCTCTTTCCTTAAGAGTATAAGAAGAGACATACCATTTTCTTTTGACTTGGTTGACAGGATGAATCCATTGTTCCTGTAAAACACTGGGATTAGGTTCAAAAGGTTTGTTTACTTTTAACATTCCTAGCCAAGATGGTTTATCAGCAGGAGGTTCCATTTCACTAGCAGTTGGACTTCCTGAAATATCTTGATAATAAACTTTAGGTACAGTACCTGTAAAGTCTACACCAGTGACATTACCTTTACTATTGTCTGTAGAGTCAGCAATAGTGATGTTATCTTCTTCTTCCTCTGGGTTTTTTGAAGAAGGTGGTCTGGGAACCGTTCTCGAGGGACACGAAGTAGACGGAGAAGACCAAGATGACCTTCTAGTAGATGAAGAGTGAATTGATGGATTATCTAGGAATTTAAGATCAATAGATCCATCTGGAAACTGAATAACTCTTTCGATCTGAGATCGTTGAGGTTGTGAAGAAAACGGTTGGGTGATATTCTCAAAATGCCAATCATTGTTAGAGAGAATATCCTTCCATTTCAAAGTTCTAGGAACAAAGATAGAACTATGCAAATGGTTTGCTTCCATAAGCATGGTTTCACCCCTAGCGCTTTCTAAACAAGCTTTGGGAGCAAGCTGAGTCTTCATGAGACGATAATAAACTCGGTAAATAATAGCTATTTCACGAGAGTCAAGTTTGCTATGAGATTTTTGGTTTTGACATTGAGTGTCAAAGTATCCATGACATTTGGATCATTAATGTCAACAGAGAAATTGGGATAACAATTAAAGTAAACTGGCCCATTCGCAAGGTTACTCTGAATAACTCCTAAAAGCGAGTCGTCAAAATTTAAAAATCTGCCATCTCTGAGGACACAAACAGGAATATCAAGGCCTCTTCTAAATAAAGGCTTAACAGCAACTTGTACTAAACCAATATGCAAATAATTGAAATTAGATTTATATTTATCTAATTCTTTTTCTTTAAGCAATATGCAAATAATTGATATTTCTGAACTCAAGATTACCGATCTAAGCGTTATCTGGATGCTGAGAACCTGAATCTATATCACGAGAAGCTGTAGCGCAGAGTATGTGTCAACTATTGAAAGCTACTGAGTATGCAGGATAGAGTCAAGAAAAAATTGTTACATCCCGAGAGTACACCCTAGAATATATGGCACTCTCAGAGTGTGACATGGCATACTTTACCTATCGGAGGTCTTGTACAAGCCCTTAGAGATCATTATTTGCATACATGTATGAAAAGTAGTGCGGAATTAAAATTTTCACACGAATCATCTTAAAATATCTTTCATATTAAAAACATAGTAAAAACACTAAGTCTCATTATATGCCATCCTTAGACTCAAGGAATACTTTGGGACACGACCCATACAATTGAAATATAACAATCTAAAATCTATTACAATACTTTGAAATAAGAAAGTCTAAAGATGATAATGATGTCATCGAATAGAGTGAGGATATACACAAAAAATGCTTGAACGATAACTAGATTCCAAGCTTGCTCAACGATACCTCGCACCTGTTAAACACACCTTTAGAGAAATACAAAAGTATGGAGTTGGTACAAACACATGTACTCAGTATGTCATTATGCATAAAATCATGAGAAGTGGACATTTATAATAAAAATGCTCTTTTTGATTAAAACTTCATAGTACAAGCATAAGAATTACATTTAAATACCAAACAACACAATTAGAAGACATTACAATTTATAGCCACATTACATGAAAGTTACAGTAACATTAAAGTGGCATTACAGTGACTTCACTATAACTTCACCAATAATTCACACTTCACAATATAGCATCAAAATATATCAAAAACATATAAATATGATATCCGCCTACCAAAGGTGATTCTAAGGCTCACTTGAGAGAGTCATGAAGCGACTGCACATACAATCCTTTACACACACTTAAGAGATCCTTTAGACTACCTAAGATAAGATTATTCTCACCTCATTACTCAACTTTCCTATCTAGAGTTATCCTTAAGACTTATCTAGGTTAAACATGAAGAAACCATTCCTATGCTCCCTTCACACCTTAACTAGGCAATCCTTAAAGTTACTCTAGACTAGGTACTTATTCATTAACATGCTTTCTAACTTAAGTCATTACTTCCATTAGTCCATTTAAGAGACATTCAATAATATAGGACACTCAAGTAATGGTCTTAGACAGACATAGGGACTCACTTACTAATATCTTTAAATCCTAATCATGCAAAGCCTAGATAGCGTCCCATACCACTACCTAAACTTCATAAAACTTCTCCAATACTAATAGGTATCCCACATGATGAGAATAGGCAATAACCGACATATACCATACTAGCTATACATGGAATCCGGAGTCATGAAACTACTCCGATAGAGGTTTTTTCTATGGGCCAATGGTAGAACTAGGACACATCCCATGTAGGCACATGGTTAAGGAATATCGAGGGTTTCTTAGTTCTCAAAAGTCGTGTTAATAAGAGGAACTTCCCAAGCATACTCACTTGGTGCTAGCTTTTATTGTCATAGTGTTTTCAATAAAGGATCACATGAAGAGGTTCCATATCTTGTTCATAACCCTATCACATTTCACCTTACCAAAGAGGTTCCACTAAGGATACCTAAAATGGCTAAGAGGATAGCTCAATGAATTTTGTAAGGATGATTGCATTCCGTTCCAGCCAATCAACCCTAAGTGCACCATTTACACAAGAAGGATACCATTATGGCAACTCTAAGGATATCATAACCTCTCAACTAGGTTGAGGGTTTCACATAATTTGACCTTCTAACTATGTTCAAGGCCACATGTCCATCACATATACAAGAATAAGGAGCTTTAGCATACTAAGTCAACAATTCCATATTTACATTAAATATGTATCAGGAAAGGGACACAAGTCTACCACAACAATACATCAACAGCAAAAGATGATTTTGAACTATGATGGACCATGACCCCCCTTTTGGGAGAATATACTAATTAGACACCCAAGAGGGCCCACCTATGCACATCACGGACTAACTCCTTTTTTCTCATCGTTTTTATTGGCCACACTACCCATTTCGGCCTAGGGCATCTGCAACTACATTGGGTTTGCCGGGGTGGTAAAGGACACTCATGTCATAGTCCTTTAGAAGCTCTAACCACCTTCTTTGTCGTAGATTCAATTATGTTTGGGTAAACAAAAATTGAAGACTTTTTTGATCGGTGAACACATCTACACGGACCCCATAAAGGTAACATCTCAATACTTCAAGGCAAACACTATAACCATTAATGCAAGATCATGGGTTGGATAATTCTTTTGACTTTTAGTTGCCGTAAAGCGTAGGGAATTTCTTTTCCACGTTGCATGAGGACGGTTCTCTCTGAAAGATAGACTCGGATAAATCCCAAACCAACTCGAGAATCATCACAATATACCACAAACCCATCGGTATCCTTCAGTAAGGTCAACACTTGAGCGGATGTAAGTCAATCCTTTAATTCTTGGAGGCTTTTCTCACAAGCTTCACCACTCAAACTTAGCTTTCTTTTTAAATTAAGGACTTAAATAGAGAAGCAATGGAGGAAAAATCCTCAACAAGCCTCCCATAATAATTGACTAACTTAAAAAACATTTAATATCAGTCTGAGATAGAGGTCTAGGACAACCCTAGACAACATCCGTCTTCTTTGGGGTCTACTTCAGTACTCTTGCTAAACACAATATGACCAAGGAAAGCAACCGACTAATCCAAAACTAATATTTACTAAACTTAGCATATAATTGGTGGTCCGTAAGGACTTGCAACACAATTCTCAAAAACATCATATGATCACCCTCACTCTTCGAATAGATCAAAATATCATCAATGAAGACGATAACAAATAAATCAAGATATTGCCTAAATACACTATTTAGTAGATCCATGAATGTCGCCGGGGAATTTGTTAGGCCAAATGATATCACAAGGAACCATAGTGCCCATATCTTATTCGAAAGGTCCTTTTAGGAATATCAACCCATATTACCCTTAGTTGATGGTAACCCGAAAAAATATATACCTTTGAGAAATAGTTAGCCCTACAAGTTTATAAAACAAATCGTCAGATGTAGGATGTGGATACTTATTCTTTATAGACACCTTGTTCAATTGGTGGTAGTCAATACACATACTAAGGGACTCATCTTTATTTGACACACTCCAGAGAACCCCATGGAGAGATACTCGGTTAGATAAAACCCTTTTCTAGCAAAACCTTTAATTGATTCTTTAAATCTTTCAATTCTTTTGGAGGCATTCTATATGGATGAATCGATAAAGGTTGCGTATTTGGAAAATAATAAATTCATAAAGTCTATTTCCCGCTTGGGATGAATTTCGAGCAAGTAATTAGGAAAGACTTCCGGAAAATCACTTACAACGGGGATCGACTCTAAAGAAGGAACTTCGGACTCAACATCCAGAATCATAATAATATGGTAAATTCACCCCTTGGTGGTCATTTTCATAGCTATTAGACATGAAACAAATAGACATGTGGAATTCGAATTTCCCCCCTTCCACTCTAAAGTACACTCATTTGAAAATTGAACCTTTACTATCCGAGTCTGATAATCAATAGAGGGATAGCATGCACGCAACCAATCTATGCCCAAAATTACACAAAAATCAAGCATATCCAATTCTACAAAATCAACCAAAGTGAGTTTATGAGACAAAGAAATAGGACAACTTTTACAGACTCTTTTTGCACTACAGAGTCACCAACCGGGGTTGAAACCAACAAAGGTTCCTTTAACAGATCAATGAGTATTTCAAACATCATATCCATAAAGGGTGCGAAAAAGGACAAAGTGGCACAGGGGTCTAAAAGTGCATAAACATCAATAGAGAAGACTAAACACATCGGTTACCACATCCGGGGAATTCGCTTTGTCACCTCAGGATTGAAGATAATAAAAATGGTTATTCTTGGGCGCATCAGAGTTTGAACAACTAGGGAGGGCTTGGTTGCCCTCTCTTCTTTGAACCTTTAACATGGGATAATCTCTCATCATATGAACACTATTCCCACAGTGAAAGCAACCATCTGTGCCAACAAGATACTTACCCTCATGTCTCTTGCAACACTTGGCACAAGTAAGCTTCATCATAGAAGATCCACCACTATTACCTCCTTGAGGCTTAGCGTGAGGCACCTTATCCTTTTTGACCCTTGGAGCACTAGAGGAGTCTTGGTTGGAGAACCTTCTCTTGAACCTTGGTTACCCTTAGATATCAAAATTACTCTTAGAAGAATTTCCATCCTCCATCCTAGACCTCTTAACCTCCTTATTATTTTCTTGGATTTTCTCATCCTAAATTTGTTTAGCAAACACCATAAGACGTGATATATCCATCTAATCATGAAGTATATCCTAATGGCACTGTTTTATCCCAAAGCTAGACACCCCGTCACAAATCTACTCATCTCATCCTAGGATCTTCCACCATTGTTAAAGCATACATTAACAATTTGAGGAACTTTAGAGAGTGTTCTTCATCACCCACACCTCCTTGGCGAAGGTTGATAAATTTTTCCACTTCTACTTCCCTTTTCTCTTTTGGAAATAACCTATCAAGGAATGCTTTAATGAACACATCCCAACCTATGAGAACCGCTCCTTCCGGCCTATTCCTCTTCACATAGTATGCCATACTTGGTCCGCTCCCTTCAATTGATTAGAAGCTAGCTCTTCTTTCTCTCTATAAGTCACCCCATGGCATAAATTATCTTATAGATTTCATCTATGAACTCTTGAGGGCCATCACCCACTTTAGATCCAAAGAACTTAGGATGGTCCATTCTTGTGAAATCCCTCTACCTTGAAGCTATGGTACTCTCATTAGAATTCACATGAGCTCTAACTTCCCTAGTGACTTGAACCGTTAAAACAAAAGTCTTATTTCCACATTAGTCTTAGTCCCCTCAGCATTAGGATCTACAGGACCTTGAGGCTCCTGTGGTTATTGGGGAGGAACTCTCTCATTCACAATCTCCGCTTCTATCCATCTAGCGTCGGATCTGGTTGTATTCATATCCTATATACACAAGAAAGGGGGATAGGTAAAGGACTTCATAGAGTTAAAATTCTTAAACCACGACTAAAGATTAATGATAAAAGTGAGATTTCCTAAGCATCTTATAGCCTCTCATTCATAAGTGTGGCGCGCTTCCCACTCATGAAAAAGACTCTACTAGACGTGGTTCATGATACATTGTCCTAGAATCATTTTAAACCTATTGTTGTGATACCAATTTTTTCACGACCCCGTATTATCCCCTAGAAGTAACATGGCGTACTTGACCCCGAAAGGGTCTCGTACAAGACCCTATTAAAATAATCATCACATAAGGCATAAAATAATGTAGAAAAATAAAAAGCTTTGCAATCAAGTCGACTTCTTTTGATAAAAAAAAAAAAGTATCTAGACTTATCTCATTCACCATCAAATGCCATAAAGATTATAAATAGAGTCATAAGCCCTTTAAATCAATAAAGTCTAAAAATAGAAACTAGAGAGGTAGCATCTTGTCCTCGAACTTAAGGACTCATCAAGCCTAGGGAATAGTCAACCCAAGGTTTTCTTAAAAGAATTAATGTGCCTAAATGACCAAAACCTACACTTATAATAAATATTGATGAAATGGGTTAGCACATAAAGTACTAAGTATAGGAGCATGCATAAAATCATTGAAACATGATTTGAAAAAGGAAACTTAGTTGAAATCATGCTTTTCAAGTTTAAAAACCATTATGCACAGTTAAAGAATACATAGTCAACCTATACCATAAGAAAAAAGACTTTCATGTTCACAAGTAACATCATTCATGGTAAAAATTCCCATCATGTATACATGGATTCACATACCTTCATGCAATAGAGAGTTCACACCATAACCCCTTTATAAGTCCAATAGTCCAATGTGCAAGTGAAGTCTCATACCCTAACTCACACAAAGCAAAGCTCATTAAGAAGTCATAGATATAGCTCATATTCATTTTCATATTCATATGCATAGTTCATAGTCATGGTTAACATTCATAGTACATATTCATCTAAAGCATGCATTAGCTCATAACCATCATTTCATTATAGCACATACCATAATCACCCTCAAAGCTTACTTGTGCAATGCATAAATAAAGTCTCATACCCTCACTCACACTACTTAAAACCCCTTAAGTTGTAACACCCCGTATCCAAAACAGACCAAAAATTAGTTTTTCAAATAAATCTACAGGAGGAACCAACGTGGCCATTGACGGACCGTAGCCTGACCCACGGTCCTTCCTGCACATCTGTTGGTGGGATCACACACTACCAAAATTTAGGCTGGAAAAAAATTGGTTAAGTCTTGATCGACGGACGGACCTACGGTCAATAGGTCAGACTACGGTTCGTAGTCCGTGACCGTCGATCGACACCTCCTTTCAGCCACTCTCTGACAAGGACCACATTGACCAACACGGTCCGTAGGTGAACCCACGATCCGTAGGTCAGACCATAGGTGGGAATTCGTAGACAGTTAAGAGGGAAATGCAGTTGGGTCAACTTCAAATATCATAACTCTTAGCACAAAATGAATTAGGTGTCCTATGACATATCAAAATATATAATTGAATTAGCTTTCCATAGCCACCGACCTTGCTAAAATCAGAGCTTCGAGTAAAACGTTATGCCTGTTTTAGTAAAGGCCTGTCGAACAGACCCAACCTACGGACCAAATGATAGACCGTCGATTGAACTACAGACCGTCTGTCCAGGTCGTCGTTTGGTTTGGCAGCAACTTACCCAGGGGTCTTTTGGTATTTTCCCACTTTGTTTCAACTCTAAGATACGTCGTTTTAACCCTAAATCATCTGATTTTAGTCAGTTTAAGCCTAGAAACATAACAAAAAAGTTACTAAGTCAAATCATTAATCAAACTTAGAAAAATTAGAAGCAAAGAGGGAGTAAAAAGGTGAAGAACCCTAGTTCAAGAACGCAGCAAGGTTCCAGCAGTTCCACACCCGAAACCTAAGTGTTTTTCCGTGAATTTCATCACCAGGTATGTGGGATTTCACTAGTGGGTTCCTTTCACCCATTAGATCCCTAGTTTTCAGTCAGATTCTTGACTCCCAAATCATTATTAGACATAGGGTTTTTAGAACTTCAACAGAATTTCATGAATTTATTAGTTATATGTTCCAAATCAGATATACATATTAGTACTCAGTTTATCGCGTGAATTTCAGAACCCTAGCTATGTATTTCTTTAGTTCTTGAATTACACATGCTAGGTCAGATATTTCAGTTATTCAGTTATACATGCCTCAATTATTAATGCATCATTATCAGATTAAATGTTGCATTCTCAGTTTGCATGTTCAGTTTTGAGCTATCCAATATTTACGGAAAATTCAGACATAATCAGTTAACTTCATAAATCAATTGGAGTAGCCTAATAGCGAGTTGGACTAGGTTTCAGCGTACCCAATAGTCCCAGAACTACTAGCCAAGAAGGTTGTAAGTCCCCTCTATGGGCATCAGTTCAGTGATAAGGCCAGCATGCCTTTATACCTCTAGCAGGGTATATTGGATCCTCTCGATGGGGCGTATACATCGAATTGCACATTTAGCTCATGCAGTTTTATTATCGGTTATTAGTAGCTCCAAAAGTTCAGTTAGATTCTCTTGGATTCACCATTTATCAGTATATTCAATATTCAGTTTCAACATGTTATAAATTGGTCATTGCATTCAGTTAGCTCAGAATTCAGTACATCATGTTCAGATATTTTATACTTGCTTTTTTACTTGTTCAGTTATGTTTTATTTCAGCTTTATTCTATCCTAAATGCTTATTACCCTTCAAGTACTAACGCATATGTGCGCTACATCTTCTCGTAACGTAGGTTCATGTTCTCAGCATCCAGATCATGCATAGGTCGATTTTTGATCTCCAGTTCAGCAGATTCAGTGGTGATTCCTCATTCTCCGAGGACAATAGTCATGAGTTTCATTTCAGTCTTTTAGTCATTTAGTTTCTGTTTTTGCTAGATTTAGCTGGGGCTTGTCCCAGTATTTCTAGTCCAGTTTAGATGCTATTTTCATAAATAGTTAGATTCAGCTTAGTATTAAGTTAATATTTTCTTTGTATTAAACTCATTGTTTCAAATACCTTAGTTATGGAAAATGGGTATTCCCCATCTTTTCAGTTAAAATTATGACTTAGCTTCCGCGTTCAGTTTATTATGTTTAGTATGCTCATGATCATGACAGCAGGGTTAGCTTGGGATCACTTATGGTCCTAGGTTTCGTGTCCGCGTCTTGGGGATAGCTCTGGGCGTGAAAAACTTGGTATCAAATCACTAGGTTCAAGAGTCCTAGGATGTCTGAAAAGCCGCACTAAGTAGAGTCCTTTTCATAGGTGTGAAGTGTACCACATCTAATGAGAGAGCGGCTATGAAATGTTTTAGGAAAACTTCACTTTGTTTTTACTCTTATCGTGCGTAAGGTATGATGTAATTCCATACTAACTTGACATTCTACTTTCCAGATCATGCCTCCTCGTAGAGCTAACGCTAGAAATGCGAATGCTAGTAATGCAAACATAGCTCCTCCAGTCCCAGATCAAGAACTCTCCAATGCTGAGTTTAGGAGTGCCATACAGATGTTGGCTCAGAGTATGACCAACCAGAACAATCGGGTTCATGCTATTGTAAATGAAAATGGTAGATCAGCAGCAGCAAGGGTCCGTGACTTTATTAGGATGAATCCGCCTAAGTTCTTAGGATCACAGACAAATGAGGATCCTCAGAATTTCTTAGATGAGATCAAGAAGATCTTTGAGGTAATGCAAGTCACTGGAAAGGATCGGGTTGAGTTGACATCATACCAGTTGAAGGATGTTGCTCATATCTGGTACACTCAGTGGAAGGAGAATAGGGGTGCAAATGCAGCTCTTATCACTTGGGATTGTTTTAGTGAGACTTTTCTCGACAGTTTTTTCCCAATAGAGTTGAGAGAAGCAAAG
Organism: Solanum sitiens; assembly: GCA_016801875.1. NCBI lineage: Eukaryota > Viridiplantae > Streptophyta > Magnoliopsida > Solanales > Solanaceae > Solanum > Solanum sitiens. The sequence continues at coordinate 1,337,782 of JABWTJ010000202.1, read as the reverse complement.
ACTCAGGAATTCATGAACTTGAGGCAAGGAAAAATGACGATCCAAGAGTATGGGCTGAAGTTTAACCAACTCTCCAGGTATGCTCCTCACATGGTTGTTGACTCCAGGGCTCAGATGAATAAGTTTTTATATGGAGTGTCGAATTTCGTAAAGACTGAGTGCAGAAATGCTATGTTACATAGAGATATGAACATCTCTAGGCTTATGACTCATGCTAAAAAGGTTGAGGATGATAAGCTTAGGGAACAGGCTAAGGAAAATAAGAAGGCTAGGACTGGGAACTATGATTATTCTTAGCAGAAATCGGGTGGTGGAAATCGCTTGTTGAGTCAGCAGAAGTTTTCTGCTCCATCCCCTTCATCAGCTAATGTTCCATCCTCCAAGAACAGGTATGACCAGAAGGGTAGAGCAACAGGATCTAAGTCTAAGGGAAGTATTTCTGTCACGACTGGAATCTAGACCCCAGACGAGACCGGCGTCCTTCACCTCTCAAAGGTCGCAGACAAGCCTACTTACGTCATTCTTACATTACATAGGTTAATTTTAGCGGAAAATTTGAAACTTTTTGTTTCCTAACATACTTATACAAACATTCTCATAAATACGTAATTGTTCACCATCAACCATCTAACATTAAGAGATAAGCAACTGAAAGAAATAGTTCAATTCTTATAAAGCGTATAATTGCCAAAATGGCACCAATACATAGTCTGAATAAACAAAGGAAAGAAACGCTAGTGGAACATGCTCCACTAGCTCAACTCTAAAACTAAGCTAGAATATAAAACAGTGGCATCCTCGAAGACTTGAGGACCTACCAAAACCGGATGAATGCTGGACGTCCGGATAACTGCAACGATGATCCTGTATCTCTATCGTCCACCTGTGCCTGTACCTAAAATAGTAGAGTTTGTATAGGGTTAGTACACACTTGTACTAAGTAGGGGTATATGCAAGAACACACCAAGGACATGCATGAGAAAGAATAGCTCTTTCCTAACAACATGATTTTTGGAAAGTCAAGTCAGTGGCCTTGCCAAATTGAGATTAGGAAAGTAAATGAGCTTTCCAAATTTGGATTAGGAAAGTGATGCCATGAGAATAACATACATCATCCTACTTTTCACATTTGCACACAACACATAACATTTACCCATAGCACATATCATATAGCATACAATACATTTTGCATGTAGCACATAACTTCTTTCATATCATTCATTCATATGCCATGAGACCTTGGAATCATGGACTTGACATTAAGACATCCCAGAAATGAGGGCTCAACAGATGGGACCTCAACTAGGGAATCTTCATTAGCAAACACAGAGTCTGCTACATTCATTCATACGTACTTCATTTCATTTCATTCATAGGCCAGTGTAACCACCAGCTAAACCTAGGATGTAGTTTAAGACTTTCATTAGGTTCGTTGTGCAATGACCAAGAATGACCTAATGTCATTACTTGAATCTAACTCACCTTTGATTATCCTATCCTAACACCTTTGGTATCATTCATTTTATTATGTGCATCATTTGAGGCTGGCCTCATTCATTCATTGGGAACTTTAACTTTAACCGACATAGATCATGTGAGCATCATGAAATCCAGTGTCTCCCCCTCACCGAAAAGAGGTGGAATCACCGACCAAAGTGATGCAATAACATGCTAGCGTACATGGGAATTTAACCCCGCCAGATCCCTATATTGGCAGTATAGGTTTGAAGACTAGGAGATATAAGGAGACCCATACCCGGCAAGCCGGACAGTCTCATCTCATGAGAGTTACGTGAACCTTCGTCCTTCCCGAAAGAAGGCATCACCGCTCATAGCTAGCCTATAGGTGCTCAGTATAAAGTTCCATTTCATTCATCTCATACGTCATGGAAGCTGGCTTCTAGTATGAGGACATCATAGCTCATTAGATGATTTCTCATCTCATCATTAATGTTAAGGGTGTTAAGCTCAATACCTTCATTAGAGTGTTCATAGAGACTGGTCTCTTCATTATCTTACACTCTCATAGGTGAGTACGTATTGGTAACATTTACTTAGGCTCATTTGAGATTGCTCTCATCATTTACATTAGCCTCATATCATGTTGTCACCACATTCATTATCATTAGCACCTTTGCTTTTCATAGTTACTCACCTCTTATTACGTGAATGTTCATTTCATCATATGCCAATGCACTTGGCCATTTAGTGTGTTTCACTCCCTTACTTAACCCTTCTAAGGTTTCATCATTTCATCATTTCATTGTTCATCTCATCGTACCTCTTAGGTTCACTTACTTTTTAACGTATGTTAGACTTATGTGTCTATACATACAAGCCATGAGGCTTCATTAATATTTCGTCTAAGTGATTCATATCTTTCTAAGATTATGTGATACAAGACTTATGCATCTTGTATGTATGCCAAGATCTTGATTTCGATCTAAGTATGTGGCATTATTCTTGGATATTTTGTTCACGTATGACTTATGTATCAATACGGAAGTTTGGGCAAGGAAACCCATGTTTGAATCACTTGGATATCATTTACATTTTTCGTTGATTTTATTTTTAATATTCATAACATTAGAACTCTAGATTAAATCCCAACATTAACATCGTATCATTAATTTTCTACCCAGTTTTCCTCTTAAATTGGCCGAAGGTTTGTGGGTTCGAACCCCCACAACCCCTTTTTATTTTTTCATTAACATCACATTGCCCCTTCTTGCCCAAACCAAGAGGTTGTGGGATCAAACCCCTCACAACCTCTTTTATTTTATGCTTAAATTCGCTGGGAAATTGGGAGGTTGTGGGTTCGAACCCCCATAGCTTCCTTATTATTTCTTTTAATTTCGCTAGAGGCTGTGAGGTGGTGGGTTCGAACCCCCACAGCCTCCTTTCCTTTATTTTTATTTTAAGTCTATTAATTTAGGCGTTTTGGCAGTGAGGTTGTGGGATCGAGCCCCCACAGCCTCACTTTGTTTTTCTTATTTAATTTCACCATTCTCCTTTCCAACATTGAGGTCGTGGGTTCGATTCCCACGCCTCACATTTTCTTTTCTTTATTTTTCTCTTCTTTCACTCGCTGCCTGGAGGTCGTGGGTTCGATTCCCACGCCTCCCATTTATTTGTTCAATTTATTTCCCTCTTCTTTCCCAACCAGCAGCCCAATTTTGATCCCCCTTAACCCCACTTCTTCAATTTCATTTTTTTGTAGCTTAGCAAGGTGAGGTCTCGGGTTCAAACCCAGCTGACCTCACTTATTTTTCTTGCATTTTTACATAGCACGTAGTGCACTCTTTTTGACCGAAACCTCATCACCAAATGCTGGATTTAGTTAAATATTCCAGCCTTTACTTAACAACATTCATACATTCGTTTTTGAGGTACTTTCACGATTCGTTTAACACGTTCTTAGGTGTTGATTCATTGTTGTTTTAGCTTAGATTTTTCCACTTAAAATCAGTCACATACACCTCATATGAACATCATGAATTACACATTTAATGCACGTTAATTTCAGCCATCAAACCAACCACTTTAAGACTTCTAAATGGATAGCAACAACAACAAACATTTACATATTGCACGACATCATTTTCGGTTGACATCATTGACTATGCTTGCTATTTTTAAACACAAAATCACAAGGAACATCATATTTCTTACTTAACTACCAGCAATCATACCAACAACATGATTTCTAACCTAATTTGGATTGAAACCGGAAGGAGACTAGGGACAAGGAGTTCAACATTCAAGGGGACAGCCCTAGTTTCATATGTCGACTTTTGTAGAAAGAAAATCCTCTTGGAGAAAGGATTCCAAGAGAGAAAACCCATACCTGTTCTTGGTGTTGTTCAACACTCAAAGTTGCTGCCTAGAATCACCACCAACCCAACGTCCAACACAGAAATTCCCACCTTACCCGTCGAGAATGTCACGTTTTGCTTTACTTTTATGGATTGTTTTTGTCGTTTGAATTCTTATAAGTTCTTCAAGTGTGAAGAACTTTTGTTGTTATTTCTGATTTTTTTTTGTTGTTGCTGCTTTGTTAACAGAGAAACGTGAAAAAAAACAAATGGGAGAGGTGGATGAAACGTGAAAGAGAGAGAGAGGTTCCTTAGGATTAGGACTCTAGTTGAGACTTAGTCAAAATAAGACATCTTAATTAATAAATAATTAATAATAAAAATCTGATTTTCCTTTTTCTTAAATCAGCCAATAATTATTAATTAATTAAATTAATTTATCAATTTAAATAAAAACAAGTTAAATCATTGCTTCCACCTAGGTTCGAACCCGGGTGGAGCAAGACTTCACTTCAAGAGCTCATTTTCGGCTCTCTCTCCCCAAATTGCCCCTCCATCTTATTAAATAATTAATTATATATATATTTAGGGTAATTACGATATTACCCTTAGCCTGGTAAAAGACCATTTTACCCCTAGACCCTCAAAACTTAAAATTTCTTCTTTTTAAGTCCGGTAAAGACTCCTTCAATTAAATCTTCGTATTCGAGAGCCCTACATGGTTGGTTCCAACCTTTCCAAGCTCAACTAACTCCCCAAGTTAGTTGGCTTGGCCGTAGTAAGGGTTCTGAGGTCTGGTTCTACGCGTATCAATCCATGTGAACCTTGGTCTAATCGCAAGCATTCTTGACACCTTAAGCATTTAGCTTATTCATTTTTCTTTTAGGGTTGTTACATTATCCCCCCCTTAGGAACATTCATCCCCGAATGACACTACTCTTTACTAACAATAAGTATGTCATCTATAGAACATACGCATACATAGGTACTTCAATACTTCCACTGGTGAATATCTGATTCACATATTAATATGATGGTACACATCCTTGAAACCTACTAGTAGCTTTACATTAATAGACTAAAGAATTCTTTCCTGAACTAGTCTCATTAAAGCATATAACATAAGTCACCATATAAGTCATACAAATCATCAACCAACATGATGACTCAAACATATTAACTTCATACAAGTGCATAACCACCATACACAGTCAAATATATGAAAGACTAATTAAGGCTTCGCACCTGAGGCTTTATCAGAAGTGCCTTCCCTTGCACTCCTAGACTTGAGTGCGAAGAATCGTTGCCTCCTTGGAGCCTCTTCATTTGGACCATTAGGCTGAACTCTCTCCTTCCCTTGTTCTTGACTTCTCCTATTCAAACAATCCTTCACCATATGACCTGGTTTTCCACAGCTGTAACAAGCATTAGAGCCCATCATACACTCTTCTCCATGCTGTCTGCCATACTTCCTGCAAGGTTGCCTTTCCTTAGGTGTATCTATTCCCTTGTTTCTCATATCTCTGAACTCGGAATCCCTATCATAGCGACAATTGGGTGAACTTGACTCCCCTTGGTGGGATAGTCCCTTCTTAAACCTTGGCTGCTCACAGACGCCAAAGTTGTTTCTGTGGCCTCCATGGCTGGGACCTGCCTGATCTTGAGGCTTAGGACTCCTAGCATCACGAATACCTCTCTTTCTGCGGCTGTCCTCTTCCTGCTGGACATGCACCATCAACTTGGAAAGATCCATGTTATCATGGAGCATCGCAGATCCACACTCCCCCTCCAGGTCTCCATTGAATCCTGTAAGGAACCTGCTCATCTCATCCCTGCTGTTAGAAACCAGGGAAGTAGCATACCTGGATGATTTCAACAAAACTCAGTATTCTCCTCATTCTTGCTATTAAATACTAGAGAAAGTAACATACCTTGATAGCTTAACAAACTTCAGGGAATATTCCCTAACTGTCATAGAGCCTTGTTTAAGGTTGATGAACTCCTCAACCTTGGCTTCCCTCATCTTTCTAGGGAAGAATCTCTCCAGAAATGCTGTCTTGAACAGCTCCCATGTGACTGGCACTCCACCCAAAACTCGGCTATCTTGCCACATCTTGCACCAAGTCTGTGCAACACCCTTGAGCTGATAGGATGCCAGCTCAGCCTTCTCAATATCTGTGGCCCCCATAGCCACTAGAATCTTATGCACCTCATCCACAAACTCCTTGGGGTCCTCTAAAGTCTTAGACCCTGTGAAAATAGGAGGATTTATCCTCGTGAAGTCTCTCTGCCTGTCAGCCATGCTACGAACCGGTGGGTTCTCCCTCTGAAAATCCTGCCGGTTGGCCTGGGCAGTCATAGCCTGGGCCTGCATAGTAATGGCCTGTGCCATCTGGGCCAGAGATGCCCTCACCTCAGCATCAGTCAACCCAGCTGGGTTAACTGGCATGGCCACTCCTTCAGCTGGATCCTGATTACCCCCGGCTGCTACTCCTACTCTCCTCTGACCATTACCTCTCCTAGTGTTCATTCTCTAGAAAAACAACAAGGATTGATGTTAGACACGCTTATAACACCAAGAACTCACATATTAGGAAAAGTACGATAAGATCAGAAGAAAGGAAATTTTCCTACGCATCATGCAGTCTCTAATCCAGGATAGTGGTGCACTTCACTATCATGACTTAGAAACTACTCAATGTGGTTGATGTGAACTTATTATTTTCGTAATTTAACCTAATGCTCTGATACCAACTTTGTCACGACTGGAATCTAGACCCCAGACGAGACCGGTGTCGTTGACCTCTCAGAGGTCGCAGACAAGCCTACTTACGTCATTCTTACATTACATAGGTTAATTTTAGCGGAAAATTTGAAACTTTTTGTTTCCTAACATACTTATACAAACATTCTCATAAATACGTAATTGTTCACCATCAACCATCTAACGTTAAGAGATAAGCAACTGAAAGAAATAGTTCAATTCTTATAAAGCGTATAATTGCCAAAATGGCACCAATACATTGTCTGAATAAAAATAGGAAAGAAACGCTAGTGGAACATGCTCCACTAGCTCAACTCTAAAACTAAGCTAGAATATAAAACAGTAGCATCCTCGAAGACATGAAGACCTACCAAAACCGAATGCATGCTGGACGTCCGGATAACTGCAACGATGATCTTGTAGCTCTATCGTCCACCTGTGCCTGCACCTAAAATAGTAGAGTTTGTATAGGGTTAGTACACACTTGTACTAAGTATGGGTATATGCAATCACACACCAAGGACATGCATGAGAAAGAATAGCTTTTTCCTAACAACATGATTTTTGGAAAGTCAAGTCAGTGGACTTACCAAATTGAGATTAGGAAAATTTCCAAATTTGGATTAGGAAAGTAAATGAGCTTTCCAAATTTGGATTAGGAAAGTGATGCCATGAGAATAACATACATCATCCTACTTATCACATTTGCACACAGCACATAACATTTACCCATAGCACATATCATATAGCATACAATACATTTTGTATGTATCACATAACTTCTTTCATATCATTCATTCATATGCCATGAGACCTTGGAATCATGGACTTGACATTAAGACATCCCAGAAATGAGGGCTCAACAGATGGGACCTCAACTAGGGAATCTTCATTAGCAAACACAGAGTCTGCTACATTCATTCATACCTACTTCATTTCATTTCATTCATAGGCCAGTGTAACCACCAGCTATACCTAGGATGTAGTTTAAGACTTTCATTTGGTTCGTTGTGCAATGACCAAGAATGACCTAATGTCATTACTTGAATCTAACTCACCTTTGATTATCCTATCCTAACACCTTTGGTATCATTCATTTCATTATGTGCATCATTTGAGGTTGGCCTCATTCATTCATTGGGAACTTTAACTTTAACCGACATAGATCATGTGAGCATCATGAAATCCAGTGTCTCCCCCACACCGAAAAGAGGTGGAACCACCGGCCAAATTGATCCAATAACATGCTAGCGTACATGAGAATTTAACCCCGCCAGATCCCTATATTGACAGTATAGGTTTGAAGACTAGGAGATATAAGGAGACCCATACCCGGCAAGCCGGACAGTCTCATATCATGAGAGTTACGTGAACCTCCGTCCTTCCCGAAAGAAGGCATCACCGCTCATAGCTAGCCTATCGGTGCTCAGTATAAAGTTCCATTTCATTCATCTCATACGTCATGGAAGCTGGCTTCTAGTATGAGGACATCATAGCTCATTAGATGATTTCTCATCTCATCATTAGTATTAAGGGTGTTAAGCTCAATACCTTAATTAGAGTGTTCATAGAGACTGGTCTCTTCATTATCTTACACTCTCATAGGTGAGTACATATTGGTAACATTTACTTAGGCTCATTTGAGATTTCTCTCATCATTTACATTAGCCTCATATCATATTGTCACCACATTCATTATCATTAGCACCTTTGCTTTTCATAGTTACTCACCTCTTATTACGTGAATGTTCATTTCATCATATGCCAATGCACTTGGCCATTTAGTGTGTTTCACACCCTTACTTAACCCTTCTAGGGTTTCATCATTTCATTGTTCATTTCATCATTTCATTGTTCATCTCATCATACCTCTTAGGTTCACTTACTTTTGAACGTATGTTAGACTTATGTGTCTATACATACAAGCCATGAGGCTTCATTCATATTTCGTCTAAGTGATTCATATCTTTCTAAGATTATGTGATACAAGACTTATGCATCTTGTATGTATGCCAAGATCTTGATTTTGATCTAAGTATGTGGCATTATTCTTGGATATTTTGTTCATGTATGACTTATGTATCAATACGGAAGTTTGGGCAAGGAAACCCAAGTTTGAATCACTTGGATATCATTTACATTTTTCGTTGATTTTATTTTTAATATTCATAACATTAGAACTCTAGATTAAATCCCAACATTAACATCGCATCATTAATTTTCTACCTAGTTTTCCTCTTAAATTGACCGAAGGGTTATGGGTTCGAACCCCCACAACCCCTTTTTATTTTTCATTAACATCACATTGCCCCTTCTCGCCCAAACCAAGAGGTTGTGGGATCAAACCCCTCACAACCTCTTTTATTTTATGCTTAAATTCGCTGGGAAATTGGGAGGTTGTGCGTTCGAACCCCCACAGCCTCCTTATTATTTCTTTTAATTTCGCTAGAGGCTGTGAGGTGGTGGCTTCGAACCCCCACAACCTTCTTTCCTTTATTTTTATTTTAAGTCTATTAAGTTAGGCGTTTTGGCAGTGAGGTTGTGGGATCGAGCCCCCACAACCTCACTTTGTTTTTCTTATTTAATTTCACCATTCTCCTTTCCAACATTGAGGTCGTGGGTTCGAATCCCACGCCTCACATTTTCTTTTCTTTATTTTTCTCTTCTTTAACTCGCTGCCTGGAGGTCGTGGATTCGATTCCCACGCCTCCCATTTATTTGTTTAATTTATTTCCCTCTTCTTTCCCAACCAGCAACCCAATTTCGATCCCCCTTAACCCCACTTCTTCAATTTCATTTTTTTGTAGCTTAGCAAGGTGAGGTCTCGGGTTCAAACCCAACTGACCTCACTTATTTTTCTTGCATTTTTACATAGCACGTAGTGCACCCTTTTTGACCGAAACCTCATCACAAAATGCTGGAATTTAGTTAAATTTTCCAGCCTTTACTTAACAACATTCATACATTCGTTTTTGAGGTACTTTCACGATTCGTCTAACACGTTCTTAGGTGTTGATTCATTGTTGTGTTAGCTTAGATTTTTCCACTTAAAATCAGTCACATACACCTCATATGAACATCATGAATTACACATTTAATGCACGTTAATTTCAGCCATCAAACCAACCACTTTAAGACTTCAAAACGGATAGCAACAACAACAAACATTTACATATTGCACGACATCATTTTCGGTTGACATCATTGACTATGCTTGCTATTTTTAAACACAAAATCACAAGGAACATCATATTTCTTACTTAACTACCAGCAATCATACCAACAACATGATTTCTAACATAATTTGGATTGAAACCGGAAGGAGACTAGGGACAAGGAGTTCAACATTCAAGGGGACAGCCCTAGTTTCATATGTCGACTTTTGTAGAAAGAAATTCCTCTTGGAGAAAGGATTCCAAGAGAGAAAACCCATACCTATTCTTGGTGTTGTTCAACACTCAAAGTTGCTGCCTAGAATCACCACCAACCCAACGTCCAACTCAGAAATTCCCACCTTACCCGTCGAGAATGTCACGTTTTGCTTTACTTTTATGGATTGTTTTTGTCATTTGAATTCTAATAAGTTATTCAAGTGTGAAGAACTTTTGTTGTTATTTCTGATTTTTTTTCGTTGTTGCTGCTTTGTTAACAGAGAAACGTGAAAAAAAACAAATGGGAGAGGTGGATGAAACGTGAAAGAGAGAGAGAGGTTCCTTAGGATTAGGACTCTAGTTGAGACTTAGTCAAAATAAGACATCTTAATTAATAAATAATTAATAATAAAAATCTGATTTTCCTTTTTCTTAAGTCAGCCAATAATTATTAATTAATTAAATTAATTTATCAATTTAAATAAAAACAAGTTAAATCATTGCTTCCACCTAGGTTCGAACCCGGGTGGAGCAAGACTTCACTTCAAGAGCTCACTTTCGTCTCTCTCTCTCCAAATTGCCCCTCTATCTTATTAAATAATTAATTATATATATATATAGGGTAATTACGATATTACCCTTAGCCTGGTAAAAGACCATTTTACCCCTAGACCCTTAAAACTTAAAATTTCTTCTTTTTAAGTCTGGTAAAGACTCCTTCGATTAAATATTCGTATTCGAGAGCCCTACATGGTTGGTTCCAACCTTTCCAAGCTCAACTAACTCCCCAAGTTAGTTGGCTTGGCCGTAGTAAGGGTTCTGAGGTCTGGTTCTACGCATATCAATCCGTGTGAACCTTGGTCTAATCATAAGCATTCTTGACACCTTAAGCATTTAGCTTATTCATTTTTCTTTTAGGGTTGTTACAATTTCAGGCACCAAGACTTACCCCACTTGCCCTAAGTGTGGTAAGAACCATCTGGGCGAATGTCTTGCAGGAAAAGAAGGATGTTTTGGGTGCGGTCAGTCTGGTCACATGTTGAGGGATTGTCCTTCTAGACAGGGTAAAGGAGGTGGTAATGGTAGATCTCATTCTATAACTTCAGCAGCACCAGCAAGTCGCCGACTCAGCAGGGTAACTCATCTGGTACAGGTGGTGGTCAGCGCCAGAACAAGTTGTTTGCTCTTCAGGCTCACCAGGATCAGGAAGATTCTCTTCATGTAGTCACTGTTACTTTACGAGTCTTTGACCTTGATGTTTATCCATTGTTAGATCCAGGGGCTACTCTTTCTTTTGTAACTCCTTACATAGCAGTCTAATTCAGTGTCAGTCCTGAAACTCTCTCACAACCTTTGTCAATCCCTACTCCAGTCGGTGACCCAGTTATAGCTAGACGGGTATACAAAAATTGCCCTGTCAAAGTGTCTCAGAAAGTCACCTCAGCAGATCTTGTAGAGTTAGAAATGGTAGACTTCGATGTCATTCTAGGCATGGATTGGTTACATTCATGTTAAGCCTCAGTCAATTGTAGAACTAGGATTGTTCGTTCAGTTTCCAGACGAACCAATCTTAGAATGGAAGGGTAGTAGCTTAGTGCCGATAGGTGTATTTATTTTTTACCTTAAGGCTAGAAAGATGATCTCTAAGGGTTATCTCTATCATCTACTTTGGGTTAATGATTCTAGCTCTGAAACCCCAACTCTTAAGTCAGTTCCAGTAGTCAGTGAATTTCCAGAGGTGTTTCCAGAAGATCTTCCCGGAGTTTCTCCCGAAAGGGAAAATCGACTTTGGAATTGATCTCCTTCCAGATACCCAACCTATTTCTACTCCTCCTTACAGAATGACTCCAGAAGAGCTTAAGGAATTAAAAGAGCAGTTGAAAGACCTTCTAGATAAGGGTTTCATGAGACTTAGTATTTCACCATAGGGTGCACCAGTATTGTTTGTAAAGAAGAAAGATGGTTCTCTCAGAATGTGCATTGACTATAGACAATTGAACAAGGTCACAATCAAGAATAAGTATCACATCCCCAGGATTGATGACTTGTTTGACCAACTTCAGGGTGCTAGTCATTTCTCAAAGATAAACCTCAGATCGAGTTATCATCAGCTTAGATTCAGAGATAGTGACATTCCGAAAACAGCCTTTAAAATGCGGTGTGGTCATTATGAATTTGTAGTTATGTCATTTGGACATGCTATAGCAGCTTTCATGGATTTGATGAACAGAGTGTTCAAACAGTACTTGGATAGGTTCGTTATCATCTTCATTATGATATCCTCATTTACTCTAAGAATGAGGAACAACATGCGAGTCATTTGAGAATTGTTCTACAGACTCTCAAAGATCTCCAGTTATTCGCTAAGTTTAGCAAATGTGAGTTCTGGTTGCAATATGTTGCTCTCCTTGGTCACATTGTGTCTAGCGAAGGGATCCGAGTGGATTTACAGAAAATAAAAGCACTGAAACAATAGCCCAGACCTACCTCTGCGACATATATCAGAAGTTTCTTCGGTCTAGTGGGTTATTACAGAAGGTTCGTGGAAGGATTTTCATCCATAGACTTACCATTGACTAGGTTGACTCAAAATATGGTCATGTTTGAGTGGTCAGATGATTGTGAGAAAAAATTGCATAATTGAAAACACAATTGACTACAACTCATGTCTTGACTCTACTAGAGGGGTCAGGTAGTTATGTGATCTATTGCGACGCATCCATAGTTGTCCTTGGTTGTGTGTTGATGCAACGAGACAAGGTTATAGCTTATGCTTCTAGACAGCTTAAGGTGCATGAGAAGAACTATCCAACTCATGACCTCGAGCTTGAAGCAGTGGTGTTTGCACTTAAGATCTGGAGACAATACTTGTATGGTGTTCATGTAGATGTGTTCACTGACCATAAGAGCCTTCAATATGTGTTCACCCAGAAAGAGTTTAATCTTCGCCAAAGGAGATGGCTTGAGTTCATTAAGAATTATGATATGAGTGTGCATTACCATCCTGGTAAGGCAAATGAAGTAGCATATGCTCTTTGTAGATTATCTATGGGTAGTGTAGCCCATGTTGAGGATGAAAGGAAGGAGCTAGTGAAGGATTTTCATAGGCTTGATCGCTTGGGAGTTCTCCTTATGACCATATCAGGCAGTGGTGTAACAGTTCATAATGGGGCAGAATCTTCTTTGATAGTGGAGGTTAAGCAAAAGCAAGACAGTGATCCACTCTTGCTTGAACTTAAGGGTGCAGTCCATAATCAGAGAGTGAAGGTTTTCTCCCAACGGAGAGATGGTGTACTTCGCTACCAAGGTAGATTGTGTGTTCCTGATGTGGGCGAGTTGAGATAACATATTCTTGCAGAAGCACATAACTCCAGATATTTTATTCATCAAGGCACCACTAAGATGTACCGCGATCTACGGGAAATCTATTGGTGGAATGGCATGAAGAGGGATATAGAAGATTTTTTGAGTAAGTTCACCAATTGTCAGCAAGTCAAGGTAGAACATCAGAAACCAGGGGGTATGAATCAAGAGATTGACATTCCTTCTTGGAAGTGGCAATTTATCAATATGGATTTCATCACAGGGTTACCTCATACTCGCAGACAGCATGACTCCATTAGGTTGATAGTTAATAGGATGACTAAGTCTTCTCGCTTTTTGGCGGTCAAGACTACAGATTCGGCAGAGGACTACGCCAAGCTTTACATTAATGAAATTGTGAGGTTGCATGGGGTTCCTTTGTCTATCATCTCAGATAGAGGTCCTAAGTTTACCTCTCATTTCTGGAAGTCGTTTCAGAAGGGTCTTGGTACTCAAGTTAACCTTAGCACAACATTTCATCCGCAGACGGATGGACAGTAAGAGCGTACCATTCATACCCTAGAGGATATGTTGAGAGCTTGTGTGATCAATTTCAAAGGTAGTTGGGATGATCACCTTCCTCTGATTGAGTTTGCCTACAACAATAGCTAGCATTCCAGCATTCAGATGGCCCCTTATGAGGCACTATATGGGCGAAGATGTAGCTCTCCTGTTGGTTGATTTTAAGTAGGTGAAGCATCTTTGATAGGGCCAGATTCAGTCCTTCATGCTATGGAGAAAGTGCAACTCATTAGAGATAGACTTAAGACATCCTAGAGTCATCAGAAATCTTATTCAGATGTAAGGAGAAGGGAACTAGAGTTCCAAGTTGATGATTGGGTTTTTCTGAAAGTCTCACCTATGAAAGGGGTGATGAGATTTGGAAAGAAATGGAATATCAGTCCTAGATATGTAGGCCCTTACAAGATCTTGAAAAGGGTTGGCAAGGTGGCATATGAGTTAGAGTTACGAGCAGACTTAGCAGCAGTGCATCCGGTCTTCCACATCTCACTCTTGAAAAAGTGTGTGGGTGACCCAACATCTACAGTGTCATAAGAGAATGTGGCGGTGGATAGTCTTTCTTATGAGGATGTACCAGTTAAGAATCTTGACCGTCAGAATAGAAGGTTGAGAAACAAAGAATTTGCTTCAGTCAAGGTTTTTTGGAGTAGTCAGTCCGTAGAGGGAGCTACTTGGGAAGAAGAAGCAGCCATGAAAGCCAAGTATCCTCACCTCTTTCCTTCCGATTCCACTCCAGCTTGAGGCAATAGTTCCTCTTCAGTTTTCCAGTCATTCATGCGTGAATTCAGTCTTAGAATCATGTTCCCTAAGTTTGTACTTGCATTTACAGCGTATTTGCATGTTCTCCCTCTATTTTAGCTAGTTTAGTCTTCATTCGAGGACGAATGTCCCCAAGGGGGAGATAATGTAACACCCCGTATAAAAATTAGACCAAAAATCAGCTTTTTCAGAAAAATCTGCAGGACTAACCAACATGGCCATCGACGGACAGTAGCCTGACCCATGGTCTGTCCTGCACATCTGTCGATAGGATTAGAGACTCCCAAAATTCAGCCCGAAAAAAAATTGGTTAGGTCTTGATCGACGGACGGACCTACGGTCTGTAGGTCAGACTACGGTCCATAGTCTGTGACCATCGATCAACACCCCCTTTCATACAATCTCTGACAAGGACCACTTTGACCAGCACAGTCCATAGGTGGACCCAAGTTCCGTAGGTGGGAATTCGTAGATAGTTAAGGGGGAAATGCAATTGGGTCAACTTTAAATGATCATAACTCTTAGCACAAAACGAATTAGGTGTCCCATGACATACCAAAAGATAGATAGTTGAATTAGCTTTCCATAGCCACCAATCTTGCTAAAATCAAAGCTCCGAGTAAAGCGTCATACCTGTTTTAGTAAAGGCATGTCGAACAGACCCAACCTACGGACCAAACGACGGACCGTCAATTGAACAATGGACCGTCTGTCCAGGTCGTCGTTTGGTCTGACAGCAACCTACCCAGGGGTCTTTTGGTCTTTTCCCACTTTGTTTAACTCTAAGATACGTCGTTTTGACCCTTAATCATCATATTTTAGTCAGTTTAAGCCTAGAAACATAACAAAAACTTACCTAAGTCAAATCATTAATCAAACTTGGAAAAATTCAAAGAAAGAAAAGAAAAAAAAGGTCAAGAGCCGTAGTTCAAGAATGAAACAAGGTTCCAGCAGTTCTAGCCCCGAAACCTAGGCGTTCTTCCATGAATTTCATCACCAGGTATGTAGGATTTCACTAGTGGGTTCCTTTCACCCATTAGATCCCTAATTTTCAGTCATATTCTTGATTCCCATATCATGATTAGACCTAGAGTTTCTAGAACTTCAACAGAACTTCATGAATTTATTATTTATATGTTCCAAATAAGACATACATATTATTACTCAGTTTATCGCGTGAATTTCAGAAACCTAGCTATGTATTTCTTTAGTTCTTGAATTACACATGCTAGGTCAGATATTTCAGTTATTCAGTTATACATCCATCAGTTATTAATGCATCATTATCAGATTAAATGTTCATTCTCAGTTTGCATGTTCAGTTTTGAGCTATCCAATATTTACAGAAAATTCAGACATAATCAGTTAACTTCATAAATCAATGGGAGTAGCCTAATAGCGAGTTGAACTAGGTTTCAGCGTACCCAATAGTCCCAGAACTACTAGCCAAGAAGGTTGTAAGTCCCCTCTGTGGGCATCAGTTCAGTGATAAGGCCAGCATGCCTTTATACCTCTAGCAGGGTATATTGGGTCCTCTCGATGGGACGTATACATCGAACTGCACATTTAGCTCATGCAGTTTTATTATCGGTTATTAGTAGCTCCAACAGTTCAGTTAGATTCTCTTGGATTCACCATTTATCAGTATATTCAATATTCAGTTTCAACAAGTTATAAATTGGTCATTGCATTCAGTTATCTCAGAATTCAGTACATCATGTTCAGATATTTTATACATGCTTTTGTGCTTGTTCAGTTATGTTTTATTTCAGCTTTATTCTATCCTACATGCTCATTACCCTTCAAGTACTGGCGCGTACGTGCGCTACATCTTCTCGTGATGTAGGTTCAGGTTCTCAGCATTCAGATCACGCATAGATTGATTTTCGATCTCCAGTTCAGCAGATTCTGTGGTGAGTCCTCATTCTCTGCGGACAACATTCATGAGTTTCATTTTAGTCTTTTAGTCATTTAATTTTAGTTTTTGCTAGATTTAGCTGGGGCTTTTCCCAGTATTTCTAGTCCAGTTTAGAGGCTATTTTCAGACAAAGTTAGATTCAGCTTAGTATTGAGTTAATATTTCCTTTGTAATAAACTCATTGTTTTCAAATACCTTAGTTATGGAATATGGGTATTCCCCATATTTTCAGTTTAAATTATGATTTAGCTTCCGCATTCAATTCATTATATTTAGTATGCTCATGATCATGCCGGCAGGGTTAGCTTGGGATCACTTGTGGTCTTAGGTTCCGTGTCTGCGTCTCGGGGGAAGCTCGGGGCGTAACATAAGTAATCATAGCACATAACTCATCTTCTTATTCTTGTCTTGTCATGGATATTGTTCTTGTCAAGTAGAGAGATATAGCCTTAACCAAGATAGATCATGGCGAGCTCCATGGAATCCAGTGTTATGAACCCACACAGAAATGAGGTGTCTTACTTGCCTAAGGCTGAACCAACATGTTTATCATATAGATGGATTTTTTCACGACCGCAGAGAACCCCCTAGTCATACCCGGCGTCCTCGTCCTTGTCATCGGAGAGGTCTTAGACAAGCTTTTTGCATTCGTCATAGCACGTATCATAGAATAAAAATGTGGAAAAATTAAAACTTTTACTTTAGAAGTTCAACATCACTTAATATATGAAAATAGAAGAAAATTTCATGACAACATACCTTCTGAATATCGAAGTATACAAATTTGGGACTTAGCCCTTACATAAATAAGGAGTCTAGAAATGGGAAAGTACAACAACGTATTCCAACATAAGCAAAGAACTAAAATCTAGAAAATAAGGGTCTTATCCTCAGACTTGAGAACCTACCAACTTGTAGAAGCAAGTCCAAGTATCCTTGAGAAATAGCCTTGAATCCTCAACGACCCGTACCTACATTGTTAGGTAAAAGGGAAGAAAATATTGGTTAGTACATCACACGTACTAAGTATGGCTCCTATGCACAAAAACCATTGAAACATGCATAAAAGGACATTTTAGTAAAAACATGTTTCTTAGCAAGTAAAGTCAATATGCACATAAGTTAAGCATCATAAGCCAACCTAACATAATATAATCCCAAGATGTAGACAACCCAAGCAATACTAGTGCAGTGCAAAGAATAGAATCACATAACCCCATCCAAATCTAAGTATCACATTAAACAATCTACTTCATACAAACATTCATAATCTCATAATTCATCATGACTTGCCATATTCACAACGATCATACTTAGTTTCACATACATAAGTCGTAATCAACATAACTAGAACCACCTCTTAGGATCTTACAAGTGAAATGTGTAAGGGAGGTCACATATGCTCGCTCAAACTATGTAGAAACCCCTCAAGAAAGCCCTAGTAAGAGTTCATACATTTCCTTTGTTCATTTACTTTTACAATAGGAAAAAAAGGCTCAATAACCGACATTAAACCATGTGAGCTACATTGAATCCGGTGTTCTACTCCCACATTGAAAAAGAGGGTTAACATTTGCCTAAGGTGTAAGCTTTCCTTCATAGCAATCTAGGTTGATCCACTAGGCTAGAGTCCTATGTGTGAACATAGTTAAGGATTAAGGAGATTGTTACTAGAAACCCTAAATTTCTAAACATGGGGTTTCCATCTCATGAGACCACAAATATCTTGCGAATTCAGACTTGTTAAATATGAGGAAACCCATGCGGGTAGCCGTACTTACTAAACATGAGACCCCAATCTCATTTACATGCCCTTTTGGTGCTAAGCATCTATTCCCTTTAGTAATCCTCTTTAGTCATCACATTAGTTACATCAGCCTTTACTAGACTCTTATGTAAATATCTTATCATATTAGCTCATAAATGTTCATAAGTGAGAACAATCCTTCCACTTCAGAAACACTAGAAAGTGAGTAAACCTTTCACTTTCAAAATTCATTATAATCATGTGAAATACCTTTCAATCATATAAAAATCATACCATAACATACATATATACCTCATAGATAATTCAAGTGTATAGGGCTTAAGGGTGAGGAAACCATGTCATCAACACCGCAAGAGCACAATGGATATAGCATCATTACTATCTACGTAATTCATCTTTCATATATGAGTTCACTTAAAAACCAACATTCATACCTTCTTGCCCTTCTTGGAACTTCATACTTCAATCACCCAAAATTCATAATTCATAGATAAAATAATGGAATTCATAAAGTAACAACACCATCATCAATATAAACAATTGATATATTGATTTTCTTCAACAAATTCACCATATCAAATCCAAGATTCATAAAATTGGGGAACAACATAGGTCCAAGGGAATTCCAAAGTGAACACTAACAATTACCCATCATTATACACCTAAATAACCTTAAATGATAATAATTCATCTCATCAGATTCATAATTTTGTTTTTCAAAGAAGGCCCATGTGTAGAGATAAACTCTAGATTTTGGGGTATTTTGAAAACGTCTTTGAAGGGACCTCTTGGGGAAAGGAATCCAAAGAGTGAAAAAAAATCATACCTTAATGAAGACTTAGACAGGAAATTGAGTAGAAAACTTGGAGGATTGACCTTCTTCTTGAAGCTTCAATTTCCTTCAATGGAGTTCTTAGAAGAGAGAGTTTTGAGAGAGAAGTTGAATTTTGAGTTGTGTTTTGTGAGTTTAGTTAGAATGACTTGGTGTATTATATTTGGGTTTATTTAGGTTATTAACTCACTAACCAACCCTTTAACCCCTAATTAAATAGCTAACTCGTAATAAGACCCAAAAAAAAGTGAAAACTCACTTACCTGGCAGTGAATTATGACCACGACCTACGGACAGTAGGTGGTGTTACGCCTCGTCCTACAGGTCGTAGGTCTTGTGAGAGGAGGGGGAAAGGAGAAGTCTTGGTAGGGAGACTAATTCTCAACCCACGAGCCTCACTTACGTGGCGTAAGCCCAGTGACGGCTCGTCACTACCTCCATAGGTCAAGCTATCATTTGACAGCTCTTGGGACAAACAGTTGGGTCCTCCTCAAGGACCCTTACGGTGGTCCTTGGGGGTTTGTACTCGGACATTTTGACCCTAAACATGTAGTAACATATATTCAAAGTCATTTTACAAGATTTATCCCTCATACGACTCTTAAAAGCCCCTTGCAACACCTAAGAACATACTAATTCATTTTTACTAGTTTTCGAGTGTCATGGTCGCTCCATGACACTTAGACTCTAATAAATCCTAACCAAGTTAAATACATGAGTTTAGGTCTAGAACTTTTAAACTTTTTTAATTATTACACTCCATTCAAAGCTCTAGCATAAGTCATTTGATTTCTGAGGTGTAACAATCCCCCCTTGGGGAACATTCGTCCTCGACTAACACTTTAAACATCTTTTTCGAACTTATGACTCAAGACTAGAAGCCCAACCAACACATGGTATATAATTATAATTCAATTAAAAAGGAGGAAACATTAACTCCATTCTCTAACACATAAATGCATCATCAAGAGGTAGAGTTATACCAACTACCAAATATGCACGCATTGCATCACTTCAGATTATGTGAGGAGGAATCTTCTTATCCTTCACATATAGCTCAACATATTCAATTAGGATCAAATAAATCATTTCATCACTTCATACTTGAGAAATGTCATAACAAGGAATATTACATGAATTCAACTATACCAACCATACAATAAAGTGTCATCAAGTATGGAGAACATATAATTCAATACACACATGAAACATGAATTCTCATAAAAACATGCATAATGAAGGGAAATCATGGAAGTTGAAGTACACTTATGACCCTTCATAACCGAAACTGGGAGGGGTTCACTAACCTCAACCTTGACTAGAAGTGGAAGGGAAAATATTAGGATATTAGGACATCATATCGACCACGGCCTCCCAAGCAGCACTTTCCACAAGATGATTCTTCCAAAGAACCTTTACAGAAGCTACTTCCTTATTCCTCAACTTTTTCACTTGCCGGTCTAAAATCTTAATCAGGACCTCTTCGTAGGAAAGGTTAAAATCCGCTTTTATACCTTCTAGAGGAAGGATAGACACCGGATCACCTATGCACTTTTTGAGCATTGACACATGGAACAACGGATGCACCAAACACAACTCAATGGGTAATTTTAACTCATAGGCAACACTTTCGATGTGTTTCAAAATCTCATATGGCCCCACATACCAGGGACTAAGTTATCCCTTTTTAACAAACGTCATCAACCCTTTCATGGGTGATATCTTCAAATAGACCATGTCACCTACCATAAACTCAAGGTCCCTCTTTCTATTATCGTCGTAAGATTTTTGCCGACTTTGGGCCATCTTCTATTTATCCCTTATGAGTTGGACTTTCTCCACTTTCTAATAAATTTCTTTGGGACCTATTAGAGAAAACTCACCTACTTCAAACCACCCAATTGGAGATCAATATATACTCCCATAGAGCGCCTCAAAGGGTGCCATGGCGATACTTGAGTGATAGCTATTACTATAGAAAATTCAATCAATGGTATATGGTAATCCCAATTTCCCTTGAAGTCAATGACACATGCCCTCAACATAGCTTATAAGGTTTGGATGGTTCGTTCTGCCAAACCATCCGTTTGTGGATGTATTTTGGTAATAAGTTTCAACTTGGTACCAAGACTACTTTGGAATGCTTTCCAAAAATGAGAAGTAAATTTAGTACCCCTATATGAAATTATAGACAAAGGAACTCAATGAATTCTCAAAATATCCTTAAGATACAATTTAGCATAATCTCCCACCGAATAAATATATTTGACAGGATTAAAATGTGCTGATTTGGTCAATCTATCAATAATAAACCAAATCAAATCATTTTATCTTCGTGTAGGAAGGAAACCCACAACGAAATCCATATTGACATCTACCCACTTCCAAGTGGGGATTAATTGCATTATTACTTCATTAATTGCATTGTATTACGTATTGTTTGGGTTTTGACCTAATTCCTTAAGAACCCATGAATGTCCCATTTCTCTTAACCTTAACTCATGAATTAAGTTTAATAATTAGATGTGATGTAATTGAGTATGTTCTTGCATAATTGACTATTGTATGATGATGATGATTGATTTGATGCGTAAATATCATTGAATTGGGGGTGAAGTCTTGAAAGGGTTTCTTTCAGGCCATTGGTAAGATGTTCAAGGTTATGACATGCTATTGTAGTATGGCTGGTCTACCTTTGGTAATGTTGATCACTTGTAGTATAATGTGATGAAGTTATGAATATGTTTTTATAATATGAATGTGATGAAATGTGATATGATGATAGGTGTGCTATTATGAGGTGTTGAAGGTAATTCTTACTTACACCTTATGACTATGTTAAAAAGTATTGTTCTCACATGATGTTGGGTTGTGGTGAAAGGAATTTCTCATCCTAAGACCTATGAGATATGGACAGGTTATATGAGGGGTTAAACTACTAAGACCTATACTATGAATCAATGTTTAAAAAGACTTTAATACACTTAAAAAAGGGAATTTATCTTAGCTCCAAGTGAACTTTACAACGACGGGTGTTCCTTAACAAAGAAAGGGAGGATCACACTATGTTATCTAGTGAGGTGGAAACTACAATGCTAATTTTGCATAAAGAGGGTTTCTAAGAACAACCTCCTAGTTCCTTAACTAATTTCCCCTATAGAAACCTAAGCTAGTGGATCCTCCTAGATTCTGTATGAATATATATGTCTTACCTTGGGAAGTAGCTTACTCTCCTTTAGGTGCGAGGGGATGACACTAGATTCAATGTTAGCTCACATGGTCTATGTCGGTTAAGTCAAAGTTTCCTGAAAGTTAAAATGAATAAATGAAAGTAAGAAAATGAACACTAACTATGACTACTAGAGGTGTTACTTAGTTTAGGTAAGGGTATGAGACTTTACCTATACATTACACAAGTGGACCTTGAGGATATTTCTAGGGTTGATTCTTGATGTATATATGTCATGAAATAATACATGATGGTGGTCTCATATGAAATGTATGATGTTTGTTTCACTTTATATACATGATGTTGGTCTAAATTGTTATGGATGTTGTTTACTATACTTGTTATGATGATATGTGAGGTAAAATATCATGCTTATGATATCTTTGTTGGTTTAGTTGGTTTATGTGGGGTTATGGGGCTGTCACGACCGGAGTCTAGACCCCAGACGAGACCGGCGTCGTTGACCTCTCAGAGGTCGCAGACAAGCCTACTTACGTTATTCTTACTTAATCTAGGTTAATTTTAGCGGAAAATTTGAAACTTTTTGTTTCTTAACATACTTATAAAAAGATTCTCATTAATACGTAATTGTTCACCATCAACCATCTAACATTAAGAGGTAAGCAACTGAAAGAAATAGTTCAATTCTTATTAAGTGTATAATTGCCAAAATAGCACCAATACATAGTCTGAATAAAATAGGAAAGCAACGCTAGTAGAACATGCTCCACTAGCTCAACTCTAAAACTAAGCTAGAAAATATAAAAGAGTAGCATCCTCGAAAACATGAGGACCTACCAAACCGGATGAATGCTGGACGTCCGGATAACTGCAGAGATGATCTTGTAGCTCTATCGTCTACCTGTGCCTGCACCTAAAATAGTAGAGTTTGTATAGGGTTAGTACACACTTGTACTAAGTATGGGTATATGCAAGCACACACCAGGGACATACATGAGAAAGAATAGCTCTTTCCTAACAACATGATTTTTGGAAGTCAAGTCAGTGGACTTGCCAAATTGAGATTAGAAAAGTTTCCAAATTTGGATTAGGAAAGTCAATGAGCTTTCCAAATTTGGATTAGGAAAGTCAGTGGGCTTTCCAGATTTGAAATAGGAAAGTTATGCCATGAGAATAACATACATCATCATACTTTTCACATTTGCACACAGCACATAACACTTACACATAGCACATATCATATAGCATACAACACCTTTATGTATGTAGCACATAACTTCTTTTATTGTCATTCACTCATATGCCATGAGACCTTGCAATCATTGACTTAACATTAAGACCTTCCAGAAATGAGGGCTCAACAGATGAGACCTCAACTAGGGAGTCTTCAGTAGCAAACACAGAGTCTGCTTAGTTTATTCATACGTACTCCATTTCATTTCATTCATAGACCAGTGTAAACACCAGTTATACCTAGGATGTAGTTTAAGACTTTCATTAGGTTCGTTTTGCAATGACCAAGAATGACCTAATGTCATTACTTGAATCTAACTCACCTTTTGATTATCCTATCCTAACACCTTTGGTATCATTCATTTCATTATGTGCATCATTTGAGGTTGACCTCATTCATTCATTGGGAACTTTAACTTTAACCGACATAGATCATGTGAGCATCATGAAATCCAGTGTCTCCCCCACACCGAAAAGAGGTGGAATCACCGGCCAAGGAGACCCAAAAACATGCTAGCGTACATGGGAATTTAACCCCGCTAGATCCCTATATTGGCAGTATAGGTTCGAAGACTAGGAGATATAAGGAGACCCATACCCGGCATGCCGGACAGTCTCATCTCATGAAAGTTACGTGAACCTCCACCCTTCCCAAAAAAAGGCATCACCACTCATAGCTAGTCTATCGGTGCTTAGTATAAACTTCCATTACATTCATCTCATACGTCATGGAAGCTGGCTTCTAGTATGAGGACATCATATCTCATTAGATGATTTCTCATCTCATCATTCGTATTGAGTTTGTTAAGCTCAATACTCTCATTAGAGTGTTCATAGAGACTGGTCTCTTCATTATTTTACACTCTCATAGGTGAGTACGTATTGGTAACATTTACTTAGGCTCATTTGAGATTGCTCTCATCATTTACATTAGCCTCATATCATGTTGTCACCACATTCATCATCATTAGCACCTTTGCTTTTCATAGTTATTCACCTTTTATTACGTAAATGTTCATTTCATCATATGCCAATGTACTTGGCCATTTGGTGTGTTTCACACCCTCACTTAACCCTTCTAGGGTTTCATTATTTCATTGTTCATTTCATCATTTCATTGCTCATCTCATCATATGTCAATGCACTTGGCCATTTAGTGTATCTTAAACTCATACTTAACCCTTCTAGGGTTCATAATCTCATTTCATACATCTTAGGTTCACTTACTTTTGAATGTATGTTAGACTTATGTGTCTATACATACAAGGCATGAGGCTTCATTCATAGTTTGTCTAAGTGATTCATGTTTACCCAAGATTATGTGGTACAAGACTTATGCATCTTGTAGATATGCCAAGATATTGATTTTGATCTTTAGAGGCAGCATTCATTAAATATTTACTTACGTATGACTTATCTGTCAATACGGAACTGGGCAAGGGAACCCAATTTCGAATCCCTTAGGCAACACTTAATCCTTTGTATTTTTTCAGATTTGGGGGACCCTAGTTCGATCCCCATCAGCCCAATAATATTTCCTCTCTTTTTCTTCTCTATTTTTCGTCCAAGGCATGGAGGTTGTGGGATCAATCCCCCATAAGCTCATTCTTTTTCTCTTAATTTATCTATTGACTTTCTCACCTATCCAAGAGGTTGTGGGTTCAATCCCCATTCACCTCATTTTATATTTCTCCTTTACTTTCCTCCTAACTCTCTCATCTATTCAAGAGGTTGTGGGTTCAATCCCCACTCTCCACATTTATTTTTCTCCTTTATTTTTCTCCTAACTCTCTCATCCATTCAAGAGGTTGTGGGTTCAATCCCCACTCTCCACATTTATTTTTCTCCTTTATTTTTCTCCTAACTCTCTCATCCATTCAAGAGGTTGTGGGTTCAATCCCCACTCTCCACATTTATTTTTCTCCTTTATTTTCTCCTAACTCTCTCATCCATTCAAGAGGTTGTGGTTCAATTCCCACTCTCCACATTTATTTTTCTCCTTTATTTTTCTCCTAACTCTCTCATCCGTTCAAGAGGTTGGGGGTTCAATCCCCACTCTCCACATTTATTTTTCTCCTAACTCTCTCATCCATTCAAGAGGTTGGGGGTTCAATCCCCACTCTCCACATTTATTTTATTAATTTAAAATTCCCATCTTATTCTCTTGTTTGGACAAGAGGTTGTGGGTTCGAATCCCACACCTCTCATTTTTTTCCAGCTTTCATGTAGTGAGGTCTTGGGTTCAATCCCCACTGACCTCACATATTTTAAATATATTTTTAAGCCTCTCCACCTTAAGTATTATCGCCGAAAATTCCATCACCAAGTGCTGGAAATTTTATTTAATTTTTTGGCCTTTATTTAACAGCATTCATACGTTCGTTTTGAGGTACTTTCACGATTCGTTTAACACATTCTTAGGTGTAGATTCATTGTTGTTTTAGCTTAGATTTTTCCACAAATCAGCCACCTTACACTTCATTTAACATCACAATTTACACACCTTATGCACAATAATTCCAATCATCAAACAAGCCATTTTAAGACTTCAAAACGGAGAACAACAACAAACATTTTACACATTGCACCACATCATTTTCGGTTGACATCATTGAACATGCTTGTTATTTCCAAACATAAAATCACAAGGAACATCATATTTCAACTTAGCTACCAGAAACCATACCTACAACATGATTTCTAAACTAATTTAGATTGAAATTGGAAGGAGACTAGGGACAAGGAGTTCAACATTCAAGGGGACAACCCTAGTTTCATATGTCGACTTTTGTAGAAAGAAATTCCACTTGGAGAAAGGCTTCCAAGAGAGAAAACCCATACCTTGTTGTTGATTTCCACACCTTCCAAGTGCTGCCAAACTCCTCCCCTAAACCTTCAACACAAACCCGTCGAGAAGATGATGCAAAGTTTTCGTATCCTAAGTTAGCTTGCTTGCTTGTGTATTTTTTTTTAAGTTATTTGAGTTTAGAGAACTTTTGATTTTTTTCCAATGTTTTTATCTTCTGTTTTTGCAGCCAATAAAAATATTTTGATGAGAGAGAGAGAGATTTAGGCTTGAGGGAGAGAGATAGTGTGAGATAGTGCATCTTAAAACTAGGATAGTTGGCAAGACTTTGTCAATTTAAAAAAATACATTAATTAATAAGTAAATAAATAATAAATAAAAATAAGATCTGATTTTCCTTTTTACATCAGCCATTAATTATAAATTTATTAAATTAATTCACCAATAATAAAAAAAAGTCATATTAAATCCTTGCTCCCACCTAGGTTCGAACCCGGGTGGAGCAAGACTTCATTTCAAGAGACCAATTCCGGCTCTCTCTCCCCAAATTGCCCCTCCACTTTATTAAATAATTAATTAATTATATATTTAAGGTAATTACTATATTACCCCTACCCTGGTAAAAGACCATTTTACCCTTAGACCCTCAAAACTTAAAATTTCTTCTTTTTAATTCCGGTAAAGACTCCTTCGATTAAATCTTCATTTTCGAGAGTCGTACTTGGTTGGTTACAACCTTTCCAAGATCAACTAACTCCCCAAGTTAGTTGGCTTGGTCGTAGTAAGGGTTCTGAGGTCTGGTTCTACGCGTATCAATCCGTGTGAACCTTGGTCTAATCGCAAGCATTCTTGACACCTTAAACATTTAGCCTATTCATTTTTTTAGGGTTGTTACATTATCCCCCCCTTAGGAACATTCGTCCCCGAATGACACTACTCTTTACTAACAATAAGTATGTCATCTATAGAATGTACACATACGTAGGTACTTCAATACTTCCATGGGTGAATATCTGATTCACATCTTAACATGATGGTACACATCCTTGAAACCTACTATTAGCTTCACATTAATAGACTAAGGAATTCTTTCCTAAATTAGTCTCATCAAAGCATACAACATAACTCAACATAAAAGTCATATAAATCAGCAACCAACATGATGACTTCAAACATATTAATCTCATACTAGGGCATAAACACCATACACAGTCAAATATATGAAAGGCTAATTAAGGATACGCACCCGAGGCTTCATCAGAAGTGTCTTCCCCTGCACCCCTAGACTTGAGTTTGAAGAATCGTTGCTTCCTTGGAGCCTCTTCATTTGGGCCATTAGTCTGAACTCTCTCCTTCCCTTGTTCTTGACTTCTTCTATTCGGACAATCGTTCACCATGTGTCCCGGTTTTCCACAGCTGTAATAAGCATTAGAGACCATCATACACTCTCCTCCATGCTGTCTGCCACACTTCCTGCAAGGTTGCCTTTCCTTAGGTGTATATACTTCATTGTTTCTCTTATCTCTGGACTCGGAATCCCTATCATAGAGACCACTGGATGAACTTGACTCCCTTTGGTGGGAGAGTCCCTTCTTAAACCTTGGCTGCTCACGAACGCCAAAGTTGTTTCTGTGGCCTCCGTGGCTGGGACCTGCCTGATCTTGAGGCCTAGGCCTCCTAACATCACGAATACCCCTCTTTCTACGGCTGTCCTCCACCTGATGTACATGCACCATCAACCTGGAAAGGTCCATATTATCATGGAGCATCGCAGACCGACATTTCTCCTCCAGGTCTCCATTGATTCCTGTGAGGAACCTACTCATTTCATCCCTGCTGTTCGAAACCAGGGAAGTAGCATACCTGGATAATTCAACAAGCCTCAGTACTCTCCTCAATCTTGCTATTAAATACTAAGGAAAGTAATATACCTGGATAGCTTAACAAACTTCAGGGAATACTCCCTGACTGTCATGGATCCTTGTTTAAGGTTGATGAACTCTTCAACTTTGGCTTCCCTCATCTCCCTGGGAAAGAACCTCTCCAGAAATGTTGTCCTGAACAGCTCCCAAGTGACTGGCACTCCACCTAAGACACGGCTATCTTGCCACATCTTGCACCAAGTCTGTGCAACATCCTTGAGCTTATAGGAAGCCAGCTCAGCCTTCTCAATATCAGTGGCCCCCATAGCAACTAGGATCTTATGCACCTCATCTAAAAACTCTTGAGGATCCTCCAATGTCTTTGCCCCTGTGAATATGGGAGGGTTCATACTCGTGAAATCTCGCAGTCTGTCAGCCATGCTGCGAACCGGTGGGTTCTCCCTTTGAACATCCTGTCGGTTGACTTGGGCAGTCATAGCCTGAGCCTGCATCGTGATGTCCTGTGCCATCTGGGCCAAAGATACCCTCACCTCAGCATCGGTCAACCCAGATGGGTTAACTGGCATGGCCACTCCTACAGCTGGAGCCTGGGGTGAATCCTGATAACCCCTAGCAGCTGCTCCTCCTCTCCTCTGACCATTAGCCCTCCTAGGGTCCATTCTCTGAAAACAACAAAGATTGATGTTAGATACGCTCATAACACCAAGAAATCAGACATTCCGAAAAGCACGATAAGATTAGAAGAAGGGAAATTTTCCTAAGCATTATGCAGTCTCTAATTCAGAATAGTGGTGCACTTCACTACCATGACTTAGAAACTAATCAATGTGGTTGATGTGAACTCATTATTCTCGGAATTTAACCTAGTGCTCTGATACAAACTTTGTCACGACCGGAATCTAGACCCTAGACGAGACCGGCGTCGTTGACCTCTCAGAGGTCGCAGACAAGCCTACTTACGTAATTCTTACTTCATCTAGGTTAATTTTAGCGGAAAATTTGAAACTTTTTGTTTCTTAACATACTTATAAAAAGATTCTCATTAATACGTAATTGTTCACCATCAACCATCTAACATTAAGAGGTAAGCAACTGAAAGAAATAGTTCAATTCTTATTAAGTGTATAATTGCCAAAATGGCACCAATACATAGTCTGAATAAAATAGGAAAGCAACGCTAGTGGAACATGCTCCACTAGCTCAACTCTAAAACTAAGCTAGAATATAAAAGAGTAGCATCCTCAAAAACATGATGACCTACCAAACCGGATGAATGCTGGACGTTCGGATAACTGCAGAGATGATCTTGTAGCTCTATCGTCCACCTGTGCCTGCATCTAAAATAGTAGAGTTTGTATAGGGTTAGTACACACTTGTACTAAGTATGGGTATATGCAAGCACACACCAGGGACATGCATGAGAAAGAATAGCTCTTTCGTAACAACATGATTTTTGGAAGTCAAGTCAGTGGACTTGCCAAATTGAGATTAGAAAAGTTTCCAAATTTGGATTAGGAAAGTCAATGAGCTTTCCAAATTTGGATTAGGAAAGTCAGTGGGCTTTCCTGATTTGAAATAGGAAAGTTATGCCATGAGAATAACATACATCATCATACTTTCCACATTTGCACACAGCACATAACACTTACACATAGCACATATCATATAGCATACAACACCTTTTTGCATGTAGCACATAACTTCTTTTATTGTCATTCACTCATATGCCATGAGACATTGGAATCATGGACTTAACATTAAGACCTTCCAGAAATGAGGGGTCGACAGATGAGACCTCAACTAGGGAGTCTTCATTAGCAAACCCAGAGTCTGCTTAGTTCATTCATACGTACTCCATTTTATTTCATTCATAGACCAGTGTAAACACCAGTTATACCTAGGATGTAGTTTAAGACTTTCATTAGGTTCGTTGTCCAATGACCAAGAATGACCTAATGTCATTACTTGAATCTAACTCACCTTTTGATTATCCTATCCTAACAACTTTGGTATCATTCATTTCATATTGTGCATCATTTGAGGCTAACCTCATTCATTCATTGGGAACTTTAACTTTAACCGACATAGATCATGTGAGTATCATGAAATCCAGTGTCTCCCCCACACCGAAAAGAGGTGGAATCACCGGCCAAGGAGACCCAAAAACATGCTAGCGTACATGGGAATTTAACCCCGCTAGATCCCTATATTGGCAGTATAGGTTTGAAGACTAGGAGATATAAGGAGACCCATACCCGGCATGCCGGACAGTCTCATCTCATGAGAGTTACGTGAACCTCCGCCCTTCCCGAAAAAAGGCATCACCGCTCATAGCTAGTCTATCGGTGCTTAGTATAAAGTTCCATTACATTCATCTCATACGTCATGGAAGCTGGCTTCTAGTATGAGGACATCATAGCTCATTAGATGATTTCTCATCTCATCATTTGTATTGAGTTTGTTAAGCTCAATACTCTCATTAGAGTGTTCATAGAGACTGGTCTCTTCATTATCTTACACTCTCATAGGTGAGTACGTATTGGTAACATTTACTTAGGCTCATTTGAGATTGCTCTGATCATTTACATTAGCCTCATATCATATTGTCACCACATTCATCATCATTAGCACCTTTGCTTTTCATAGTTATTCACCTCTTATTACGTAAATGTTCATTTCATCATATGCCAATGTACTTGGCCATTTGGTGTGTTTCACACCCTCACTTAACCCTTCTAGGGTTTCATTATTTCATTGTTCATTTCATCATTTCATTGTTCATCTCATCATATGTCAATGCACTTGGCCATTTAGTGTATCTTAAACTCATACTTAACCCTTCTAGGGTTCATCATCTCATTTCATACATCTTAGGTTCACTTACTTTTGAACGTATGTTAGACTTATGTTTCTATACATACAAGCCATGAGGCTTCATTCATAGTTTGTCTAAGTGATTTATGTTTACCCAAGATTATGTGGTACAAGACTTATGCATCTTGTAGATATGCCAAGATATTGATTTTGATCTTTAGAGGCAGCATTCATTAAATATTTACTTACGTATGACTTATGTGTCAATACGGAACTGGGCAAGGGAACCCAATTTCGAATCCCTTAGGCAACACTTAATCCTTTGTATTTTTCAGATTTGGGGGACCCTAGTTCGATCCCCATCAGCCCCATAATATTTCCTCTCTTTTTCTTCTCTATTTTTCGTCCAAGGCATGGAGGTTGTGGGATCAATCCCCCACAAGCTCATTCTTTTTCTCTTAATTTATCTATTGACTTTCTCACCTATCCAAGAGGTTGTGGGTTCAATCCCCATTCACCTCATTTTATATTTCTCCTTTACTTTCCTCCTAACTCTCTCATCTATTCAAGAGGTTGTGGGTTCAATCCCCACTCTCCACATTTATTTTTCTCCTTTATTTTTCTCCTAACTCTCTCATCCATTCAAGAGGTTGTGGGTTCAATCCCCACTCTCCATATTTATTTTTCTCCTTTATTCTTCTCCTAAATCTCTCATCCATTCAAGAGGTTGTGGGTTCAATCCCCACTCTCCACATTTATTTTTCTCCTTTATTTTTCTCCTAACTCTCTCATCCATTAAAGAGGTTGTGGGTTCAATCCCCACTCTCCACATTTATTTTTCTCCTTTATTTTTCTCCTAACTCTCTCATCCATTCAAGAGGTTGGGGGTTCAATCCCCACTCTCCACATTTATTTTTCTCCTTTATTTTTCTCCTAACTCTCTCATCCATTCAAGAGGTTGGGGGTTCAATCCACACTCTCCATATTTATTTTATTAATTTAAAATTCCCCTCTTACTCTCTTGTTTGGCCAAGAGGTTGTGGGTTCGAATCCCACACCTCTCATTTTTTTTCCAGCTTTCATGTAGTGAGGTCTTGGGTTCAATCCCCACTGACCTCACATATTTTAAATATATTTTTAAACCTCTCCACCTTAAGTATTATGGCCGAAAATTCCATCACCAAGTGCTGGAAATTTTATTAAATTTTCTGGCCTTTATTTAACAGCATTCATACGTTCGTTTTGAGGTACTTTCACGATTCGTTTAACACATTCTTAGGTGTAGATTCATTGTTGTTTTAGCTTAGATTTTTCCACAAATCAGCCACCTTACACTTCATTTAACATGACAATTTACACACCTTATGCACAATAATTCCAATCATCAAACAAGCCATTTTAAGACTTCAAAACGGAGAACAACAACAAACATTTTACACATTGCACCACATCATTTTCGGTTGACATCATTGAACATTCTTGTTATTTCCAAACATAAAATCACAAGGAACATCATATTTCACACTTAGCTACCAGCAACCATACCTACAACATGATTTCTAAACTAATTTAGATTGAAATCGGAAGCAGACTAGGGACAAGGAGTTCAACATTTAAGGGGACAGCCCTAGTTTCATATGTCGACTTTTATAGAAATAAATTCCTCTTGGAGAAAGGATTCCAAGAGAGAAAACCCATACCTTGTTGTAGCTTTCCACACCTTCCATGTGCTGCCAAACTCCTCCCCTACACCTTCAACACAAACCCGTCGAGAAGATGATGCAAAGTTTTCGTATCCTAAGTTAGCTTGCTTTCTTGTATATTTTTTTTTTGTAAGTTATTTGAGTTTAGAGAACTTTTGATTGCTTTCTAATGTTTTTATCTTCTGTTTTTGCAGCCAAGAAAAATAATTTGATGAGAGAGAGAGAGATTTAGGCTTGAGGGAGAGAGATAGTGTGAGATAGTGCATCTTAAAACTAGGATAGTTGGCAAGACTTAGTCAATTTAAAAAAATACATTAATTAATAAGTAAATAAATAATAAATAATAATAAGATCTTATTTTCCTTTTTAAATCAGCCATTAATTATAAATTTATTAAATTAATTCACCAATAATAAAAAAAAGTCATATTAAATCCTTGCTCCCACCTAGGTTCGAACCCGGGAGGAGCAAGACATCATTTCAAGAGACCAATTTCGGCTCTCTCTCCTCAAATTGCACCTCCACTTTATTAAAAATTAATTAATTATATATTTAGGGTAATTACGATATTACCCCTAGCCTGGTAAAAGACCATTTTATCCTTAGACCCTCAAAACTTAAAATTTCTTCTTTTTAAGTTTGGTAAAGACTCCTTCGATTAAATCTTCATTTTCGAGAGTCGTACTTGGTTGGTTACAACCTTTCCAAGATCAACTAACTCTCCAAGTTAGTTGGCTTGGTCATAGTAAGGGTTCTGAGGTCTGGTTCTGCGCGTATCAATCCGTGTGAACCTTGGTCTAATCGCAAGCATTCTTGACACCTTAAACATTTAGCTTATTCATTTTTTTAGGGTTGTTACAGGGGCTTAACATACACATTGCACTAGTGGACTATGATTTGGGTTATGAGTAAGGTCTTGTGATGTATTGATGAAATGGACTATATATGTGAAATGTTGACTATGGGTTTATTATGATGTTACTCTTGAACATGAATATGAATATGTCTTATTGTTGTTGTGATATGGACTTGTATATGTTTTTGGAATGTGCATAAAGACATTTAAAGTGAAATTAGATTGCTTATAACAAAATGTCCCATTGGGCATCTTTTCAAATGTTTTACTTGCATATGTTTCCACACATAGTACAGATAGTTTCTACTAACCCATATCTGTTATATTTCTATATAAAAGCAGGTTTGGGGCTATTGAGGTTATTCAAGTCCATTTTCTTAAGAAGCTTGTATTGTTTCCCAATTTGGTAAGTTCTCAAGTCCGAGGATAAAACCCTCTGATTCTAGCTTTAGTGTTTTGCTTATATTAAAAGACATTGTTCTATTTCTCCTATCTCAAGGACTATGTTGTATTCATTTTTTAAGACTTGTAATGATGTAAGGGCGAAGTTCCGATTCTCATACTCTTATGTTTATATGGCTATGTGAGACAAGATAGTTCTACATTTAATATATGTCATGTGAGGTTGAACTTCAAGTGAAAAGTTTTTAAATTTTCTGCTTTTATTCTATCTATGATGCAATGATTAATGCTAAGGGCTTGTGTAAGACCTCTTCGAGGTCGGCGATACTGGTTACATCTAAAGAGTACTCCCGGGTAGTAACAAACTTGGTATTAAAGCATGAGGTTGAATAAATCTTAGGAATGATGTATCACAGAACCACGTCTATGTAGAGTCTTGATCATAATTGTGAAGCACAACACACTTATGAATGAGAGGCTATGTTATGCTTAGTAAATTCTCACTTCTTTTGATTTTCTTAAGTAGTGCTTCAAGAGTCTTAACTTTATGTGTTCTTTTCTTCTAATCCTTTTCTTGAGGATATAGGCTTTGACTACTAGATGGGCAGCCGCAAGAAGGGTTGAAGAGCAGATTGCAAATGGGGGAGTTCATCCCCAAGACAAGCAAGCTCCTCCTCAAGATCAAATTCCTCTAGGGGGCCAAGCTCAATTCAATCCTCCGGTCATACCGGATGGAGAAATAAGGGCGGCTTTCCTAAACTTGACTCAAGTAAGGAATACTCAAGTTCAAGCCGTAACAACTCAAGTTTAAGCTATGACGACTCAAAAAAATCAGGAAGTTGCACCCCGTCTGAATCAAAATGCTAGTACGATGACTTTACAATTGAGGGAATTTACTAGGATGTACCCTCCAATGTTCTTTGGGTCTAAGGTAAATGAAGAACCTCAAGACATTCTAGATGAGGTGTATAAGATCTTGTATGAAATGGTGGTGATTTCAAATGAGAAGGACCAGCTAGTCGCTTACCAACTAAAGGATATGGCTCAAACTTGGTACACTCAATGGAAGGGCAATAAGAGTTTGATATAGGGTCCCATAAGTTGGGAAGTCTTTAAGAGGTCATTTCCTTATAGGTTATTCCCAAGGGATAAATGAAATGAAAAAGTGGAAGAGTTCATCAACCTTCACCAAGGAGGTATGAGTGTTGAAGAATACTCTCTGAAATTCATAAAGTTTTCCAATTATGCTTCGTCTTTCGTGTCTAATCCTAGAAATGAAATGAGCCAATTTTTTATGGGTATATCCGATGATCTTGTGGAATAGTTTCGTTCAGAAATGCTTCAAGAAAACATGGACCTTTATTTTTTGATAGTGCATGTTCAACAATTTGAGGAGAATATGCTTAAAAGGAAGAATAGGGAGCTCAAGAACGCAAGGCCCTATGATCGAGGTACTTCTAAGGGTAAGTTTTAAACCCAAGACAAACCCAAGTTTAAGAAAAGATTATCCAACAAAGTTCCTTCCAATTTCTCAAAGGCTAAAAAGGATAGGGTGCCTAACCCTAAGACTCGAGGCGGAAAAGGTGGTGGTTCACAAAGTGAGAAACCAAAATGTGCAAATGTGGCAAGAAGCATGTGGGTAAATGTCTAATGGGTACGAACAATTACTTTTGTTTTGGAAAGAGTGGTCACATTGTGAGGGATTTTCCCATGTCCAAGGCTCAATGAAGGGAAAGTAACTAAGCACAAGCAAGTGGTCTTAATTCCGATACTCCTAAGAACAACCAGTTCTATGCTCTCAAATCTAAGAGTGATCAAGAAGGTTCTCCCGATGTTGTTATCGGTATATTGAAAGTATTTTGAATTAATGTTTTTACATTGTTAGATACCGGTGCAACTTTATCTTTTGTAACTCCTTTAGTGGCTGTGAAGTTTAATGTGCACCCCGATGTCTTAGTTGACATTCTCCAGTTTCTACCCCGCTGGGAGACTTTGTTGTTGCTAAAAGAGTCTATAGGAGTTGTCCCATAATATTGTCCAATAGAGTTACATTGGTTGATATGGTAGAACTTGACATGTGAGATTTTGATGTCATATTGGGAATTGATTAGTTACATGGTTTTTTTGCTTCAATTAATTGTAGATTAAGGGTAGTAAATTCAATTTCCTAATGAACCCTTTTTAGAATGGAAGGGGGGAAACTCAATCCCTAGAGGTCAAATTATTTCATGTCTAAAAGCTTGTAAGATGATTTATAAGGGATGTCTCTATCATATTGTGAGGGTCAACAACCTTATGTTCGAGTCTCCTCCTTTAGAGTCGGTATTCATAGTGAAGAACTTTCCGGAAGTCTTCCCCGATGACTTGCCCAAAATTCCTTTCGAATGGGAAATAGTTTTTAGCATGCATTTGTTGCCGGATACTCCACCCATTTAACTTCCTCCTTACCAGATTGCTCCGGTCGAGTTGAAAGAATTGAAAGCTCAACTCAAGGATTTTCTGGACAATGGTTTTATGCAACAAAACATATCTCCATGGGTCGCTCCGGTTCTATTTGTCAAAAAGAAAGATGGGTCTCTTAGGATGTGGATTGACTACCGCCAATTGAGCAAGGTCACTATAAAGGCAATTATACACTCCCTATAATTGATTATTTGTTTGACCAACTCCAAGGGGTGAGTTACTTTTCAAAAATTGACTTGAGGTCAGGTTATCATCAACTTAAAGTGATAGGTGTCAAAATTCCAAAAATCTTTTTCCGCACAAGATATGGTCATTATGAGTTCCTACTCATGTCTATTGGACTAAATAATGCCCTAGCGGTTTTCATGGACCTTATGAATAGGGTATTTCACAATTATCTTGATTCGTTTGTAATTATATTTATTGATGACATCTTGGTTTACTCCAAGAGTGATGATTAACACACGAGTCATTTGAATATAGTTTCGGAAGTCTTCAAGAAACATCAACTCTTTGCCAAGTATAGCAATTGTGAATTTTTGCTTAGATAGATTGCTTTTCTTGGTCGCATGGTGTCTAGTGTGGGTATAATGGTTGATCTGAAGAAGATGGATGCGATTAAGAATTATCCTAGACCTCTAACCCCCACTGATATTCAAAGTTTCTTCGGTTTAGCCGGACATTTACGTATTTGAATCTATCGCTTCTCCATTGACTACCTAACCCAAAAGAAAGTCAAATTTGAATGGACGGAAGCTTGTGAGTAAGGCTTCAAAGAGTTGAAATATAATCTTACTTCCGCTATGGTGTTGACCATACCAGATGGTACAGAGGGTTTTGTTGTGTATTGTAACGCTTGTCGAGTAGGTTTGGGTTGCGCCCTCATGCAACATGGTGAGGTGATAGCATGTGCCTCTAGGCAACTAAAGGTGCATGAGAAAAACTACCCAAATCATGATATTGAACTAGAGTCCGTAGTGTTTGCTTTAAAAAAATAAATACATTATCTATATGGAGTGCATATAAATGTGTTTACCGATCACAAGACTCTTCCAATATGTGTTCACCCAAAGGGAGTTGAACCTCCGACAAAGAAGCTGGCTAGGTATTTTGAAGGATTATGATATGAGTGTCCTTTACCACCCCGATAAAGTCAATTTGGTTGTGGATTCTTTGAGTTGGATGTTTGTGGGTAGTTTGGCTCATGTTGTTGATAGTAAGAAGGAGTTAGTAAAAGATGTGCATAGATTGTCCCGGGTGGGTGTTTGACTTGAAGATTCTCCAAAAGGGGTTCGCCTGATTCATCATATGTCCGATTAATTTTTAGTTGTTGAGTTGAAATCTAAGGAACATCTGGATCCTCTATTGATGAATTTGAAGAATTTGATTCTTAGTAAGTCTAAGGAGTCCTTTTCCCAAGGGAGGGGGGATGGAGTTCTTAAGTATCAAGGTAGATTGTGCGAGTCGAATGTTGATGACTTAAGAAGACAAATTTTGGAAGAGGCTCATGGTTCCCGATATTTCATTCATCTTGGTGCCACCAAAATGTATCGTGATCTACAAGAGATCTATTGGTGAAATGGTTTGAACAGGGACATAGCAGAATTTGTAGCCAAAGGTCCTAATTGTCAACAAGTCAAGGACAAATATAAAAGTTCGGGAGGGTGTAACAACCCTAAAAATGGATAAGATAAGAAATGCTTAATGTGTCAAGAATGCCTACGATTAGACCAGGGTTCACACGGATTGATGCGCGTAGAACCAGACCTTGGAACCCTTGCTAAAACCAATCCAACTAACTTGGGGAGTTAGTTGAGCTTGGAAAGGTTAGGTCCAACCTTGTAGGGCTCTCGAATACAAAGATTTACTCGAAGGAGTCTTTACCGGACTTGAAAAGGGGAAATCTTAGGTTTGAAGGGTCTAGGGGTAAAATGGTCTTTTTCCTGGCTAAGGGTAGTATTGTAATTACCCTAAATATATAATTAATTATTTAATTAATAAGGTGGAGTGACAATTTGGGGAGAGAGGGCCGAAATGGGGCTCTTGAAGTGAAGTCTTGCTCCACCCGGGTTCGAACCTAGGTGGAAGCAATGAATTAAAGTGATTTTTATTTAAGCTGTTGAATTAATGTAATTAATTAATAATTATTATTCATTAGCTGATTTAAAATAAAATAAAAATCAGATTTTTATTAAATAAAACCCTATTGACTAAGTCCTAAAACTACACTCCTAAGCCTCCTACAACTCCCACTCTCTCACGTTTGTCTCTCCACTCTCACGCTCAATCTCTCTTATTATTTCACACAAAGTTTCTCTGCCAAAATAAGATACAGAAGCAGAAAAATAAACCAAGTTCTTCACACTTGAAGAACTCACACGAAATCACAAGAAAACAAACGTTAATCGCACAATAGGCTAAGGGAGGTTGTCATTCGAGTGGAGTTTATATTGATTTGGCTTAGACGTGTTCTTGGGTTAGGCAGCAAGTCAAGGGTTTAACGTCAAAAAGGTATGGATTTTCTTCTCTCTTGGTCCCTTTCCCAAGAGACCCCCTTAAGGTTCATATTTTTCATTTGAAAACTAGGTTTGTTTCCCCTTTTGCATGCCCCTGTCACTAGCTCCCAATGAATCGTAGGTTGGGTATGATTGTTGGTAGATTTAGGAGTATGTTATTTTTTCGTGATGAATATGATTATGTTTGTGTACTTGAAATCGTATGAAAGACAACCATGTATTCAAAATTGTGTACAAGTGTGTGCGTGTGCAAGTATGTTACTGTAAATGAGGTTCTCGGGTTAAGGCTTCAAATTTGATAATGTTTTGGTTGTCATTTTACGTGCATAAACCTATGTAAATCGTGATGTTCATTAAAATGGAAGTGTGGCTGATTTGAGTATTAATATTTTGGCTAAACGAATCTATGAAAATGCATCCCAAAAAGTGTTAAATGATCTATGAATTTCCCTAAGATTTCAAGTGAAAATGTTGGTGAAAATAAGCTATAAAAATGACTAAATTTCCAGCAAACTTACAAGTTTAGTTTAGGCTAAATGTAGAGGAATAAATCTGGAAATTTAATTGAGTATAAAGGGATGAGTCCACCAGGATTCGAACCTGTGACCTCACCCGTGTAATGCCTTAAAATCGCAAGAAAAGAAATGGGGTTGGGGGGAATCGATATGGGGTAAGCTGGCTGAAAAAGTAGAGTGCAAAAAATAATCAAAATAAAATGGGAGGCGTGGGAATCGAACCCACGACCTCCAGGCAGCGCGTGAAGTAAAGAAAAAAATAAAAGAAAGGAAATGTGAGGCGTGGGAATCGAACCCACGACCTCAAGGCTGTGAAGGAGAGTAAAGGAGAAAGGGAAAATAAAAGACAATAAAGTGAGGCTGTGGGAGCTCGATCCCACAACCTCACTGCCAATGCAGAGATAGTCAACATTTAAATGAAATTAAAATAAGGAGGCTGTGGGGGTTCGAACCCACAACCTCTCAGTCCCAAACGAATAAATGAAAAATAAAGAGAGGTTGTGGGGGTTTGATCCCATAACCTCATGGTTAATGCGAAATAGACAAGTAAAATAAATAGGAAATAAAAGGGGGCTGTGGGGGTTCGAACCCACAACCCCTCGGCCAAGGGAGAGAGTTTCTAAATAAAAGGAACTAAAAAGAAATGTTGATGTTGGGGCTCTATCTAGGGTCCCAATGTCATGAGGACTAAAAAAAACAAGGAAAAATGTAAGTGTTGTCCAAGGGATTAAAACTTGGGTTCCCTTGCCCAAATTTTCGTATTGATACATAAGTCATACGTGAATTAAATGTTCAAGAATAATGCCACTTACTTAGATCAAAATCGAGATCTTGCATACATACAAGAAACATAAGTCTTGTACTACATAATCTTAGGAAGACATGAGTCACTTAACGAACTATGAATGAAGCCTCATGACTTGTATGTATAGACCCATAAGTCTAGCATACGTTTAAAAATAAGTGAACCTAAGATGAATGTAATGAAATGAAGTAACCCTAGAAGGGTTAAGTATGAGTGTAAAACACACTAAATGGCCAAGTGCATTGGCATACGATGAAATGATTATTATGTAATGAAATGATGAAACCCTATAAGGGTTAAGTAAGAGTCTGAAACACACAAATGGCCAAGTGCATTGGCATATGATGAAATGAACATTCACGTAAAATGGGGTGAGTAATTATGAAGAGTAATTTTGCTAATTTTAATGAATGTGGTGACAACATGATATGAGGCTAATGTGAAAGATGAGAACAATCTCAAATGAGCCTAAGTAAATGTTACCAAAACGTACTTACCTATGAGAGTGTAAGTTAATGATGAGACCAGTCTCTATGAACACTCTAATGAAAGTATTGAGATTAACACACTTAATACTAATGATGAGATGAGAAATCATCTATTGAGCTATGATGTCCTCATAATAGAAGCCAGCTTCCATGACATATGAGTTGAATGTAATGGAACTTTATACTGTGCACCGATAGACTAGCTATGAGCGGTGATGCCTTCTTTTAGGAAGGGTGGAGGTTCACGTTACTCTCATGAGATGAGACTGTCCAGCTTGTCGGGTATGGGTCTCTTTATATCTCCTAGTCTTCGAACCTATTTTGCCAATATAGGGATCTGGCGGGGTTAAATTCCCATGTACGGTAGCATGTATTGGGTCACTTTGGCCGGTGATTCCACCTCTTTTCAGTATGGGGGAGACACTGTATTTCATGAGGCTTACATGATCTATGTCGGTTAAAGTTAAAGTTTCCATTGAATGAATGAGGCCAGCCTCAAATGATGCACATAATGAAATGAATGATACCAAAGGTGTTCGGATAGGAT
The DNA here is from genome assembly GCA_016801875.1 of Solanum sitiens. Lineage (NCBI taxonomy): Eukaryota > Viridiplantae > Streptophyta > Magnoliopsida > Solanales > Solanaceae > Solanum > Solanum sitiens. Next base: position 1,296,449 of record JABWTJ010000202.1, on the reverse strand, counting down.
AATCAAGAGGTGAGCTAGACTCAAGTAATGACACTTGATTTTTCTTAATCATTGCACAGCAAACCCGATGAAATTCTTAAACTACACATTAGGTATAGCTGGTGTTCACACTATCCTATGAACGAAATGAAATGAAGTACGTATGAATGAATGAAGCAGACTCTGTGTTTGCTAACGAAGACTCCCTAGTTGAGGTCCCATATTTTGAGCCCTCATTTTGGAAAGTCTTAATGTCAAGCCCATGATTCCAAGGTCTCATGGCATATGAATGATGTTATAAAAAGACGTTATGTGCTATATGAAATATGATATGTGCTATGTATAAGATGTTATGTGCTGTGTGCAATATGATAAGTATGATGATGCATGTATCTCTAATGGCATAACTTTCCTAATCAAAATTTGGAAAGTTCACTAACTTTCCTAATCCCAATTTGGCAAGTCCACTGACTTGACTTTCCATAATCATGTTGTTAGGAAAAAGCTATTCTTACTCATGCATGTCCTTGGTGTGTTCTTGCATATACCCATACTTAGTACAAGTGTGTACTAATCTCATACAACTCTATATTTTTAGGTGCAGGCACAGGTGGACGCTAGAGCTTACAGGTTGACGTTGCAGCTATCCGGATGTGGAGCTTTCATCCGAACTTGGTAGGCCCTCATGCTTTTGAGAATGTCTACCGTTATTATCTAGCTTAGATGTAGGCTTTACCTAGTGGAGAATGTTCCACTAGTGTTTCTTTATACTTTCATTTCAGACTTTGTATTGGTGCCGTTTTGGCAAAAATACGTCTAATGCAATTATGAACTGTTTCTTTCATTTGATTATCTCTATATTTGATGGTAGATTTGTGAACGCCCATGATGTTAAGTTTAAAATGTTTACCATGAAATAAGAAAACAAAAAGTTCAAATTTTCCGCTAAAATTAACCTAGATGAAGTAAGAATGATGTATGTAGGCTTGTCTGCGACGTCTGAGAGGTCAACGACACCGATCTCATCTGGGGTCTAGATTCTAGTCGTGACGAAGTTGGTATCAGAGCACTAGGTTAAATTCTAAGAATAATGAGTTCACATCAACCACATTGAGTAGTTTCTAAGTCATGGTTGTGAAGTGCACCACTATCCTGAATTAGAGACTGCATGATGCGTAGGAAAATTTCCCTTCTTTTGATCTTATCGTGCTTTTCCTAATGTCTAATTTCATGGTGTTATGAGCGTGTCTAACATCAATCTTTGTTGTTTTCAGAGAATGAATACTAGGAGAACCATTGGTCAAAGGAGAGGAGGTGCAGCTGCTGGGGGCAATCAGGTTCCACCCCAGGCTCCAGGTGAAGGAGTGGCTATGCCGGTTAACCAAGCTGGATTGACTGATGCGGAGGTGCGGGCATCTCTGGCCTAGATAGCACAGGCCATCACTTTTCAGTCCCAGGCTATGACTGCCCAGGTCAACCGACAGGATGTTCAGAGGGAGAACTCACTGGTTCGTAGCATGGCTGACAGGTTGAGACACTTCACGAGGATGAATCCTTCTATTTTCACAGGGTCTAAGACTTCAGAGGACCCCGAGGAGTTTTTGGATGAGGTGCATAAGATTTTGGTGGCTATGGGGGCCACAAATATTGAGAAGGCTGAGCTGGCTTCCTATCAGCTCAAGGATGTTGCACAGACTTGGTGCAAGATGTGGCAGGATAGCCGAGCTTTGGGCAGACTTCCGGTCACTTGGGAGCTGTTTAAGACAGCCTTCCTGGAGAGATTCTTTCCCAGGGAGATGAGGAAGGCAAAGGTTGAGGAGTTTATCAACCTTATGCAGGGATCGATGACAGTCAGGGAGTATTCACTGAATTTTGTTAAACTATCCAGGTATGCTACTTCCCTTGTATCTAACAGCATGGATGAGATGAGAAGGTTCCTCATAGGAATCAACAGAGATCTGGAGGAGTAGTGTCGGTCTGCGATGCTCCATGATAACATGGACCTCTCCAAGTTGATGGTGCATGTCCAGCAGGTAGAGGACAGCCAAAAATAGAGGGGCATTCGTGATGCTAGGAGGCCTAAGCCTCAAGATCGGGCACGTCCCAGCCATGGAGTCCACAGAAACAATTTTGGCGTCCGTGAGCAACCCAGGTTCAAGAAGGGGCAGCAGAGTTCTGGGAACTCTAATTCTCAGAGGAGTACAACACCTAGAGGAGGCAGACCTGAGCCCAAGAAGGGCAATGGAGGTGAGATGCAGCGTCCCAAACAGAACTGTGCTAAGTGTTGCCATGCTCACAATGGAGAGTGCAGACAGGTCACTAATGCCTGATTCGGTTGCGGTAAGAGTGGGCACATGGTTAGAGACTACCCACAGAACAGAGGTCAGGCTGGAGGTAATGCTTAGCCTAGGCCTAATCCATAGGGTGCAGCAGCAGCCGAGCCTCCTAAGAGGAACAGATTATATGCCCTGAAGGGCAGGGAGGAGCAGGAGAAGTTCGTTGATGTGGTCACAGGTATGCTGCAAGTATTCTCAACTTCTGTTTATGCTTTACTTGATTCAGGGTCTATGCTTTCCTTTGTAACTCCTTTGCTTTCTCTCACTTTTGAGATATTGCCAGAAGTTCTGCATGATCCTATAGTGGTTAGTACACCTGTAGGAGAAAATGTAAGAACTGATAGTGTATAAAAGGATTGCCCAATAGTTGTAAGTGGTAAGACTATGTGTGCAGACTTCGTTGAGTTACCTATGAATGATTTTGATGTTATTCTTAGCATGGACTGGCTTCATAGTTGTTATGCTTGTTTGGATTGTCGTAGTAGAGTGGTGAGATTTCGTTTCCCTACTGAAGAGGAGCTAGTCTGGGAGGGGTACAACTCGTGTCGTCCTAATCCCTTGATTTCGAACCTTAAGGCCAATAAAATGACTTCCAACGGGTTATTGTGTCATCTTGTGAGTGTTAATGATTTAGATCATGACATCCCTTCCATAGACTAAGTGCCTTTAGTTAATGAGTTCCTAGATGTATTTCCTGATGATTTTCCTGGAGTCCCTCCCCCTCGAGAGATTGACTTTGGTATCGACTTAGAACCCGATACTAAACCAATTTTAATTCCTCCCTACAGAATGGCTCCAGCTGAACTCAAAGAGTTGAAGCTGCAGTTAAAAGATCTCACTGATAAGGGTTTCATTCAGCCAAGCATATCCCCTTGGGGCGCTCCAGTGTTGTTTGTGAAAAAGAAGGATGGAACCCTTAGAATGTGTATCGATTATCGGCAGCTCAACAAAGTCACTATAAAGAATAAGTATCCACTTTCCAGAATAGATGATTTGTTCGATCAGCTCAAAGGGTCTAGTTTCTTCTCTAAGATTGATCTCCATTCAGGGTATCATCATCTTAGGTTTAGGGATGGAGATATCCCAAAGACAGCCTTTCGTACCCGTTATGGTCATTATGAGTTCTTAGTCATGTCATTTGGTCTCACTAATGCACCAGCTGCATTTATGGACCTCATGAACCGAGTTTTCCATGAATACCTTGATTCTTTCATCATACTATTCATCGATGACATCCTCATCTACTCTAGGACCAAGGAAGATCATGAACAACATTTGAGACTAACCTTGCAGGTACTTAGACAACATCAGTTGTATGCCAAATTCAGCAAGTGTGAATTCTGGCTTAGATCAGTGACCTTCCTAGGTCATGTTGTGTCCGATCAGGGCGTGGAGGTGGATCCCAGGAAGACTGAGCCTGTGAAGAACAGGCCAAAGCCTCTTACTCCTACTGACATACGTAGCTTTCTGGGATTGGCTGGTTACTACCGCAGGTTCATGGAGGGCTTTTCTTCCATTGCTGGCCCACTGACAGCTTTGACTAAGAAGAAAGCCAAGTTTGAATAGACGGAGACGTGTGAGAAGAGGTTCTTGGAGCTCAAGGACAGACTCACTTCATCCCCGGTGCTTACTTTGCCTAAGTGTGGTGAGAATTACACTGTTTACTGTGATGCATCTAGGGTTGGTTTGGGTTGTGTTCTTATGTAGGTTGGTAAGGTGATTTCCTATGCGTCCAGACAGCTCAAGGTTCATGAGAATAATTATCCCACTCATGACCTGGGGTTGGCAGCTGTGGTTTTTGCACTGAAGCTGTAGAGGTACTACTTGTATGGAGTGCATGTTGATGTGTTCACAGACCACAAGAGTCTCCAGTACGTGTTCACATAGAGGGAGTTGAATCTACGTCAGCGGAGATTGTTGGAGCTATTGAAAGATTATGACATGAATGTTCACTACCATCTACGTAAGGCTAATGTTGTAGCTGATGCTTTGAGCAGGATGAGCATGGGAAGTACAGCCCACGTTGAGGATGAGAACAAGGAGTTGGCAAAAGATGTACACAGACTGGCCAGACTGGGTGTGTGATTGGTTGACTCTACTAGCGGGGGTGTTTCAGTTCATCCTAGTTCCGAATCATCCTTGGTAGTTGAAGTCAAGCAGGGTCAGCATCTCGATCCTGTGTTGATGGAGCTGAAGGACTCAGTGTTGATAAAGATGAATGAGTCTTTTTCTTTGGGAGGTGACGGCATACTTAGGTACCAGGACAGGCTGTGTGTACCAGATGTGGATGATTTGCGGACCAGGATTGTTGAACAGGCCCATGGTTCCAGATATTCCATACATCCAGGTTCCACCAAGATGTATCATGACCTTAAGCAGATTTATTGGTTGGATGGCATGAAGAAGGACATTAAAGAATATGTGGCCAAGTGTCCTAATTGTCAGCAGGTTAAGGCAATACATTTTAAGCCTGGCGGTCTTACTCAGATTATTCAGGTTCCGACTTGGAAGTGGGAGGACATTAATATGGACTTCGTGGTTGGTCTTCCAAGGACTAGGAGATAGCATGACTCCATATGGGTTATTTTGGACATGATGACTAAGTCTGCCCACTTTATCCCTGTGAAGTCTACTTACAGAGCAGAGGATTATGCGAGACTCTACATTGATGAGATTGTGAGATGGCATAGGATTCCTTTGTCTATCATTTCAGATAGAGGAGCTCAGTTTACTTCACATTTCTGGAGATCTTTCTAGAAGAGCTTGGGCACGCAGGTAAAACTTAGTACTGCCTTTCATCCTCATACTGATGGGCAGGCAGAGCGCACCATTCAGACATTGGAGGATATGTTGAGAGCGTGTGTGATTGACTTCAGGGGTAGCTAGGATGACCATCTGCCTTAGACAGCATTGGGATGGCACCGTTTGAGGCACTGTATGGTAGGAGGTGTAGATCTCCAGTTGGGTGGTTCGAGGTTGGAGAGTCATCCATTTTGGGTCCAGAGATCATTCATGAGGCCTTAGAGAAGTTCATAGTGATTAGGGACAGGTTGTCTACTACTTACAGTTGGCAGAAGTCATATGCGTATAATAGAAAACGGCCCTTAGAGTTTGATGTTGGTGACAAGGTTCATCTAAAGATATAACCTATGAAGGGGGTGATGAGGTTTGGCAGGAACGGGAAGTTGAGTCCAAGGTATGTTGGGACATACGAGATCCTACAGCGTGTAGGTGAGGTGGCCTATGAGTGGGCATTGCCTGCGGAGCTAGCTTCTGTCCATCCATTCTTTCTTGTATCTATGTTAAAGAAGTGTCTAGGTGATCCAGCATCGATTCTACCTGTGGAAGGTTTGGTGGTCAATGAAGACTTGTCCTACGAGGAGGTACCTGTGGAGATCTTAGACAGACAGATCAAGAGGCTGAGGAACAAGGAGATTGCCACAGTGAAGGTATTGTAGAGAAATCATCTTGTTGAGGGTGCTACGTGGGAGGCGGAGGCCGATATGAGATCCCTCTAGCCTCATCTTTTCAGCTCTTGAGGTTAGACTTCCTACTCTTAAGTCTAAGTTTCCTTATCTCTCCATATTTTTGTTGCTATTGCTTGATTGTGCATAGTGATTATGTTATGATCTGACTGGCATTACGCTAGATAGAAGTAGTGTCATTCGGGGACGAATGTTCCTAAGGGGGGATAATGTAACAACCCTAAAAATGGATAAGATAAGAAATGCTTAATGTGTCAAGAATGCCTACGGTTAGACCAAGGTTCACACGATTGATGCGCGTAGAACGAGACCTCGAAACCCTTGCTACAGCCAAGCCAACTAACTTGAGGAGTTATTTGAGCTTGGAAAGGTTGGGTCCAACCTTGTAGGGCTCTTGAATACGAAGATTTACTCGAAGGAGTCCTTACCGGACTTAAAAAGGGGAAATCTTAGATTTGAAGGGTTTAGGGGTAAAATGGTCTTTTTCCTTGATAAGGGTAGTATCTTAATTACCCTAAATATATAATTAATTATTTAATTAATAAGGTGGAGGGGCAATTTTGGGAGAGAGGGCCGAAATTGGGCTCTTGAAGTGAAGTCTTGCTCCACCCGGGTTCGAACCTAGGTGGACGCAATGAATTAAAGTGATTTTTATTTAAGATATTGAATTAATGTAATTAATTAATAATTATTATTCATTATCTGATTTAAAATAAAATAAAAATCAGATTTTTATTAAATAAACAAAACCCTATTGACTAAGTCCTAAAACTAGACTCCTAAGCCTCCTACAACTCCCACTCTCTCACGTTTATCTCTCCACTCTCACGCTCAATCTCTCTTATTCTTTCACACAAAATTTCTCTGCCAAAATAATATACAAAAGCAGAAAAATAAACCAAGTTCTTCACACTTGAAGAACTCACACGAAATCACAAGAAAACAAACATTAATCGTACACTAGGCTAAGGGAGGTTGACATTCGAGTGGAGTTGATATTGAGGAGGCTTAGACGTGTTCTTGGGTGAAGTTTTTGGGCATCAAGTCAAGGGTTTAACGTAAAAAAGGTATGGTTTTTCTTCTCTCTTGGTCCCTTTCCCAAGAGACCCCCTTAAGGTTCATATTATTCATTCGAAAACTAGGATTTTTTCCCCTTTTGCATGCCCCAGTCACTAGCTCCCAATGAATCGTAGGTTGGGTATGATTGCTGGTAGATTTAGGTGTATGTTATATTTTCGTGATGAATATGATTATGTGTGTGTACTTGAAATCGTATGAAAGACAACCATGTATTCGAAATTATGTGCAAGTGTGTGCGTGTGCAAGTATGTTAGAGTAAATGAGGTTCTCGGGTTAAGACTTCAAATTTGATAATGTTTTGGTTGTCATTTTACGTGCCTAAACCTATGTAAATCGTGATGTTCATTAAAATGGAAGTTTGGCTGATTTGAGTATCAATATTTTGGCTAAACGAATCTATGAAAATGCATCCCAAAAAGTGTTAAATGATCTATGAATTTCCCTAAGATTTCAAGTGAAAATGTTGGTGAAAATAAGCTAAAAAAATGACTAAATTTCCAGCAACATTACAAGTTTAGTTTAGGCTAAATGTAGAGGAATAAATCTGGAAATTTTATTGAGTATAAAGGGATGAGGCCACCAGGATTCGAACTTGTGACCTCCCCCGAGTAATGCCTTAAAATCGCAAGAAAAGAAATGGGGTCAGGGGGAATCGATATGGGGTACGCTGGCTGAAAAAGTAGAGTGCAAAAATTAATAAAATAAAATGGAAGGCGTGGGAATCGAACCCACGACCTCCAAGCAGCGAGTGAAGTAAAGAAAAAATTAGAAGAAAGGAAATGTGACGCGTGGGAATCGAACCCACGACCTCAAGGCTGTGAAGGAGAGTAAAGGAGAAAGGGAAAATAAAAGACAATAAAGTGAGGCTGTGGGGGTTCGATCCCACAACCTCACTGCCAATGCAGAGATAGTCAACATTTAAATGAAATTAAAATAAGGAGGCTGTGGGGGTTCGAACCCACAACCTCTCAATCCCAAACGAATAAAAGAAAACTAAAGAGAGGTTGTTGGGGTTTGATCCCACAACCTCATGGTTAATGCGAAATAGACAAGTAAAATAAATAGGAAAATAAAAGGGGGCTGTAGGGGTTCGAACCCACAACCCCTCGGCCAAGGGAGAGAGTTTCCAAAGAAAAGGAACTAAACATAAATGTTGATGTTGGGGCTCTATCTAGGGTCCCAATGTCATTAGGACTAAAAACAAAATCAAGGAAAAATGTAAGTGTTGTCCAAGGGATTCGAACTTGGGTTCCCTTGCCCAAATTTCCGTATTGATACATAAGTCATACGTGAATTAAATATTCAAGAATAATGCCACTTACTTAGATCAAAATCGAGATCTTGGCATATATACAAGATACATAAGTCTTGTACTACATAATCTTAGGAGGATATGAGTCACTTAACGAACTATGAATGAAGCCTCATGGCTTGTATCTTTAGACCCATAAGTCTAGCATACGGTTAAAAATAAGTGAACCTAAGATGTAAGTAATAAAATGAAGTAATCCTACAAGGGTTAAGTACGAGTGTAAAACACACTAAATGGCCAAGTGCATTGGCATACGATGAAATGATTATTATGTAAGGAAATGATGAAACCCTAGAAGGGTTAAGTAAGAGTGTGAAACACACAAATGGCCAAGTGCATTGGCATATGATGAAATGAACATTCACGTAAAATGGGGTGAGTAATTATGAAGAGAAATTGTGCTAATGTTAATGAAAGTGGTCACAACATGATATGAGGCTAATGTGAAAGTTGAGAACAATCTCAAATGAGTCTAAGTAAATGTTACCAAAACGTACTCACCTATGAGAGTGTAAGTTAATGAAGAGACCAGTCTCTATGAACACTCTAATGAAAGTATTGAGATTAACACACTTAATACTAATGATGAGATGAGAAATCTTCTATTGAGCTATGATGTCCTCATACTAGAAGCCAGCTTCCATGACGTATGATTTGAATGTAATGGAACTTTATACTGAGCGCCGATAGACTAGCTATGAGCGGTGATGCCTTCTTTCGGGAAGGGCGGAGGTTCACGTAACTCTCATGAGATGAGACTGTCCGGCTTGCCGGGTATGGGTCTCCTTATATCTCCTAGTCTTCGAACCTATACTGCCAATATAGGGATCTGGCGGGGTTAAATTCCCATGTAAGCTAGCATGTTTTGGGTCACTTTGGCCGGTGATTCCACCTCTCTTCGATGTGGGGGAGACACTGGATTTCATGATGCTCACATGATCTATGTCAGTTAAATTTAAAGTTCCCAATGAATGAATGAGGGCAGCCTCAAATGATGCATATAATGAAATGAATGATACCAAAGGTGTTAGGATAGGATAATCAAGAGGTGAGCTAGACCCAAGTAATGACACTAGGTTATTCTTGATCATTGCATAGCCAACCCGATGAAAGTCTTAAACTACATCCTAGGTATAGCTGGTGTTCACACTAGCCTATGAACGAAATGAAATGAAGTACTTATGAATGAATGCAGCAGACTCTGTGTTTGCTAATGAAGACTCCCTAGTTGAGGTCCCATATGTTGAGCCCTCATATTGGAAAGTCTTAATGTCAAGTCCATGATTCCAAGGTCTCATGGCATATGAATGAATGTTATAAAAGACGTTATGTGCTATATGCAATATTATATGTGCTATGTGTAAGATGTTATGTGTTGTGAGCAATATGATAAGTATGATGATGCATGTTACTCTCATGGCATGACTTTCCTAATCCAAATTTGGAAAGTTCACTAACTTTCCTAATCCCAATTTGGCAAGTCCACTGACTTGACTTTCCATAATCATGTTGTTAGGAAAGAGCTATTCTTACTCATGCATGTCCTTGGTGTGTGCTTGCATATACCCATACTTAGTACAAGTGTGTACTAATCCCATACAACTCTATATTTTTAGGTGTAGGCACAGGTGGACGCTATAGCTTACAGGTTGACGTTGCAGCTATCCGGACGTGGAGCTTTCATCCGGACTTGGTAGGCCCTCATGCTTTCGAGGATGTCTACCGTTATTATCTAGCTTAGATGTAGGACTTAGCTAGTGGAGCATGTTTCACTAGTGTTTCTTTTCACTTTCATTTCAGACTTTTGGTGTTGTTTTGGCAAAAATACGTTTAATGTAATTATGAACTGTTTCTTTCATTTGATTATCTCTATATTAGATGGTTGATTTGTGAACGCCCATGATGTTAAGTTTAAAATGTTTAGCATGATATAAGAAAACAAAAAGTTCAAATTTTCCGCTAAAATTAACCTAGATGAAGTAAGAATGACGTATGTAAACTTGTCTGCGACCTCTGAGAGGTCAACAACGCTAGTCTCATCTGGGTCTAGATTCCGGTCGTGACAAAGGATAAACCCAATATATATCAATCCCCACTTGGAAGTGGGTAGATGTCAATATTGATTCCGTTGTGGGTTTTCCTTGTACGCGAAGGCAAATTGATTCGATTTGGGTTATTGTTGATAGGTTGACTAAATCAGCCCATTTCATTCCCGTCAATGCTAATTATTCGGTGGAAGAATATGATAACTTTTATCTTATCAAGATTGTGACAATGCATGGACTTCCATTGTCTATTATTTCGGATAGGGATAATCAATATGCTTCTCATTTTTTGTAAGCATTCCAAAGTGGGCTTGGCACTAGGGTCAAACTTAGTACCGCATTTCACCCACAAACGGATGGTTTGGAGGAACAAACCATCCAAACCCTAGAAGATATGTTGAAGTCATGTGTCATTGACCTCAAGGGTAATTGGGATGACCATCTGCCATTGATTGAATTTGCCTACAATAATAGTTATCACTCAAGTATCTCCATGGGACCATTTGAGGCTCTTTATGTGAGGAGATGTAGATCTCCAAATGGGTGGTTTGAGGTAGGTGAGTTTTCTCGAATATGTTCGAAAGCAATTCATGAGGCCTTGGAGAAAGTTCGACTCATAAGGGATTGATTGGAGATGACCTAAACTTGGAAAAATTCTTATTCCGAAAATAGAAAGAGAGACCTTGAATTTTTGGTAGGTGACTTGGTATATTTGAATATATCACCCATTAAAGTGATGATGAGGTTTGGGAAAAGGGAAAACTTAGTCCTCTGTATGTTGGGCCATATGAGATTCTAAAATGCGTCGGAAGTGTTGCCCATGAGTTGTAATTAATCATTGAGTTGGCTCTAGTGAATCCGGTATTCAATATATCAATGCTCAAAAAGTGCATAGGCAACCCAGTGTCTATCCTTCCTCTAGAAGGTTTAGAAGTTGATGCTAACATTTCCTATGAAGAGGTCCCGGTTAAGATTTTGGATCCGCAAGTGAAGAAGCTGAGGAAAAAGGAAGTAGATTCAGTAAAGGTTATTTGGAAGAATCATCTTTTGGAAAATCCAACCTGGGAGGCCAAGGCCAATATGATTTCCCGATATCCTCATCTTTTTCCTTCCTTTTCTTGTCAAAGATGAGGTTAGTAATTCCTCCTAGTTTTGGTTGTGAAGGGTCATAAGTGTACTTGAACTTCCATGATTTCCCTTAATTATGCATGTTCTTGTGAAAATTTATGTTTCATATGTGTCTTGAGTTATATGTTTTTCATACTTGATGGCACTTGATTATATGGTTAGTATGGTTGATTACATGCGATATTTGTAAGGATCCCAAAATGAATTAGGTCCAAATAGAGCCTAACATGTGAGGACATGAGCTTATAAGGTTCTAAAAGGGTCAAATATGGTGTTTCGAGGTAGTGTGTATAGTTTGCGAGAGTTTGGAAGTGAAACGTCCAAGAACGTCTTGTGACGTTTTAAAGTTAGCCTTGAGACGTGCTATCGTGCCTTAGTATGTTTCATGGTGTTTTAAGTGGTGTTTTGGGCTCAAATTGATAGGGAGGGTTCCTAACATCTATATGGACGTATTTCGAGTTGAAATGTCTGGTCAAGACTCCCCAAGGACCTACCAAGGGTCCTTGAAGAGGGACCCAACTTGGGAGAAAAACTATCAAAACCAGTCTCAACCCACGAGGGGCACAAATGGACCGTAGGTCCATCGACGCCCCATTGGTGAGGACCGTTGGTTGAGACTTAGATCCATGATCTTAAGCCCCAAATGAAGAGTCTCTGACCAGAACGAAGGCCTGACAGCACGGCCGTCGTCTGGTCGACGCCCACAAGGTTGCAACTGTCGATGCAGCCTGCAACAATTTGGCAGCTCACTTAAAGTGGAGGGGTGAATTGGGAAATTCATCCCACGTCTAAATAACGATATGGGCGGTTATTTTAGGTAGGTTTAGGCATTATATGAGTATTAAAACAATAAAATACCCTCTTCTACTCGAGACTCAAAATCAAAACCTATTTCTCACAATAGAACTCTCAAGAAAACCATTGAAGAAGAAGAAGTATTGGGGGCAGCAGCTTAGGGTTATTTATTCAAGGATTCAAGCAAGGATTAAGTCTCTAATCGAAGGCATGTGAAGCTTATTCATTCATGGATTCCTCCAACCATGAAGTCCCCCTAGTTTCCTTCAATTGGGAATCCAAAGAACCCCAAACAAGTGTGGGTTGTGATTGCATTGTGGGTAAGGTGTGTTTATAATCCAAATAGTGTGGGTAACATTCACTTATGATCATGTGACGTTTATGTACTATTTTGATGGTTAATTCATGTTGAATTATGGTAAATGAACCTGAAAGTGATAATGGTGATTTTAGGCCATTAGAGGCTAGATGAAGGTTTTATGTTGATCTTCTTAATTCAATTGTATTATATACTATTGGATCATGATTGAATCACCTAGATATGAATTGAACTAGGCTTGATTGATCTATGTTGGTCTTGACTAGTAGAGAAGAAATTGAACCTATATGATCATGTATGACTAGAATTGCCTTCTAATGATCTAAGTGAGTAGATTAACATCAAATTGAGAAATAATAATGAGGGACTAAGTGTAGTAATCAATTGTAGGCCTTATGGCTATTGTTGGCAGGACTTTGGAGGTAAAGTCTTGATGAAGATGATTGTGATGATGCTTCGTTTTCTCTTCTACACCTATACATGAACATGATTAGGAGAAGCAAGTTCGCACATAGAGGAACCCTACGTTGACTTAAGAACCTAACATGAACCAATGTATAGTACACTAAGGTTAGCTTTAAGGTGATTTGTATGATCACTTCTTATGTAGTAGACTTGGTAAGATAACACCAAAGACATGGTAGATTGAGTAAGGTACTCATGATACCTTGAGATGGTAGATCTCAAGGGTAGCTTGGGATAGTGAATCTCAAGGAGGCTTGAGTTGAAATACTTATGGTAGCTTGATATGTTGAATCTCATCGAAGCTTGGGTTAGATTACTCATGTTAGCTTCAGGTGAGGAAATTTGTGGTAGTTTGGGATGGAGAAAGTAAGCTCTCCCATAACTAACTTGGTCTTGTGTTGTTGGATGCTTGATCATGATAGCTTGGGGATGGTTGTTCCTATGGTATCTAGTGATTGAGTAATTAATCTATCCTAAGAATACCTTGAATTAGAATGACTAGAATGTCTTCATGTTAGCTTGACTTGGTTAGGCCTATACCACTTCATGGTAGCTATATGGGAAAGGCCTATACTCTTCTAATGTTAGTTTGACTTGCATGTAAGTGTGCCATTCATGGTAGCATGATTTGCATGTAAGGTGTAATTCCTACAATAGCTTTACAAAGGTTTCTCATGGTAGCTTAGGGTTGATTCATTCTCCGCTATAATTAGCTTGCATCTACATGTTGGTTGCATGGTGGTTAGGATGGTTTTACCCTTCCTTAGTTAGATGAGATAGTATGATGAGATGTTTTCCATGGTAGTAAGTGTATTATGGAAGTTTGTTGAGCTTAATATTAAAGGTTACAAGTAATATTATCTTGGATTAGGTTGGTCTAGAGAAGTACTTAGTATGGATGTTAGTATGGGATGCTATCTATACATTGCACAAGTATGACTTGAAGCTACCTATGACATGACCCCTACATGATGTATGCTTAGCTTGTATAGTGACTATAGTTGCATTCCTTGACATGATTGACATAAGTTGATAGTTTCTTATCAATATGAACAAGGTCTATTAGATGACTCCTAAGATGACATGAACAAGTTAGGGTGATGTCAAGATATGCGTAGAATGTGACGTATTATGGTATGTTTCACATGCATTGCACAAGTGTGTTTGGAGATAGACTAGGGGCATAGTGCTCATATGTTATGATGAAATTAGTTCTTCATTATGAAAGTGAACTATGATCAAGTATTACAAAAGAGAGGTACTTAACATCGGTAGCAGTATGGGAGAGTAACTTAGCCTTGCACAAGGATACTTGGAGGTGGATTGTGAGATAGTTCATAATAGTAATGAAGACAATGAGTTAAGTATGAACTCTTATATGCTTTATGATGCTTTAATATGCTTATGATAACCATGTTGTGCTTATGTCTTAATGTCTTATGATTATGTGGATTGTTGACTAACCCTTTGAGATATCTTATGTTGGTATGATGTTTCCATACTTAGTACATATAATACTAAATCATATTGCCTACATGTTGTCCATGTAGGGTCTTGAGAAGATTGAGTTTCTTTAAAGAGTAGAGTTTCCAAGGTTTCCAAGAAGAGAAGACTTGGTGAGTCCTCATAGCATCCGAGGACTACCACCACTATGTTATCTTTATGTTTTTTCGTTATGATAGGTTTTTATGGGCTGTGACCCAAGACTCTTGTTATTTATGTTGTCATAGATGGTTTTGAGACGTATGTTAGACGCTTTATGAAATGACTTCCGTATTATGTTTTTGAAGAAATTTTTTTAATTTTGCGCTACTTTTCATATATATGCAATGAATGATGTCTAAGGGCTTGTACACGACCTCCGAGAATTAAAGTCCTTCGTGTGATGGCCTAGGAATGCCCTAACTTCTAGGGTGTACATGTGGGTCATGACAAACTTAGTATCAGAGGATAAGGTTATGAAATTGTCTTAGGATGTCTCAAAAACCACGTCTAGTAGAGTCTTATTCATCGGTGTGAGTCGCTACACACCCATGAGTAGGAGGCTATGGGATGCTTAGGAAAGTTCCACTTTTTTATTCTTCAAGTCGTGCCATAGAGTTTGGCTTTAGTAGGCCCTTTTTTCTAATGTTTGCCTATGATTTTGTAGGTTATGGCTAACACTAGGGATAATGCTAGAAGAAAAGAAGATGGGAGTGGGGATCAAGAGATTCCTCCCTAATTTCAAAGAAAATTTCTCCCCAAGTTCAAGAGCAAGTTCCTCCTCAAGTCCCTAATGACCCTGCAATAAAGAATGCTATGTTGGAGGAATTTAGGGCTTCTAGGACTTTGTTGGCTCGAGCCTTAACGGCCCAAGCTAATATAGTAAAGGTGGCTCCGGCTAGTCCTATTGGAGGGATGAGTGCTACTAGCGTAAGGGAGTTCTTGAGAATGAATCCACCGGAGTACTATGGCTCCAATGTTGGTGAGGATCCGAATGGGTTTATTGATGAGGGCTATAAGGTTCTTGCAATCATGGGAGTGTCTTCCATTGAAAAGGCGGAGTTGGATGCTTATCAATTGAGAGATTTTTCCCAACTTTGGTATGAGCAATAAAAGATAGTAGAGCTATAGGAGCGTGATCTACTAAATAGGAGACTTTTAAGTCGGCTTTCCTTGATAGGTTCTTTCTTAAGGAATTGAGGGAAGCTAAGTTGGGAGAATTCATAAACCTCAAACAAGGTGATATGAGTGTTAAAGAGTATGATTTTAGTTTCACTCTTTTGTCTTAGTATGCTCCAATTTAGCAGCAAACCGTAGAGACTTAATGAATAGGTTCATGCTGGGGTGTCTGATATAGAAGAAGAAGAGTGTCGCACAGCAATGCTAGTTGATAACATGGGTATCTCCCGACTGGTGTATGCTCAACAAATAGAGGATTCCAAAATTAAGAAGGATAAAAAGAGGATTAGGATGGACAAGGAGGGGTCCAATGGACATTGTCGTTCTATGAACCGACAAAAGTTTTCCGGACATGGTCATTCTAGTCTTTCTAAGTATGAGGATGAAAGGGTGTCTAACCCTAGACCTCATGGGAAGAATGAGTACTCTTGACCTGCTTGCTCTAGGTGTGGTAAGAAGCATGAGCGTAGGTGTTTGTTCGGTAGAGATGGTTGTTATGGATGTGGTGAGAGTGGCCACATGATGAGGGATTTCCCTAAGGAAAAAGCTAATGTGAGGGAAGGCAAGAAAGTTGCTACTAGTAGTGAGGAAGGTGTTTCTAAAGCCAAGGCTAGGTTCTTTGCTCTCAAATCCAAGGGTGATCAAGAGTGATCTCCTCATGTCATTTTCCGATATGTGCTTCGCTATTTTATGAAAATTTTAAGAATTTCTTATGATTTTAATTTGCCTTGTTTATTTTGATGATCCTTATTATGAGGAATTTATGTTAGAAAGACATGTGTAGCTTATTCCTAAATGGGGGATAAGGAGACTTTATATGAAGTCTTTATATGGTTATCTTTAGCTTGGAATTGAATTATTTCCTTGATTTTGGTATGTGCATTTAGGTATAATGCACATACAATATGCTTCTAGTCTAGAGTAGGTCCTTTAAAGAAGTGTTTAGTAAGGTGTCATTCAAGATCGAATGTTTCCTAAGTGGGGGATATTGTAAGGACCCCAAATGAATTATGTGCATATAGAGCCTAACATATGGGGCCATGAGCTTATAAGGTCCTAAAAGGTTCAAATATTGTGTTTAGAGGCAGTCTGTAGAGTTTGGAGGTGAAACGTCCAAGAACGTTTGGTGACGTTTCAAAGTAAGACTTGTGACATGCTAGCATGTCTTAGTATGTTTCATGGGGTTTTTAGAGGTGTTTAGGGATCAAATTGATAGGTAGGATTCCTAACATCTAGAGGTACGTATTTAGAGTGGAAACGTATGGTCACGACTCTACAAGGTCCCACCTAAGGGTCCTTGAAAAGAATCAACTTGGGAGAAAAACTGTCAAAACTAGTCCCAACCCACGATGGCCACCAACAGACCGTAGGTCCATCGACACCCCATTTGTGAGGAGTGTTGGTTGAGACTTAGATACATGATCTTAAGCCCAAAATAAAGGGTCTCTGACCATAACGAAGGCCTGCCAGAATGGCCCGTCATCTGGTCGACGCCCAGTAGGTTGCAACCGTTGATGCAGCCTGCAACAATTTGGCAGATCACTATAAAGTGGATGGATGAATTGGAAAATTCACCCCACGTCAAAATAATCATATGAGTGGTTGTTTTATATATTTTTAGGCATTATATGAATATTAAAACAATAAAAGACTCTCTTACACTCTAGACTCCAAATCAAAACCTCTCTCTCACAATAGAACTCTCAAGAACACCATTGAAGAAGAAGAAGTATATGGGCAGAAGTTTAGGGAGATTTCTTCAAGGATTCAAGATAGTATTAAGGATATAACCTTAGGTATGTGAAGCTTATTCATTCATGGATTCTTCCGTCCATGAAGTCCACCTAGTTTCCTTCAATTGTGAATCCAACGAACCCCAAACAAGTGTGGGTTGTGATTGCATTGTTGGTAAGGTGTGTTTGTGATCCCAATAGAGTGGGTAACATTCACTTATGATCCTGTGATGTTTATGTACTGTTTTGATGGTGCATTTATGTTGAATTATGGTAAATTAACTTGAAGGTGATCATGGCGATTTTAGGCCATTAGAGGATAGATGAAGGTTTTATGTTGATCTTGTTAATTCAATTGTATTCTATACTATTTGATCATGATTGAATAACCTAGATATGAATTGAACTACGCTGGATTGATCTAGGTTTTTCTTGACTTGTAAATATGAAATTGAACCTAAGTGATCATGCATGACTAGAATTGCCTTCCAATGATCTAAGTGAGTAGATTAATATGAAACTGAGAATGTATAATGAGGGACTAAGTGTAGTAATCAATTATAGGGCTTATGGACATTGTTGTTAGGATTTTGGGGGTAATTAATGTCTTGATGAAGATGATGTTTCCTTTTCTCTTCTACACCTATACATCAACATGGTTAGGAGAAGCAAGTTCTAACATAGAGGAACCCTAGGTTGACTTAAGAACCTAACATAAACCAATGCATAGTAGACTAAGGTTAGCTTGAAGGTGAGTTGTATGATCACTTCTTGTTTAGTAGACTTGGTGAGATAACACCAAGGGAATGGTATCTTGAGATGGTAGATCTCAAGGGTAGCTTGGGATAGTGAATCTCAAGAAGGCTTGAGTTTAAATGCTCATGGTAGCTTGAGATGTTGAATCTGACGGAAGCTTGGGTTAGATTACTCATGGTAGCTTGAGATGAGGAACTTCATTGTAGTTTGGGATGGAGGAATTAAGTTCTCCCATAACTAGCTTGGTCTTGTGTTGTTAGGATGTTTTATCATGGTAGCTTGGGTATGGTGATTCCCATGGTAGCTTGGGATTGAGTAATGAAGCTCTTATAAGAATAGCTTGAACTAGCATGACTAGAATGTCTCCGTGTTAGCTTGACATGTAAGGACAAAACCACTTCAGGGTTTCTTTAGGGGAAAGGCCTATACTCTCCTAATGTTAGATTGACTTGCATGTAAGGTTCACTTCATGGTAGCTTGATTTGCATGTAAGGTGTAATTCATGGAATAGCTTGAGATAGGTTTCTCATGGTAGCTTAGGGTTGAGGATTCATGCTCCCCTATGATTAGCTTGCATCTACATGATTGGTTACATGGTGGTTAGAAAGGTTGTACCCTTCCTTAGTTAGCTTGGATAGTATGATGAGATGTTTTACATGGTAGTAGGTCTATTATGGTAGTATGTTAAGCTGAATATACAACGTCACAAGATAAGTTAGCTTGGATTAGGTTGGTCTAGAGAAGTACTTAGTATGGATGATAGTATGGGATGCCATCTATACATTGCACAAGTATTACTTGAACTTATCTATGACATGACCCCTACATGATGTATGCTTAGCTTGGATAGTGACTATAGTTGAATTCCATAACATGATTGACTTAAGATGATAGTTCCTTGTTAATATGAACTAGGTCTATTAGATGACTCCTAAGATAACATGAACAAGTTAGGGTGATATCAATCTATGCTTAGTGTGTGAGGTATTATGGGATGATTAACATGCATTGCACAAATGTGTTTTGAGATTGCCTAGGGGCATAGTGATCATATGTTATGATGAAATTATGTCTTAATTATGAAAGTGAACTATGATAAGGTATTACCAAAGAGAGGTACTAAGATTTGGTAGCATTGTGGGATAGTACCTTAGCCTTGCACAAGGATACTTGGAGTTGCCTTCTGAGATAGTTCATAATATTAACAAAGACAATGAGTTAAATATGAACTCTTATATGATTTATGATTCCATAATATGTTTATGATATTCATGTTGTTCTTATGTCTTTATCTCTTATGATTATGTCGTTTGTTTACTAACCCTTTGAGATATCTTATGTTGGTATGATGTTTCCATACCTAGTACATATCTTACTAACGTATGTTGCCTACATGTTGTCCATGTAGGGTCTTGAGAAAATTGAGTTGCTTTGTAGAGTAGAGTTTCCTAGAAGAGAAGACTTGGTGAGTTCTCATAGAATCCGAGGACTACCACCGCTATGTTGTCTTTATGTTTTTCATTATGATAGACTTTAATGGGTTGGGACCCAATACTCTTGTTATTCATGTTATCATAGATGGTTTTGAGACATATGTTAGACGTTTTATGAAATGACTTTCGTATTATGTTTTTAATGAAAAAGTTTTAATTACGCGCTACTTTTCCTATATATGCAATGAATGGTGTCTTAGGGCTTGTACAAGACCTACGAGAGGTCAAGTACGCCGTGTGATGACCTAAGAATGCCTTAACTTAGAGGGTGTACATACCGGTCGTGACAATATTCCTTGTTATGATATTTCTCTAGTATGAAGTGATGGAGTGATATATTGGCACCTATTTGCATATGTTGAGTCATATGTGAAGGATAAGGATATTTCTCATTACATAATGTGAAATGATGAAATTTGTGAATTTTTGTAGTTGATCTAGTTCCTACCTTATTGTGATGCATTGTCGTGTTGAGAATGGAGTAATGTATCCTCATTTCTTATTGAGTCATTATTATATGTCATATTGTTGGCTAGTCTTGAGACGTAAGTTACAAAAAGATGTTTAAACTCTCATTCAGGGACGTATATTCCCCGGGGGGGATATTGCTACACCTCGGAAATCCAATGACTTAAGCTAGAGCTATGCGTGGAGTCTAATAACCTAAAAAGGGTTGAAATGGTCTTTATAGACCTAACCTCATGTAATTAACTTGGTTAGGATGTATTAGAGTCTATGTGTCAAAGAACGACCATGACGTTCGGAGACTAGTAAAAATGATCTAGTGTGCTTTAAGGTCTTACAAGGGGTTTGGAGAGTCGTATGAGGGCTAAATTTTGTAAAAATTCTTAGAATACATAATATACGTTTTTAGGGTTAAAACGTCCGGGTAAGACTCCCCAAGTACCACCCTAAGGGTCCTTGAAGAGGACCCAAACTATTGACCCAAAAGCTGTCAAAAAGCAGCAAACAAACCACGAAAACATTGACGCCCCGTCAATGGACTCTCATCTCGTCAATGGAGGTCGTGAGTCCATATGTAAAATTACGGAGCATTGGATTCATTTGAGCACTCTGTGAATAAAACAATAGAGTTCCAGGACGGTCTGTTCATGGATTGACATACCGTCAATCATGGGCATCGATTGGGTCTACACACTTGTACAAGGACGCAGCCAAGCCAAGGAAGGTTTGGTAAATTCCTCTCTTGGTCATTTGAACAAAGGGACGGTTTTAATTAGTTAATTTAGGTATATTTAAGGATTTTAACACATACAACAAGTCTTTCCACCTCATAATCTTAAAACCCCGAAATGGCTCATATTTCTCTCTAGATTCTCTCAATACACAAAACTTCATTGAAGAATATTAGACCTACTAGAAAAGGATAAATTAACAAAGTTTTCAACTTTAATTTCGTGGCTAGGTCTTCATTTATGTATGGATTCTCTCACACTTGGGATTTCTTTCCCCTGGGGGTACCTTCAAAGGTGTTTTCAAAATCTCCCATAATCTAGGGTATTTCTCTACATATGGGTTTCCTTCTAAAACAAATTTTTTTAATCAATTATGATGAACTATGATTATTTAGGGTTTTTTAGGTGTATAATGATGGGTAATTGTTACTGATCACTTGAAATTGCCTTGGACCCATATTATTCCCCAATTTCATAAATCTTGGATCCTGTTTGGTGAATTGGTTGAAGATGATGAATATATCAATTATTATATTGGTGTTAATTGTGTTATTACTTTATGAATTGCCTTGCATTATGTATTGTTTGGGTTTTTACCTTATTCCTTAAGAACCCATGGATGTCCCTCTTCTTTTAACCTTAACTCATGAATTATGTTGATGAACAATTAGAGGTGATGTAATTGAGTATTCCCTTGCATTATGACTGTTATATGATAATGATGATGATTGATTTGATAGGTAAATATTATTTATTTGGGGATGAAGTCTTGAAAGAGTTTTTTGGAGGGCATTGGTAAGATCTTCAAGGTTATGAATATGCTATTGTAGTATTATTGGTCTACCTTTGGTAATGTTGATCACTTGTAGTATAATGTGCTGATGTTATGAATATTGTATTATGATAAGAATGTGATAAATTGTGAGATAGCTATAGGTGTGCCATTATGAGGGGTTGAAGGTAAATCTTATATAGACCTTATGAATATATTATGAAGTATTGTTCTCACATGATGTTGGGTTGTGATGAATGGACTTTCTCATCGTAAAATCTATAAGCTATGGACATGTTATATGAGGGGTCAAACTCTTAAAACCTATACTATGAATCAATGTTAAATAAGACTTTAAGACACTTCGAAAAGGAAATTTAGCTTAGCACATAGTGAACTTGAGAATGAGACGTGTTCGTTCACAAAGGAAGGGAGGTTCACACTATTTTCTATCATGAGGTGTAAATGATGTACCGTGGTTTCACGGTATTTCTAATGCTTTTTCCTTAAGTTTAGTGTGTGTCGAAAGCCTTTTTGTGTTGATTTTTATGTAAGTTTCTCTTTGTTTGCAAAAAATCTGTCCAAGGATGAACGCGGAAGTTTTTGAGAAAGAAATGCAGAAGAGACCACCTACGGAATCCATGACGGTCCGTCGAGGCTGTGACGGTACGTAGGTGGCATCGTAGTGAAGGGAGAAGTTGCTGAAGGAAAATGGGGAAGTCTGACTAAGTGTGGGATTACGGAAGTCCATGACGGACCGTCATAGACACGACGGGCCGTCCTGCTTGTTCGTCGTGATGATCAGAGAAGTAGTCCAGTACCCAAATTCCAAGAAGTTCAAGTATTTTGGAATGAAGACCCTCGACGGACCGTCGTGCTTGAAATGATCCGTCATACATGTCCGTCGAGAGGAATGAAGAAAGCAACAGAATAATGTGTGAGGTATGGGACGACGGAGGCTATGACGGTCCGTCGTGTCCATGACGGTCCGTCACGTGGTCCGTCGACCTAGACGCGTTTGGACAGATTTTAGTAAATAGAATCCTTCTTTGATTAGATTTTGTTTTTATTATAAATAGTTGGAAAAACCTCGTTTTTGGGGTTAGACTTTCTGGATAATTTTTAGTTTTTAGTTCTTCTATTATTGTATTGAACTCTCGATTTTGGGAATTAAGATACTTTTTTGGGAATTGATTGTTGGTGATTTTGTTGATTAATCAAGTTAAATTCTAGGAAACTATTCGTTTTCATAAAAGTAAGTGCATGAATTCTTCCATTAACAATATGAATTGTGTAATTATGAACATGGGTAACTAAACCTCATAGCTAGGGTTGTGGGAACCATGGGTGAATAACAAGGTAAAAATCAAACTTAAATAACAATTCTAGAGTGGTGCCTTGCATGTATTGATAATTCTTTCGTGTAGAAGTCTTTTTAACGGATGGCCAACGTTAGAACTCGCCTTAATGCTACTTGCCGGACCAAGGAGGTAGATAATAGGAAAAGGATTATCAACATAGATTTAGTGTAGACTATCTAATAGGCTAGTATTGGTTGGTACGAGTTAATAACTTAGTCAAATACCGAATACGATGTTTAATATGAGGTAAAGATAAGGGTTAGTATAGCAACACACGTAGCCGGACCAAGGTGCGGAGTGAAATTCTCTAGATGCCGTACCAAGGATTTAGAGATACATAACTTATCACTTTACATGCAAGATATTAGGATAGAATTGTTATAGTTAGATTTACCAAGTTAGGAACCTGTGGGGAACACTTAAGCCCTAGTTACTTTTATAATTTGATTTAACTCCGAAAGCTGAATCTGTTAGTTGTTCATTTTTATTTAGTTAATCATTTTCATTAATTTGGAAATAAAACCCCCCTTTTTGTCTTTTGTTTTCTCGGAAAATAGTTGTCTAAATAATAGTAATAATAGAATAAAGTTAAGTCTGAACTATTTTCCTTGTGGGATCGATCTCAACCTCATTAGTTGGGTTCTTTACTTGATATGGCCGCTTTAGTTCTTATTTGAGAAGTAAATTTGAGCGCATCAAATTTTGGAGAATTAGGGCACATGCGACGGAACCTATGACGGATCGTCACAGATGCGACGGACCGTCATCGAGGCTTCATCACTTCATTACCCGGCTACCCGACCCGACCCGGCTAAGGAATTTCAAAAGTTTTTAAACTTTTTTAAACCCCCCACCCTTTCATTAAACCGTTTTCTTTCCCTCTTTCTCCCATTTCCTCCCCTTTCAGCTTCTTTCTCTTCCCAAATTCCCCACATTCTCCCTTTTTCCCATCCCAAATCTCCCTTCTTGGTCGGAGTCTGCTGCTGTGCTTCTCAGTTTTCTTGATTGGGTGCCATCACTTCTGGGTTGTTTTCTCCTCTTCCAAGGTATGTGTTGCTGAAACTCTACCCATTTACTCTCCTTTTTGGTTTTTATTTACTATTAGCATGTGGGTCTTTGATTTTTGACCATATATTGTCGAACCTAGGTTATTAATTCCACAAAAAAATTCCTTGATAAAACTAGAGTAATTAGGGCTTTATACTTGTAAATTTGATAGGTATTTAGGTTGAAGAGCGTTAGAGAAATGTTGGGTCTTTGGTTTGAATCACATGGGGTGAATGTGGCATCCCCAGTTCTGTCTCTGAATGACAGCACGAAAACCCGATGACGGACCGTCGTACCAACGACGGTCCGTCCTGCACAACCGTCGTGACGGTCAGAGACCCCTGTCCTAAGGGTCTCAACACTTTCTCCAAGTATCCACTGACGGACATATGTGACGGACCGTCATACCCACGACGGTCCGTCCTGCACAACCATCGTGACGGTCAGAGACCCCTGTGTTAAGGGTCTCCACACTTTTTCTAAGTGTCCACTGACGGACATATGTGACGAACCGTCATACCCACGACGGTCCGTCCTGCACAACCGTCGTGACAGTCAGAGACCCCTGTCATAAGGGTCTCCACATTTTTTCTAAGTGTCCACTGACGGACACATGTGACAGACCGTCATACCCATGACGGTCCGTCCTGCACAACCGTCGTGACGGTTAGAGACCCCTGTCCTAAAGGTCTCCACACTTTTTATAAGTGTCCACTGACGGACACATGTGACAGACCATCATACCCACGACGGTCCATCCTGCATAACCGTCGTGACGTTCATAGACCCCTGTCCTAAGGGTCTCCACACTTTTTCCATGTTTACACTGACGGACACATGTGACGGACCGTCATACCCACGACGGTCCATCCTGCACAACCGTCGTATCGGTCAGAGACCCCTGTCCTAAGGGTCTCCACACTTTTACTAAGTTTCCACTGACGGACACATGTGACGGACCGTCATACCCACGACGGCCCGTCCTGAACAACCGTCGTATCAGTCAGAGACCTTCCTTCTGATACTCTATATTAGTATTACATGACGGACCATAGGACGGTCCGTCATACGCACGACGGGCCGTCACCAGGTCCGTCGAGCCTTACTGCTACTTCAGAGCTGTTATCACTGGTTTGAATTTATGTGTATTATTGCTCCTTCTAGTACTAATGATGATTCATTATAGGTACTACCTCTCATGGCACATAAACAAGATCGCGTTTACGCACGTGGGCGTTCTAAATATGTCACCCCGTCTGCCCGATTGGTGATAGGCTCTGATGATGAGCATGATCCAGAGTACGTGCCCCCAGGCACTGCTACTACAGCACGAGCTCCATGTGTACCGAGAGTCATGCCCAAGAAGGTGGCGCCCAGCGTAGTCACTGCCTCCCAGTCTGATGAGGAGCGCACACTGACCGGCACACCTTCTGGGTCAGCTACCCAAGACGAAGGAGCATCTGGCTCCTTAGGAGTTTCGTGGTCAGAGGAAGCCTACGGGTCTGCAGAAGCCTCTGCCCCCGCCATAGCTACACAGTCTGCCTCGGATGATGAGGCTGACAACACTGACTCCACCACTGGCTAACCAACTGGAGTCCCTGCCGCGGTTGCCGATCAGCCCAACCGGTGGTGTGTCGACAAACAATACAAAGTATACTTAGACGCCAAGGTTCTCAATGACAAAGGCGTCATGACACAGACCCTTACACTGGAGAGGCGGGTCCTCACGGGAAGTCTCCCCACTATGCCAGATATTCACACTCTTTTTACTAGACACTTGCTGGAGTGGACGGCTCGTTCTCTGGGCCGCTACAGTGAGGAGTTAGTCTGAGAGTTCTATGCCTCTTATGTGGCCACTCTCCGATCACTGATAGATAGGCGGTCTGCCCCCGCTAAACAGGCCCCACATGAGCACGTCCGAGTATGCGGCATACAGGTCGACATCTCCCTACCAGCCATCCATCGATATCTGTACGGCACGGATGTTGACACCACCAGGACACCTCTGACCGCCGAGTTTGACTACCGGTGGCAAATTGTTAAAGAGGGCCGGTTCTTACGCGATCCTTCGCTGAGAGAGACCACAAAGAGGTGGATGGCCCAGCACTTGTCTATTGATGGAGAGGCTGCGGATTGGGTGATGGAGCAGAATGGAGCCATCAGGAAGGCCAACTTGACCTTTACGACCAAGTTTCTTTGGTTGATAGTCCGCCATTGTCTCTCCCCCACTGCTTCTGATAATATAGTCACAAGGGATTGTGCAGTTCTGATGGCCGCAATGATGGCAGGGTTCGAGGTCGATTTCGCTTGGCTTCTCCAAGCGGTCATGCATGAGAGGGCCTTCAAGATCACCACTACTTACCCTTTTCCTTGCATGATTTTCTCTTTGTGTAGATCCGCAGGTGTTCCCATTTGGCACATTGACCAGCTAAGGACCCCGCAAGGAAATGTTAACATCGGCCTCATCAGGGATGAGGCCAATGAGTTGGCCCCACGCAGAGGTCCCCGCCCGAAGGTGGTCCCACTTGGTGAGAATCTGGCCGATGCCATAGAGCATGCTCATGAGGCTTCCGAGGCTGCTTCTGCACACACTGACACTACCCCGGTCGAGTCTATCCCTGGTAGTAGCACTGCCTCGAGCTCCTCTCGCTCGGCTCCTTCCGCCACTCTGGTCCCACTTGCTAGGGTTCAGAAACTCGAGGCATAGATGACTACACTTCTGCATCACATCCAGCCTTGGATACAGAGGACTATTGCTGAGGCAGAGGAGCGCATGGAGAGCAAGATGGCACAGCACACAGAGAGGAAGATCGAGGTACATCAACGTTTAGACGCTTTTGAGTTGCGAGTGCTAGCCCGACCAGCACCTCCAGTGGATATGTCGACCCTTCAGGCTGCGGTTGAGAGTCTGCGGGCTGATCTTGATACGATCCTAGAGGTGAGGGTACCTGAGTCTGAGGCCCCTTCTGCAGAGCCTGCTGATGACACAGTGATGGCTGCTCTTTTTGCCACTTCTGATGTTCCACCACCTCCCCCACGAGAGAATGCCAAGAGACGCAGGGGTCGAGAGGAGGATGAGGCTAGGGCGAGGAAGAAGGAGCGCCGTGAGATGGAGGCTGCGAGGAGAGCCTCGATTGCTGACGAGGAGGCCCGTAAGTTTAGGGCTGTAGAGTTAGCTGCCGGGGCGTCTAGCTCCAAAATTGTAGATTCTGTGGGAGGCACTACTGATGGTGCTGTTGATGCTGAGGATATTACTGAGGATGTCCAGACTATGCAGGGAGTTGGTTCCGGTGAACCGGACCAACCAGCTTGCTGATCGCCGACGCTTAGCGCCTCAGGTTTGCTTCACTTACCTTTCGCGTAGTTTAGATTTTCTATGCATTGGGGACAATTGCATATCTTTTTGTTGGGGGTGGGGTAAATGGAAAGTGAGTACTTGGGTGAATTCTGAGTAGCCCAAGTTCACGATCCTCTTTTGGGGTTTTCTTGCCTGTGTTCTTTGTCCCCAAAAGACTGATTACTTTTATTGTTGAACCGGCATGTCATATCTTATGTACATAGTATAAATCTGAAGCATGATGGCTAAAATAAATATGATATCTCGATAATCAAAATGATGCATGACTAGGCATAGTAAGTGATAATTGTGTGGTTTGAAACATGAAATAAGGATACACTACTGCATGATCCTGAATATAAGACTTGAACTAGGTGTCTAATAATCTGGGAATGCAAGGAATGTCAAGTGAGTGTGAGGTGGATTCGAATGTCCACCATCACTACCGATCTAGAACTTGCCTGGTTAGTCCTGCTAAAAGTGAGTCAAATCAATCAATTAGGAAAGAATCATAGGCCCTTGTTCGAAATAGTCAATCTTGAGCCTAAAAATAACAAAAAAAAAATGAAGTTAATCCCTTTTTGCTCCAAATGAATTGAGCTCAAAATAGATCTTTCTTTTTCACCCCAAATGATCTTCTCTGGGAACAATGTGTTAGACTTGGTCCCTCCTTGGACATGTGCACCTCCGTTTATGCCAAAAGCATAAGTTGAGGGTGGCTAATGCAGAAGGCAACCTTGTTTTGGCCCTAACCCAACCATGGGTATGGTGAACCTTGACTCATGGCAAAATCATGTGTTGAGGGTGGCTGTTATAAGGAAAACCCTGGAAAGTGGAGTTGAAAGAATGAAGAGAAAGAAAGAATAAAATAGAAATGACTAAAAAAAAATAAAAAAAATAATATGAATAAAAAGCAAAATAAACACAACAAAAGAGAAAAGTCACTTACACATAAGGATAAGAAAGGGAAAACAGCAAAGTGAAAAGAAAATTGAGTAATAGGTCAAAATAAAATGATAAAAAGGTGGTTCGCTTAGCCGATATGTCAAGGAGGGCAACAAGTCACTAAAGTATACCTAAATATACCCTACCTGAGCCTATGTTACAATCTAAAAAAAAGTCCTAGTGTGATCCTAAGAGTTGTATGGCGAACTTGAAGTAGTGAAAATAAGGGCAAGCCTATGGCAATATGTATAAATGAGTTGTGAATTTGTTCTGAGAGTGAGTGTCGAAAAGTGATCCTTATACTCAAACTAAAATCATTGTGTGAAAAATGAGGATGTTATTTGAAGTGAGGACAGGAGTTGCAATACCAAAAATATTAGCATCTCGGTGAGAAATTGAAGAGGATAGGTGTCATTTAATAGTGAAGTCTATGTCATGGTCTGATTATACACAAGTCAATGCCTAATAGTGATACCATGCATGAACATAATGAGAATAATCGGGATTGATAGCCAAATGATTGCGAAAGTTAAAATATGGATACTTTTGTACAAAGATTTTGTAGTGAGTCATAGTGCGTCGCTTGAGGACAAACAACGAATTTAAGTTGAGGGTGTTGATGTACCGTGGTTTCACGGTATTTCTAATTCTTTTTCCTTAAGTTTAGTGTGTGTCGAAAGCCTTTTTGTGTTGATTTTTATGTAAGTTTCTCTTTGTTTGCAGAAAATCTGTCCAAGGATGAACGCAGAAGTTTTTGAGAAAGAAATGCAGAAGAGACCACCTACAGAATCCATGACGGTCCGTCGAGGCTGTGATGGTCCGTAGGTGGCATCGTAGTGAAGGGAGAAGTTGCTGAAGGAAAATGGGGAAGTCTGACTAAGTGTGGGATTACGGAAGTCCATGACGGACCGTCATAGCCACGACGGTCCGTCCTGCTTGTTCGTCGTGATGATCAGAGAAGTAGTCCCAGTACCCAAATTCCAAGAAGTTCAAGTATTTTGGAACGAAGACCCTCGACGGACCGTCATGCTTGAAACGATCCGTCATACCTGTCCGTCAAGGGGAATGAAGAAAGCAACAGAAGAATGTGTGAAGTATGGGACGACGGAGGCTATGACGGTCCGTCGTGTCCATGACGGTCCGTCACGTGGTCCGTTGACCTAGACGCGTTTGGACACATTTTTAGTAAATAGAATCCTTCTTTGATTAGATTTTGTTTTTATTATAAATAGTTGGAAAAACCTCGTTTTTGGGGTTAGACTTTCTGGATAATTTTTAGTTTTTAGTTCTTCTATTATATTATTGAACTCTCGATTTTGGGAATTAATATACTTTTTCGGGATTTGATTGTTGGTGATTTTGTTGATTAATCAAGTGAAATTCTGGGAAACTATTCTTTTTCATAAAAGTAAGTGCATGAATTCTTCCATTAACAATATGAATTGTGTAATTATGAACGTGGGTAACTAAACCTCATAGCTAGGGTTGTGGGAACCATGGGTGAATAACAAGGTAAAAATCTAACTTAAATAACAATTCTAGAGTGGTGTCTTGCATGTATTGATAATTCTTTTGTGTAGAAGTCTTTTTAACGGATGGCCAACATTAGAACTCGCCTTAATGATACTTGCCGGACCAAGGAGGTAGATAATAGGAAAAGAATTATCAACATAGATTTAGTGTAGACTATCTAATAGGCTAGTATTGGTTGGTACGAGTTAATAACTTAGTCAAATACCGAATACGATGTTTAATATGAGGTAAAGATAAGGGTTAGTATAGCAACACACGTAGCCGGACCAAGGTGCGGAGTGAAATTCTCTAGATGCCGGACCAAGGATTTAGAGATACATAACTTATCACTTTACATGCAAGATATTAGGATAGAATTGTTATAGTTAGATTTACCAAGTTAGGAACCTGTGGGGAACACTTAAGCCCTAGTTACTTTTATAATTTGAATTAACTCCGAAAGCTGAATCTGTTAGTTGTTCATTTTTATTTAGTTAATCATTTTTATTAATTTAGAAATAAAACCCCCCTTTTTGTCTTTTGTTTTCTCGGAAAATAGTTGGCTAAATAATATTAATAATAGAATAAAGTTAAAGTCTGAACTATTTTCCTTGTGGGATCGATCTCAACCTCATTAGTTGGGTTCTTTACTTGATACGACCGCTTTAATTCTTATTTGAGAAGTAAATTTGAGCGCATCAGTAAACTACAATGCTAATTAGAATAAAGATGGTTTCTAGTAACTACCTCCTAGTTCCATGAATATGTGCCCCCCATGGGAAACGTAGATAGTGGATCCACCTTTATGATATATTAATAAATATGTCTTACTTTGTAAGTAGGATACCCTCTTTTCGGTGAGCGGATGACACCGGATTCAATGTTAGATTAGATGGTCTATGTTGGTTATGGTTAAGTTTCCTGAAATTTAAAATGAATGAATGAAAGTAAGAAGATGAACACTAACCAGGACTACTCAAGAGGTGTTACTTAGTTTAGGTAAGGGTATGGGACTTTACCCATATATTGCACACATGGAACTTGAGGGGAATTTAAGGTGAGTTCTTGATGTATATATGTCATGAAATATACGCATGATGGTGGTCTCATATGACATGCATGATGTTTGTTTCACTTGATATACATGATGTTGGTCTAAATTGTTGTACATGTTGTTGACTAGACTTGTTATGATGATGTATGAGGTAAAAGACCATTCTTATGATCTCTTTGTTGGTTTACTTAGTTTATGTGGGGTTATGGGGCTTCACATACGCATTGCACTAGTGGACTTGGATTGGGGTTATAAGTAAGCTTTTGTGATGTATTGATGAAATGGACTATGTATGAAAAATATTGACTATGGATTTATTATGACATTACTCTTGAACATGAATATGAATATGTTGTATTGTTGATGTTATATGGACTTTTATATGTTCTTGGAATGTGCATAAACGCTTTTAAAGTGAACTTAGCATGCTTATAACAAAATGTCCCTCTGTGCATCCTTTTAAATGTTTTACTTGCATATGTTTTCATACTTAGTACATGTGTTTTGTACTAACCCATATCTCTTCTATTTCTATATAAACTTAGGTTCGGGCCATTAAGGTGATTCAACACCATTTTCTCAAGAAGCTCGGATTGTTTCCCAATTTGGTGAGTCCTCAAGTCCGAGGACAAAACCCTATGATTTTAGTTTTATTGTTTTGCTTCTATTAAAAGACATTATTCTATTTCTCCTATCTCAAATACACTGGTGTATTCATTTTATAAGACTTGTAATTATGTAAGAGCTAAGTCCTAATTCTTATACTCTTTTGTTTAGATGGCTTTATAAGAGAAGATAGTTCAACTTTCTTTATATGTGAAGTTAGGTTGAACTTCAAATGAAAAGTTCTTAAATTTTCCTCTTTTATTTTATCTATGGTGCAATGATTAACGCGAAGGGCTTGTCCAAGACCTCTTTAAGGTCGACGACGCCGGTTATAGTTAGGGGGTACTCCTAGGTCGTAACAATAACCCAAACCTACTCGACAAGCATCATAATACATATTAAACCCCTCGGTACCTTCCGGTAAGGTCAACACTATAGCAGTGGCAAGCTTATCTTTCAATTCTTGGAAGCCTTTCTCACAAGATTCCATCCATTAAAACTTAACCTTTTCAGGGTTAGGGTAGTCAAGGAAGAAGCAATAGATGCAAATCTGTCAAAAAATCATCTATAATACCCGGCTAAACCCAAGAAAGTTCGAATATCAGTGGGAGTTAGAGATTTAGGCCAATTCTTGACTGCTTCCATCTTTTTCGGATCAACCTCAATACCCACAGTATACACGATGCAACCAAGAAAAGCAACTTATCTTAATCAAAATTCACACTTACTATATTTAGCATAGACTTTGTTCTCCTTGAAGACTTGCAATACTATCCTCAAATGACCACATGTTCATCCTCACTCTTAGAATATACCAAGATATAATCAATGAAGACAATCACAAATAAATCAAGGTAATTTTGAATTACCCTATTCATAAGGTCCATGAAAGCCCCCGGGGCATTAGTTAGACCAAAAAAAAATGACTACGAACTCATAGTGACTATACCTTGTTCAGAAAGCAGTTTTAGAATTGTCAATTTTCGTACGCTAAGTTGGTGATAACCCAACTTTAGATAAATCTTCGAAAAGTAACTCATCCTTTTGAGTTGGTCAAACAAATCATCAATAATAGGGAGTGGATACTTATTTGATATAGTGACCTTGTTCAATTGTCGTTAGTCAATGAACATTCTAAGAGTCCCGTCTTTGTTTTTGACAATTAATACCATAGAACCCCATGGAGATATAATTTGTTGTACAAAACCCTTGTCTAGAAAATCCTTGAGTTGAGCCTTTAATTCCTTCAACTCGGCCGGGGACATCCGATAAGGGGATTGAAATAGGTTGTGTATCCGGCAACAAATCAATGTTGAAATCTATTTCCTGTGCGGGACCGGAAAAGTCATCGGGGAAGACTTTCAGAAATTCCTTTATTACAAGGACCGACTCTAAAGAAGGAGCCTCAGACCCAGGGTCCTTGACACTCACAATATTATAGAGACATCCCTTAGAAATCATCTTACAATATTTTAGACATGAAATAATTTGACCTCTAGGGATTGAGTTTCCCCATTTCCACACCAAAACACGTTCGTTAGTAAATTGGAATTTTACTACCTTTGTTCTACAATCAATGGAAGCAAAACAAACATGTAGCCAATCCATCCCAAAAATTACATCAAAGTCCAACATATCAAGTTCTACAAATCAACCAATGTGACTCTATTGGGCAATGAAATGACAGAACCCCTATAGACTGTTCTAGGAACCACAAAATCACCCACCTGGGTAGAAACCGAAAAGGGTTCATCTAAGACATCAGGAAGCATATAAAATTGCATAGCCACTGAAGGAGTTACATAAAAAAAATGGCACCGGGATCCAACAATGCATACACATTAATTGAAAATATGTGCACGTACCGGTAACATTATCTGGAGAGCTCTCTTGATAACCTCAGGATTGGAGAGCATAAAAGCGATTCTTTTTAGGAGCATCCCGATTCAGAATACTTGCTTGTTCTTGAATATTTTCCCTTCCTTGAGCCTTCAAAATAGGGTATTCCCTCTTTATATGGCCACTCTTACCACAACTATAGCAATTACATGTACCAACTAGGCACTTGGCTTCATGTTTTCTACCACACTTTGCACAAATAAACTTCTAAATATAAGAACCACTACTTTTTTCCTCTTGATACTTGGGGATAGTGTAACAACCCTAAAAATGGATATGCTAAGTAATGCTTAATGTGTCTAGAATGCCTACGATTAGACCGGGTTCACACGGATTGATGCGCGTAGAACCAGACCTATGAACCCTTGCTACAGCCAAGACAACAACCTTGGGGAGTTAGTTGAGCTAGAAAAGGTTGGGTCCAGCCATGTATGGCTCTCGAATACGAAGATTTACTCGAATGAGTCTTTATCAGACTTAAAAAGGGAAAATCTTAGATTTGGAGGGTCTAAGGGTAAAATGGTCTTTTTCCAGGCTAAGGTTAGTATCGTAATTACCCTAAATATGTAATTAATTATTTAATTAATAAGGTGGAGGGGCATTTTGGGGAGAGAGGGCTGAAAATTGGCCTTTGAGGCAAAATCTTGCTACACCCGGGTTCGAACCTAGGTGGGAGCAATGATTTAATCTGATTTTTTTAATTGGTGAATTAAGTTAATAAATTAATAATTAATGTCTGATTTAAGAAAAAGTAAAATCAGATTTTTATTATTAATTAATGTGTTTTATTTGACTAAGTCTCCTAGTTGACTAAGTCTAAACTACTTCACCTCTTTTAACTCTCTCTCACGCTTATCTCTCTCACATTTCTCCACTCTTCTCATGTTTTCTCTGCCTAACAAAAGTTTAAGAACAGAAAACACAACCGAAGGTCTTCACACTTGAAGAACTCACAACGAAAATTACAAACAAACAACTAATCAAAAACATTACGCAAGAGGGAGGATTATTCCGTCGAATTGGTGTTGAAGTTGAGGGGATTTGGACGTGATTTTTGGAGAAGGTTTTAGGAAGCAAGTCAAGTTTTGAACTACATAAAAGGTATGGGTTTTCTTACTCTTGGTCCCTTTCCCAAGAGACCCTTAAGACTTAGATAATTCTATTCCAAAACTAGGATTATTCCCCATTTCATGCTACCTGTGACTAGCTCCCTATGATTTTAGGTTCGGTATGCTTGCTGATAGAATCTAGGGGTACTATGTTTTGTGTGATGATCTAGTTTCGAGTATATGATCATGATTATGTGCTTATGTTTGTGTCTTTTGGAAATATGAATATAGGCATGTGTGTAGTTGTGCAAGTTGGGACCATGACTTTGAGTTTCGGCTTGTTTATGTTAATGGCATAAAGATCACTTGTATTTTATGTGAATAAATGTGTAAACCGTAATGTTCATGTGAAGATGTTATTGTGTTTGTTGAGTGTAGAAATCTTGACTAAAAGTAATCCTAAAGATGCCATTAATTATGTATAAAACTTCTACGAAAATTGTCCTAATCTAACGTAAAAAGGTGGAGAGAATGGGCTGCAAAAATGTGACCAAATTTTCAGCTTTTGGAAATTTGGTTTCGGCCAGATGCTTGAAGTTTTGGGAGACTTTAAAAAATGAATTAAAATAGGTGAGGTCAGTAGGGATTGAACCCAAGACCTCACTACAAGAAAGCTGCAAAAAAGAAAATAAACAAAAAGGAGTGAGGCACACGGGATTCGAACTGGTGTGCCCTTAGCCGAATCTTTCCTAATTTAAAAAAAAAAATAAAAAAAAAAAAATATATATATATATATATATATATATATATATATATATATATATATATATGATGAGAGGAGTGGGATTCGAACCCACATCCTCTCGGCCAAACAAGAGAGCAAAGAGAAGAACTTTAAATTAATAATAAGGTGATTCGAACCCACAACCTCTCAGACAAATGAGGAGACAAGGAGAGAGTAAACAAAAATAAAATTAATAAAATGAGAGGAGTGGGGTTCGAACCCACATCCTCTCGGCCAACATGGGAATAAACTAAGGGAAAAGAAAAATAAACAAATGTGGTTGTGGGGGGTTCGATCCCACATCCTCTTATTCCCAAACAAACGAAAAATAAAGAAAGAAATTTAAAAAAATGAAAAGAAAGCGTTGGGGCTCGATCTTGGGTCCCCAAGCCGTATGGATCAAACCAAAATAAATAAAAAAATGTAAGTGTTGTCCAAGGGATTCGAAATTGGGTTCCCTTGCCCAAATTTCGTATTGATACATAAGTCATACGTGAATAAATGTACAAAAATAATGTTGCCTACATAGATCAAAATCGAGATCTTGGCATACTTAGAAGATGCATAAGTCTTGTACCACATAATCTTAGGAATATGTGAATCACTTAAACGAACTATGAATGAAGCCTCATTGCTTGTATGTACAAACCCATAAGTCTAGCATACGTTTAGAAGTAAGTGAACCTAAGATGTATGTAATGAAATGATGAGATGAACAATGAATGATAAGACCCTAGAAAGGGTTAAGAAAGAGTGTGAGACACACTAAATGGTCAAGTGCATTGGCATATGATGAAGTGAACATTCACGTAAAATGGGGTGAGTAATTATGAAGAGATAATGTGCTAATGTTAATGAACGTGGTGACAACATGATAAGAGGCTAATGTGAAAGGTGAGACCAATCTCAAATGAGCCTAAGTAAATGTTACCATAATGTACTCACCTATGAGAGTGTAAAGTTAATAAAGAGACCAGTCTCTATGAACACTCTAATGAAAGTATTGAGAATAATGTATACTTAATACTAATGATGAGATGAGCAATTATCTATTTATCTATGATGTCCTCATACCAGAAGCCAGCTTCCATGACGTATGAGTTGAATGTAATGGAACTTTATACTAAGCACCGATGGGATAGCTATGAGCGGTGATGCCTTCTTTCGGGAAGGACGGAGGTTCACGTAACTCTCTGAGATGAGACTGTCCGGCATGCCGGGTATGGGTCTCCTTATATCTCCTAGTCTTCGAACCTATACTGCCAATATAGGGATCTGGCAAGGTTCAATTCCCAAGTACGCTAGCATATTTTGGGTCGCTTTGACCAGTGATTCCACCTTTTTCTGGTGTGGGGGAGATAATGGATTTCATGATGCTCACATGATCTATGTCGGTTAAAGTTAAAGTTCCCAATGAATGAATGAGGCCAGCCTCAAATCATGCACATAATGAAATGAACGATACCAAAGGTGTTAGGATAGGATAATCAAGAGGTGATCTAGACTCAAGTAAAGACACTAGGTTATTCTTGATCAATGCACAACAAACCCGATGAGAGTCTTAAACTACATCCTAGGTATGGTTAGTGCTTACACTAGCCTACGAATGAAATCAAATGAAGTACGTATGAATGAATGAAGCAGACTTTGTGTTTGCTAATGAAGGATCCCTAGTTGAGGTCCCATATATTGAGCCCTCATTTTGGAAAGTCTTAATGACAAGTCCATGATTCCAAGGTCTCATGGCATATGAACGAATGATATGAAATATGTCATGTGCTATATGCAATATGTTATGTGCTCTGTGTAAGGTGTTATGTGATGTGTGCAATATTATACGTATGATGATGCATGTTACTCTCATGGCATGACTTTCCTAATCCAAATTTGGCAAGTCCCCTAACTTTCCTAATTCAAATTTGGCAAGTCCACTGAATTTCATAATCCCAATTTGGCAAGTCTACTGACTTGACTTTCCATAAATCATGTTTTTAGGAAAGAGCTATTCTTACTCATGCATGTCCTTGGTGTGTGCTTGCATATACCTATACTTAGTACAAGTGTGTACTAATCCCATACAACTCTATATTTTTAGGTGCACGCACAGGTGGACGCTAGACCTTACAGGTTGACGTTGCAGCTATCCGGACGTGGAGCTTTCATCCGGACTTGGTAGGCCCTCATGCTTTCGAGGATGTCTACCGTTATATCTAGCTTAGATGTAGGCTTTATCTAGTGGAGCATGTTCCACTAGTGTTTCTTTCCACTTTCATTTCAGATTTTGTAGTGGTTCCATTTCGGCAAAAATACGTTTGATGCAATTATGAACTGTTTCTTTCATTTGATTTTCTCTATATTAGATGGTTGATTTGTGAACGCCTATGATGTTAAGTTTAAAATGTTTCGCATGAAATAAGAAATCAAAAGGTTCAAATTTTCCGCTAAAATTAACCTAGATGAAGTAAGAATGACGTATGTAGGCTTGTCTGCGACCTCTAAGAGGTCAACGACGCCAGTCTCGTCTGGGGTCTACATTCCGGTCGTGACAATGTTGGTATTATAGCACTACGTTAAACTTTGATAATAATAAGTTCACATCAACCACATTGAGTAGTTTATAAGTCATGGTAGTGAAGTGCACCACTATCCTGAATTAGAGACTGCATGATGCGTAGGAAAATTTCCCTTCTTCTGATCTTATCGTGCTTTTCCTAATGTTTGATTTCTTGGTGTTATAAGCGTGTTTAACATCAATTCTTATTGTTTTCAGAGAATGAATACTAGGAGGAACGTTGGTCAGAGGAGAGGAGGAGCAGCTGCTGGGGGCAATCAGGTTCCACCCCAGGCTCCAGTTGAAAGACTGGCTATGCCGGTTAACCCAGCTAGGTTGATTGATGCGGACTGGCCCAGATGGCACAGGCCATCACTATGCAGGCCCAGGCCATGACTGCCCAGGTCAACCGACAGAATGTTCAGAGGGAGAAACCACCGGTACGTAGCATTGATGACAGGCTACGAGACTTTACGAGGATAAATACTTCTATTTTCACGGGGTCCAAGACTTCAGAGGATCCCCAGGATCTCATGGATGAGGTACACAAGATTTTTGTGTCCATTGGGGCCACAAATACTGAGAAGGCTGAGTTGGCTTCCTATCAGCTCAAGGATGTTGCACAGACTTGGTGCAAGATGTGGCAGGATAGCTGAGCTTTGGGCGGAGTTCCGATCACTTGGGAGATGTTTAAGACAGCTTGCCTGGAGAGATTCTTCCCCTGGGAGATGAGGGAGGCCAAGGTTGAGGACTTTATCAACCTTAAGCAGGGATCAATGACAGTCGAGGAGTATTCCCTGAAGTTTGTTAAACTATCCAGGTATGCTACTTCCCTTGTATCTAACAGCAGGGATGAGATGAGTACTGAAGTTTGTTAAATTATCCAGGTATGCTACTTCCCTTGTGTCTAACAGCAGTGATGAGATGAGCAGGTTCCTCACAGGAATCACCGGAGATCTGGAGGAGGAGTGTCGGTCTGCGATGCTCAACGATAACATGGACCTCTCCAGGTTGATGGGGCATGTCCATCAGGTGGAGGACAGCCGGAATAAGAAGGGTGTCCGTGATGCTAGGAGGCCTAAGTCTCATGATCAGGCAGGTCCTAGCAATGGAGGCAACAGGAACAACTTTGGTGTCCGTGAGCAGCCCAGATTTAAAAAGGGGTAGAAGAGTTCAGGGAACTCTAACTTTCAGAGGAGTATAACACCTAGAGGAGGCAGACCCGAGCCTAATAAGGGCAATGGACGGGAGATGCAGTGTTCCATAAAGGACTGTGCTAAGTGTGGCCGTGCTCATAGTGGAGAGTGTAGACATGGCACTAATGCCTTCTTCGATTGCGGTAAGAGTGGGCATATGGTTAAGGACTGCCCACAGAACAGAGGTCAGGCTGGAGGTAATGCTCAGCCTAGGCCTAATCCATAGGGTGCAGCAGTAGCCGAG
The DNA here is from genome assembly GCA_016801875.1 of Solanum sitiens. Classification (NCBI taxonomy): domain Eukaryota; kingdom Viridiplantae; phylum Streptophyta; class Magnoliopsida; order Solanales; family Solanaceae; genus Solanum; species Solanum sitiens. The sequence goes on along the minus strand of JABWTJ010000202.1, from coordinate 1,257,309 downwards.
CCTCCTAGGAGGAACAGGTTCTACGCCCTGTAGGGTAGGGAGGAGCAGGAGAAGTCCGTTAATGTGGTCACATGTATGCTGCAAGTATTCTCAACTTCTGTTTATGCTTTACTTGATCCAGGGTCTACGCTTTCCTTTGTAACTCCGTTGCTTGCTCTCAGTTTTGAGATATTGCCTGAAGTTTTGCATGATCCTATAGTGGTTAGTACACCCTTAGGAGAAAATGTAAGAGCTGATAGAGTGTACAAGGATTGCCCAATAGTTGTATGTGGTAGGACTATGTGTGCAAACTTGGTTGAGTTACCTATGAACGATTTTGACATCATTCTTGGCATGGACTGGCTTCATAGTTGTTATGGTTGTATGGATTTCCATAGTAGGGTTGTGAGATTTTGTTTCCCTAATTAGGTAGAGCTTGTCTGGGAGGGGTACAACTCGAGTCTTTCTAATTCCTTGATTTCAAACCTTAAGGCCAATAAAATGATGTCCAAGGGGTTATTGTGTCATCTTGTGAGTGATAATGATTTAGATCATGACATTCCTTCCATAGACTCAGTGCCTGTAGTGAATGAGTTCCAAGATGTATTTTCTGATGATTTGCCTGGAGTCCCTCCCTCTTGAGAGATTGACTTTGGTATCGACTTAGAACCCGATACTAAACCAGTTCCAATTCCTCCTTACAGGATGGCTCCAACTAAACTCAAAGAGCTGAAACTGCAGTTAAAAGATCTCACTGATAAGGGTTTCATTCAGCCGAGCATATCCCCTTAGGGCGCTCCAGTGTTGTTTGTGAAAAAGAAAGATGGAACCCTTAGAATGTGTATCGATTATCGGCAGCTCAACAAAGCCACTATAAAGAATAAATATCCACTTCCCAGAATAGTTGACTTGTTTGATCAGCTCCAAGGGTCTAGTTTCTTCTCTAAGATTGATCTTCGTTCAGGGTATCATCAACTTAGGGTTAGGGATGGAGATATCCCAAAGACAGCTTTTCGTACCCGTTATGGTCATTATGAGTTCTTAGTCATGTCATTTGGTCTCACTAATGCACCAACTGCAATTATGGACCTCATGAACCGAGTCTTCCGTGAATACCTTGATTCTTTCGTCATAGTATTCATTGATGACATCCTCATCTACTGTAGGACCAAGGAAGAGCATGAACAGCATTTGAGACTAACCTTGCAGGTACTTTGACAACATCAGTTGTATGCCAAATTCAGCAAGTGTAAATTCTGGCTTAGATCAGTGACCTTCCTAGGTCATGTTGTGTCCGATCAGGATGTGGAGGTGGACCCCAGAAAGACTGAGGCTGTGAAGAACTGGCCAAAGCCTCTTACTCCCACCGATATCTGTAACTTTCTGGGATTGGCTGGTTACTACCGCAGGTTTGTGGAGTTTTTTTTCTTCTATTGCTGCCCCACTGACAGCTTTGACTAAGAAGAAGGCTAAATTAGAATGGACGGAGACTTGTGAGAAGAGTTTCCAGGAGCTCAAAGATAGATTCACTTCAGCCCCGGTGCTTACTTTGCCTAAGTGTCGTCAGAATTACACTGTTTATTGTGATGCATCTAGGGTTGGATTGGATTGTGTTCTTATGCAGGTTGGTAAGATGATAACTTATGCGTCCAGACAGCTCAAGGTTCATGAGAAGAATTATCCCACACATGACCTGTAGTTGCCAGCTGTGGTGTTTGCACAGAAGCTGTGGAGGCACTACTTGTATGGAATGCATTTGGATGTGTTCACAGACCACACGAGTCTCCAATACGTGTTCACGCAGAGAGAGTTGAATCTACGTCAGCAGAGATGGTTGGAGCTGTTGAAGGATTATGACATGAACGTCCACTACCATCCAGGTAAAACTAATGTTGTAGCTGATGCTTTGAGCAGGATGAGCATGGCAAGTACAACCCACATTGAGGATGAGAAGAAGGAGTTGGTGAAAGATGTGCACAGACTGGCCAGACTGGGTGTGCGGTTAGTTGACTCACTAGTGGGGGTGTTTCAATTCATCCTAGTTCTGAATAATCCTTAGTAGTTGAAGTAAACAAGGGTCAGCATCTTGATCATGTGTTGATGGAGCTGAAGGACTCAGTGTTGATAAAGATGAATGAGTCTTTTGCTTTGGGAGGTGACGGCGTACTTAGGTACCAGGACAGGCTGTGTGTACCAGATGTGGATGATTTGAGGACCAGGATTGTTGCAGAGGCCCATGGTTCCAGATATTCCATACATCTAGGTTCCACCAAGATGTATCATGATCTTAATCAGATTTATTGGTGGGATGGCATGAAGAAGGACATTGCAGAATATGTGGCCAAGTGTCCTAATTGTCAGCAGGTTAAGGCAGAACATCTTAAGCCTAACGGTCTTATTCAGATTATTGAGTTTCCGACTTGGAAGTGGGAGGCCATTAATATGGACTTTGTGGTTGGTCTTCCGAGGACTAGGAAATAGCATGACTCCATATGGGTTATTGTGGACAACATGACTAAGTCTTCCCACTTTATCCCTATGAAGTCTACTTACAGAGCCGAGGATTATGCGAGACTCTACATTGATGAGATTGTGAGATGGCATGGGATTCCTTTGTCTATAATTTCAGATAGAGGAGCTCAGTTCACTTCACATTTCTGGAGATCCTTCTAGAAGAGCTTAGGCACGAAGGTAAAGCTCAGTACTGCCTTTCATCCTCAGACTGATGGGCAGGCTGAGCGCACCATTCAGATATTGGAGAACATGCTGAGAGCGTGTGTGATTGACTACAGAGGTAGTTGGGATGACCATCTTCCTTTGATAGAGTTCTCGTATAATAACAAATATCACTCCAGCATTAGGATGGCACCGTTTGAGGCACTGTATGGTAGGAGATGTAGATCTCCAGTTAGGTGGTTCGAGGTTGGAGAGTCATCCATTTTGGGTCCAGAGATTATTCATGAGGCCTTAGAGAAGGTCAGAGTGATTAGAGACAGGTTGGCTACTGCTTATAGTCGGCAGAAGTCTTATGCAGACAACAGAAAACGACCCTTAGAGTTTGATGTTGGTGACCAGGTCTATTTGAAGATATAACCTATGAAGGGGGTGATGATGTTTGGCAGGAAGGGCAAATTGAGTCCGAGGTATGTTGGGCCATATGAGATCTTACAGCGTGTGGGTGAGGTGGCCTATGAGTTGGCATTGCTTGCGGAGCTAGCTTCTGTCCATGCAGTCTTTCATGTATCCATGTTAAAGAAGTGCCTAGGTGATCCAGCATCGATTCTACCTGTGGAAGGTTTGGGGGTTGATGAAAACTTGTCCTATGAGGAGGTACCTATTGAGATCTTAGATAGACATGTCAAGCGGCTGAGAAACAAGGAGATTGCAACAGTGAATGTATTGTGGAGGAATCATCTTGTTGAGGGTGCTACGTGAGAGGCCGAGGCCGATATGAGATCCCGCTACCCTCATCTTTTCAGCTCTTGAGGTTAGACTTCCTACTTTTAAGTATAAGTTTCCTTATATCTCCATTCTTTGTTACTATTGCTTGATTGTGTATAGTAACTATGTTATGATCTGACTGGCATTACGCTAGATAGTTAGTAGTGTCATTCGGGGACGAATGTTCCTAAGCGGGGGATAATGTAACAATCCTAAAAATGGATATGCTAAGTAATCCTTAATATGTCTAGACTGCCTACGATTAGACCGGGTTCACACGGATTGATGCGCGTAGAACCAGACCTATGAACCCTTTCTACAGCCAATACAACTAACTTGGGGAGTTAGTTGAGCTAGAAAAGGTTGGGTCCAGCGATGTAGGGCTCTCGAATACAAAGATTTACTCGAATGAGTCTTTACCGGACTTAAAAAGGGAAAATCTTAGGTTTAGAGGGTCTAGGGGTAAAATGGTCTTTTTTCAGGCTAAGGGTAGTATTGTAATTACCCTAAATATGTAATTAATTATTTAATTAATAAGGTGGAGGGGCATTTTGGGGAGAGAGGGCTGAAAATTGTCCTTTGAGACAAAATCTTTCTCCACCCGGGTTCGAACCTAGGTGGGAGCAATGATTTAATGTGATTTTTTTAATTGGTGAATTAATTTAATAAATTAATAATTAATGGCTGATTTAAGAAAAAGGAAAATCAGATTTTTATTATTAATTATTAATTATTTATTAGTTAATGTGTTTTATTTGACTAAGTCTCCTAGTTGACTAAGTCTAAACTACTTCATCTCTTTTAACTCTCTCTCACGCTCATCTCTCTCATGTTTCTCCACTCTTCTCATGTTTTCTCCGCCTAACAAAAGTTTATGAACAGAAAACACGACCAAAGTTCTTCACACTTGAAGAACTCACAACGAAAACTACAAATAAACAACTAATCAAAAACGTTACGCAAAAGGGAGGATTATTCCGTCGAATTGGTGTTGAAGTTGAGGGGATTTGGACGTGATTTTTGGAGAAGGTTTTGAGCATCAAGTCAAGGTTTGAACTACATAAAAGGTATGAGTTTTATTACTCTTGGTACCTTTCCCAAGAGACCCTTAAGACTCAGATAATTCTATTCCGAAACTAGGATTGTTTCCCATTTCATGCTACCTGTCACTAGCTCCCTATGATTTTAGGTTGGGTATGCTTGCTGATAGAATCTAGCGGTACTATGTTTTGTGTGATGATCTAGTTTCGAGTATGTGATCATGATTATGTGCTTATGTTTGTGTCTTTTGGAAATATGAATATAGGCATGTGTGTAAGTGTGCAAGTTGGGACCATGACTTTGAGTTTCGTCTTGTTTATGTTAATGGCATAAAGATCACTTGTATTTTATGTGAATAATTGTGTAAACCGTAATGTTCATGTGAAGATGTTATTGTTGTTTGTTGAGTGTAGAAATCTTGACTGAAAGTAATCCTAAAGATGCCATTAATTATGTATAAAACTTCTACGAAAATAGTCCTAGTCTAATGTAAAAAGGTGGAGAGAATGGTCTGCAAAAATGTCACCAAATTTCCAGCTTTTGGAAATTTGGTTTCGGCTAGATGCTTGAAGTTTTGGGAGAATTATAAAAATGAATTAAAATAGGTGAGGTCAGTAGGGATTGAACCCAAGACCTCACTACAAGAAAGCTGGAAAAAAAAAAAGGAGTGAGGCACACGGGATTCGACCCCGTGTTCCCTTAGCCGAATCTCTCCTAATTTAAAAAAAATAAAAATATAAAATATATATATATATATATATATGATGAGAGGAGTGGGATTCGAATCCACATCCTCTCGGCCAAACAAGAGAGCAAGGGGAAGAACTTCAAATTAATAATAAGGTGAGAGTAGTGGGATTCGAACCCACAACCTCTCAGCCGAATGAGGAGACAAGGAGAGAGTAAACAAAAAGAAAATTAATAAAATGAGAGGAGTGGGGTTCGAACCCACATCCTCTCGGCCAACATGGGAATAAACTAAGGGTAAATAAAAATAAACAAATGTGGTTGTGGGCGGTTCGATCCCACATCCTCTCAGTCCCAAACAAAAAAAAAATAAAGAAAGAAATTAAAAGAGAATGAAAAGAAGGCGTTAGGGCTCGCTCTTGGGACCCCAAGCCGTATGGATCAAACAAAAACAAATAAAAAAATGTAAGTGTTGTCCAAGGGAATCGAAATCGGGTTCCCTTGCCCGAATTCCGTATTGATACATATGTCATACATGAATAAATGTTCCAAAATAATGTTGCCTACATTGATCGAAACTGAGATCTTGGCATACTTACATGATGCATAAGTCTTGTACCACATAATCTTAGGAAGATATGAATCACTTAAATGAACTATGAATGAAGCCTCATGGCTTGTATGTATAGACCCATAAGTCTAGCATACGTTTAGAAGTAAGTGAACCTAAGATGTATGTAATGAAATGATGAGATGAACAATGAATGATAAGACCCTAGAAAGGTTAAGAAAGAGTGTGAAACACACTAAATGGTCAAGTGCATTGGCATATGATGAAGTGAACATTCACGTAAAATGGGGTGAGTAATTATGAAGAGCAAATGTGCTAATGTTAATTAACGTGGTGACAACATGATAAGAGGCTAATGTGAAAGGTGAGAGCAATCTCAAATGAGCCTAAGTAAATGTTACCAAAACGTACTCACCTATGAGAGTGTAAAGTTAATGAAGTGACCAGTCTCTATGAACACTCTAATGAAAGTATTGAGAATAATGTATACTTAATACTAATGATGAAATGAGCAATCATCTATTGACCTATGATGTCCTCATAGTAGAAGCCAGCTTCCATGACGTATGAGTTGAATGTAATGGAACTTTATACTAAGCATCGATATTCTAGCTATGAGCAGTGATGCATTATTGTGGAAATGGCGGAGGTTCACGGAACTCTCATGAGATAAGATTGTCCGTCATGTCAGGTATGGGTCTCCTTATATCTCCTAGTCTTCGAACCTATACTTCCAATATAGGGATCTGGCGGGGTTCAATTCCCATGTACGCTAGCATGTTTTGGGTCACTTTAGCCAGTGATTCCACCTCTCTTCGGTGTGGGGGAGACACTGGATTTCATGATGCTCACATGATCTATGTCGGTTAAAGTTAAAGTTCCTAATGAATGAATTAGGCCAGCCTCAAATAATGCACATAATGAAATGAACGATACCAAAGGTGTTAGGAAAGGATAATCAAGAGGTGAGCTATACTCAAGTAATGACACTAGGTTATTCTTGATCATTGCACAGTAAACCCGATGAGAGTCTTAAACTATATCCTAGGTATGGCTAGTGCTTACACTAGCCTATGAATGAAATGAAATGAAGTACGTATGAATGAATGAAACAGACTCTGTGTTTGCTAATGAAGGCTCCCTAGTTGAGGTCCCATATGTTGAGCCGTCATTTTGGGAAGTCTTAATGACAATTCCATGATTCCAAGGTCTCATGGCATATGAACGAATGATATGAAATATGTTATGTGCTATATACAATATGTTATGTGCTATGTGTAAGGTGTTATGTGTTGTGTGCAATATGATACGTATGATGATGCATGTTACTCTCATGGCATGACTTTCCTAATCCAAATTTGGCAAGTCCCCTGACTTTCCTAATTCAAATTTGGTAAGTCCACTGACTTTCCAAATCCCAATTTGGCAAGTCTACTGACTTGACTTTCCATAAATCATGTTGTTAGGAAAGAGCTATTCTTAATTTCCATAAATCAAAATGTTCAAATTATTCGCTAAAATTAACCTAGATGAAGTAAGAATGACATATGTAGGCTTGTCTGCGACCTCTGAGAGGTCAACGATGCCGGTCTCCTCTGTGGTCTAGATTTCCGTCGTGACAGGTAGACACTTTACATTTGTTGACCCTCAAAATGTTCTGAGGACCTTGGTTAGAAAACCTCGTTTTAAACAATGGCTTATCTTGAACCTCAAATCTAGCCTCGGAAAAATTTCCATTTTCGACCCTTGTCCTCTTCAACTCCCTACCTACTTGCTTAAGATTTTGCTCCTCAATTTTTTCAGCATGAACCATGATATAAGAGATGTCCACACTAGGAATCAACATAGCCAACCTACACTCATTAACCACAAGGTCGGACATATCCATAACAAATTTGTTCATCTTAGCCCTAGAATCCGCAACCATTGTAGGAGCATGTTTTTATAGTTAAGTGAACTTCAGGCTATTCTTCTTCACACTCATACCCCCTTGACGATGATTGATGAACTCTTACATTTTAATCTCCCTTAATTCGAAGGGGAATAACCTATCAAGGAAAGTCGTCTTGAGTGATGCCCAACTAAATATACCTTCGCTAACAAGACTCTCATGCTTCCATTGTTCATACAAAACTTGAGCCACATCTTTGAATTTATAGGAGGCTAGTTTCGCCTTTTGTTTAGAAGACACACCCATAGAATTTAGTAGTTTGAACACTTTATCAATGAACCCTTGCGGGTCCTCCTCCTATTTGGAACCAAAGAAAGTAGGGGGATTCATCCTTGTGTATTCCCTAACCTAGATGCGATAGTTCTAGCATTGGGGTTCACTTGAACCCTAGTGTCCCTAGCAACTTTAGTGGCCAACACTTGAGTCAAACTATGAATACTTGCCCTTATCTCAACATTAGACATAGCCCCTTCTTCAATAGGAACTTGAGGGTTTTTAGGAGCTTGAGGTGGAACTGCCTCATTCGCATTCTCCTCATTGCCCCTAGGATTGTTCCTTCCTGTATTGATTTCCTATAAGAACAAAATAAGGATAAGAATAAAGGAATAGATAGAGTTAAGACTCTTAGGCATAACTATAGAATAACAAAAGAGTAAAAGTTCCTACGAATACATAGCCTCTCATTCATAAGTGTGACGCGCTTTACACCCGTGAACAAAACTCTACTCGACGTGATATTTTCTGACATCAATACTATATTATTCTCAACATTATGATAGGAGAGCACCCCCTAGTCGCAACCTATGTCCTTGTCCTTGAAGAGGTCTTAAACAAACCCTTAACATTCGTCATAGCACGTATCATAGAATGAAAATGCGGAAAATTAAAACATTTACTTTTAAAGTTCAAATTCGCTTCATATATGAAAATAGAAGCCTACTTTGTCACAACACACCATCTAAACATAGATGTATAGAAAATTTGGGACTTAGACCTTACATCAATTAGAAGTCTAGAAATAGGAAAGTACAACAATGTCTTCCAACATAAACAAAGAACTAAAAGCTAGAATATAAGGGTCTTGTCCTCGGACTTGAGGACTTACCAACTTGGAGAAGAAATTCAAAGTACCTTTGAGAAATAGCCTTGAATCCTCAACGACCCGAACCTATATCATTCGGAAAAAGGGAAGAAAATATGGGTTAGTGCATCATACTTAGTAAGTATGGCTCCTATGCATAAAAACCATTGGAACATGCATAAGAGGACATTCTAGTCAAAACATGCATTTTATCAAGTAAACCAAATATTCACATAAGTTAAGCATCATAAGCCAACCCAACATAATTGCATCCCAACATGTAGATAACTCAAACAATACTTGTGCAATGCAAAGAATAGAATCCTATAACCCCATCCAAAGCTAAGTATCACATTAAACAACCTACTTCATACATACAGTCATAATATTATAATTCATCATGCCTTTCCCTATTCAAAAAGATCATACAGAGCTTAACATGTAGATCGTAATCAATATATATTTACAAAATAAAACTACTAGTACCACCTGTTAGGATCTCACAAGTGTAATGTGTAAGAGAAGTACCCTCTCTCACAGTATGTACAAACCCCTCAAGAAAGCCCTAGTAAGAGTTTATACATTTCCTTTATTCATTTACTTTTACAATATGGAAAAAGGTTGCAATAATCGATATTAGACCATGTGAGCTACATAGAATCTAGTGTTCTACTCCCACAACAAAATGAGAGGGTTAACACTTTCCTAAGGTGTAACCTTTCGTACATAGCTATCTAGGTTGATCCACTAAGATAGAGGTCTATGTGGTCACATAGTTAAGGGTCAAGGAGATTGTTATAAGAAACCCTAACTTGCTAAACGTGGGGATTTCCATCTCATGAGACAACACATATCATAGGAATCTGTACTTTCTAAACGTGAGGAAACCCATTTGGGGAACCAGACTTACTAAACGTGAGACCCCTATCTCATTTGCATGCCTTTTCGCTGCTAAGTATATATTCCCTTTAGTAATCCTCTTTATTCATCACATTAGTTCACATTAGCCTTTACTAGTATGTAAACATCTTATCATAATAGCTCATAAATGTTCATAATTGATAGCAATCCTTTCACTTTATGAACACTAGCAAGTGAGTAAACCTTTCACTTTAACAATTCATTATATTCATGAGAACTTTCTTTAAATCATATAAGAATCATACCATAACATAAATACATACTTCATAGCTAATTCAATGGTAAAGGGTTTAAGGATGAGGAAACAATGTCATCAACACCACAACAACACAGTGTATATAGCATCATTACTATTTAAGTAATTCATCTTTCATATATCAGTTAAATTAAGAACCAACATTCATACCTTCTTGCCCTTCATGGAACTTCTTACTTCAATTACCAAACAATGCATAATTAATACATAAAATAGTGGTATTTATGAAGTCACAACATAACTATCATCAATATAAACAGTTGATATATTCATCATTTTCAACCATTTCACCATATCAAATCCAAGATTCATGAAATTGGGGAAGAACATTGGTCCAAGTGAATACCAAGTGAAAAGAAAACAATTACCCATCATTATACACCTAAACAACCTTAAGTGATCATAATTCGTCACCATTGATTCATAATTTTATTTTTCAAAGAAGATCCATGTGTAGAGAAAAACCCTAGATTTTGGGGAATTTTGAAAACATCATTGAATGAGATTCATGGGGAAAGAAATACCAAGATTGAAAAAATAATACCTTAATGCAGACTTAGCCACGAAATTGAGTAGAAAACTTGGAGTATTGACCTTCTTTGTAAAGCTTCGATGTCCTTCAATGGAGTTTTTAAAAGAGAGATTTTTGAGAGACAAGTTGAGTTTTGAGTTGTGTATTATGAGTTTAGTTAGAATAACTTGGGGACTTGGGGTTGGTGTCTAATAGTTAGGTTTAGTTACGGTTGTGACACCTACGGACAGTACGTGGTGTTACGGCCCTTCCTATAGGTTGTATGTCTTTCCAGAGAAGGAGGAAAGGATAAGTCTTGGTGGGGATACAAAGTCTCAACCCATGAGACTCATTTACAGGGAATAAGCCTAGTGATGGCTCGTCACTACCTCCGTAGGTCAAGCTGTCATTTGACAGCGTTTTGGGTCAAATTGTTGGGTCCTCTTCAAGGACCACTAGGGTGGTTCTTGGGGGGTACGTACCCTGACGTTTAGACCCTAAAAATGTAATAACATATATTCAAAGTCTTTTTAAAATATTTATCCCTCATACGACTCTTCAAAGCCCCTTGAAATACCTAAGAACACATTATTTTATTTTCACTAGTTGCCGGACGTCATGGTCGTTCCTTGAAACTTAGACTCTAATACCTCCTTAAAAAGTTAAATACATGAGGTTACGTCTAGAAACACCATTTTAAACCTTTTTAGGTTATTAGACTCCATTCAAAGCTCTAGAATAAGTCCTTGGATTTCCGACGTGTAACAGATTCACTAGCTAAGTCATATGCGGGCGAATGGTTATGGGATAGGGAGATTGTTTCTAGAAATCCTAACTAACTAAGGTATAAATTTTCCATCCTTTGTTCCTACACACTCGGTTCTAAGCTTAATTCCATTTAATGATCATGTTAGGTCTTTACTTTATATTTATGTGCATGAGAGAACGCATATCAGTCAAACCATCACGGTATCACAGTAGCTTATGTATTCCTTAGGTTAGAATGTCCTTTCAACATTAGAATCATTAATATTTGAGTAGAACATTCACATCATGTTCCTTTTGTTTCATGATAATAGTATTTCCATAAGCACAACAACATTAGCATAATTATGGACCTCTCATGCATAGTCAAGTGTAAGGGTATATGGGAGAAAAATATTTCAACAATACCACAATTTACTCAATAATCATATGATTATCACCAACTAGGTGAATCATTTATTCAGATACAACCTTCATCAACATATACAAACACTATCCAATTACCCTCTCATGGTTAATTAATCATGTATTACAATTAAACCTATAATTACTACACTAAGCATGAACAAAACAAGATTAATTCATTAAATAATGATAGACACAATTCATAGTATTCATCTTGCATCAATACACCCATCACAACTCATAAAATTGGGGTCATGGGGGAGTATATAGGTTAATGGGGAATTTTACTGTAAAAACCATCATTAAAAAAATAAACCATTATAAAAAATAATTTTCCTATAGAATCAATAATATAAATAACACATGGCTAGATTAAAAACCCTAGTTCTCGAAGAATCTACAAATTCAAAATTAAAGAGTTGAAGGGCTTCATGAAAAAAAGTGTCCCAAGGATGATGTCTCTCATACCCTGATTTATGTTTTCCTTATTAAATTGGAGTGAAAATGTTTGATGTTGAACCTTAATCTTCACCTTGGTAATGCTCTTCACTGGAGTCTAGAGAAAGAAATATTTTGGGAGAGAAGAGTTGGTTTAGTTTTGAGTTTGTGAGTTGTGGGGGATTTAAAGGTTGTTTAATAGTTAAAATCACTTAATTATATCTAAAATAACTAAATAAACTCGTCCCCACCCTTTAATAATTAAAAATAATTTATTGAAACATCTCTCTCTTGGCCGAACCCAAACCATCTTTTGCATGATCTACAGATCCATCCACGGATCTTTGATAGGACCACGGTCGGTCTTGCATGGGAGTGGTTTGGATCAAAGAGGGAGATTTGTGGGAAAATCTTGGGAGACTAAATCTCGACCAACACCTCACAACAATGGAGCGTGGGTCCACCCACTGCTCATGGGTGCCCAAATCTTAAGTCATGCTATATTTTACAGCTTTTAGGACCTTCCCTTGGGTCCTCCTCAAAGACCCTTGGGGGTCCTAGGGGGTCACGCCTTGATGATTAGGTTGTAACGCCCCTAAATATGAACTAGGTTGAACTAGAGCCTAACTTGTGTTTCATGAGTTTATAAGGTCTTGAAATGATTAATTATAGTGTTAGAAGTCAGTTTGTTGAGTTTAGAAGAATTTAAAAGTTCGTCCAAGAACGTCCATGACATTCGAAAGTTATCCTTTAGACGTGCTAGTGTGCTCTAGTGTATCTTGGCATATTTTATGTGTTGTTTGGAGTTCAAATTTATAGGATAGGTTCCTATCATGTAGAAAAACGTGTTTAGAGTTGAAACGTCTTGGCACGAATCCCCAAGGACTACCTTAGGGGTTCTTGAGAAGGAACCAACCTTGAGAAAGCAAGTTGCCCAAGGCACCAGCGCCCAATTAGGCATAGAGGGAAATAGTCCGCGACACATTAAGGACAATATTTTGGTCTGTGTTGTGGGACACAATGCGGCCTCCACTTTCACGAAATTTATTTTCAAAAATCATTTAGGAGCAGCTCCGCGTCGCGGACTTGTTTCCCGATAGACTATGGTGATGTCCTTTTGTGTATTATCTTGATGTTGAAGTATGATTCTTCGTAATTGACTATATGAGTCTATGATGGAATATGTTGATGTTTATATATGAGAGAATAGAGTGACTTGTAGTAGACTTAGTTGTCCCTATATGTTACTTGAATGTTATCGTACATATGATAAGATGGTGGTATGCGTGTCTTGTTTTGGTAGACCTATGTCCCTTTAGTTGATACATGAAGAATGTGAATATGAACACTTTATTTAGTAGATTGAAGTACTTTTCTCATGTATATGTATACATGAGTGAAATATGACCTTGAACATGTTAAGAGGATTATTAACTTGGAACCTTCAAACTGGAAATGAGGTTGAGATATCCTTGAAGATGAAAGTCCTAATGGTATCTTTCTTATGTGAATGATGTACTTAGGGGTAGGTTGGATGGAATTTAATTAAACCATCTCAAATAAAGTCATAAATCTATCCTATTAACAATTGAGTGGAAGTCCTAGAGGTCCCATCTTTGGTAGAGACATTATGGTGAGGTAAGGCTAAAAGTGTTGCCTTGTCATATGTCTTGTGTGATTGAACTACCCTATGAGAACAAAGGGTAGAACCGAGTGACTATGATTGGGGAGGGTCTCTACATAAGTTGAGACTAGATTAAAAAGAAACCCTTGATATTCCTTTACCATGTGCCAACATGGGATGTGTCCTAGTTCTACCCTTCGCAGGTAGAACACCCTCCATCGGAGTAGGGGAGACTTTGGATTCCATGCCTCGCTAGTATGGTCTATGTCGGCTATTACCTATTCTTATCATGTAGGATATATTCTAGTATTGCATAAGTTGAACAATGTTTAGGTAGTGGAATGGGACGCTTTCTCTACATAGCACGAGTAGGCTCTGAAATAGCTAGTGGGTAGGTTCCTAAGTCTTTTCCAAGACCGTTATGTGAAGTCCTTATTTGATGTAATATATCTTAATTTACTTAATGAATGATTATGGCTTAAGTTAATGTAATTTGACTAAGAGTATACCTATCTAGGGTAGCTTTGAGGGTTGCGTAGGTATGCTTGGAGAGGGTGTATGAGTAGTATCTTCATGTCTTACTTAGGTGAATCTTAGAGTAACCTTAGGTGGTGAGTTTATGTAATTGATATTGGAACTATCTTATCTTAGGTAATCTTAAGGATTGTTTAGGTAGGCTTGAAGAGGGTGTATAAGTGGTCTATTCTTGTCTTACTTAATTAAGTTTTAGGATAACCTTTGGTAGGAGTGTTTTATGCTTATATGATTTGAAGTGATATTAATACTATATTGGGGTTTAATTGGAATATGTCTTATATGTGAACTTCATGCTAAAAGTGGTTCTTATACATGTTTTGTGATGTTTTCCTCAAAAGAACATGTTTTATACAAATGTCCTTTTAGCATGCTTTTATTGTATGTCACCATACTTAGTGCTAATATACTAATTCCATATATGTGTTTTATATCTAAAGGTGTAGGTGGCATTTGAGAGGAGTTCTTTGAAGTGAAGCTTGGAATATTAGCATTCATTCAAGCAAGTTTGGGTATGTCCTTTGTTGATTCGAGGACGTAGCTATGTTTAGCTTTTTGTTTCAAGAACATTTTAATAGACTTAGATATTTTCTATTTTGTTGATGTATGGGTTGTGACCCAATATATTCGTGAGTCTATGATGGCGACAATGAGACTTATCATTTCCTATGTTTTTCTATAAAAGAGATTTTTAAGATGATGTCGTGAAAAGTTTTTAATTACACACTACTTTTCATATATATTATGCAATGAATGATGTTAAGGGCTTGTACAAGACCTCTGAGAGGTTGTGTACGCAGTGTGACAATTTGTGGATACCATTTCTTCTAGGGTATACCCTCGGGTCATTACAAACATGGTATCCAAGCATAAGGTTATGAAGTAGTCTTTAGATTCCAAAGTCTCATTAAAGCCACGTCTAGTAGAGTCTTTTTCATCGGTGTAACTCACGACACACCTATGAGCAAGAGGCTATCAGACGATAGAGTTTCCCTTCTTCTCTACTCTTGTGTCGTGTCATAGAGTAAAATGTTATGAGTGTCCTTTCTTAATCCTATTCCTTGTGTTTTTAAGACATGACTACTAGAAGGATTGCCGCAAGAAGAGTGGAAGAGAAAGAGTGAAAGAGAAAGTTCCTCCCCAAGTTGAGCAAGTTCTCCAAGGTGCGCAAGCTCCACAAAGTGTGCAAGTACCTCAAGATGACCAAGTCCCTATTGTGAGTGAAGGGGATGAGGTTCCGGTGGTTCCATCGGACATGACTAATGGGGATATTAGAGAGGCTCTCCTTAACCTAGCTTGAGCCATGACAAATCATGTGAATAGGGGTGTTGAGCCTAGGGTGAGTGCTTTAGATAGTACCATGACCTCTAGGTTAAGGGACTTTTTGAGGATGAATCCTCTTATCTTCCTTGGTTCTAAAGTGGGGGAGGATACCAAGAGTTTGTTGATGGTGTGTACAAGGTGTTGAGTTCCATGGAGGTGACTTCTATGGAGAAGGTTGTCACATCATGGGAGCACCCCCTAGACGTAACCGACGTCATCGTCCTCGAAGAGGAATAAGACTAGCCTCTTAGCATTTATCATTACATTCATAGGTTAAAAGTTCGGAAATTTTTTAGCTTTTCAACAATACTACTTCATGAGGTTTACTTAGACCTCTCGCTTAGACATAATATATTCATATCGTGTATACATAGACCCTTCGTATTAGAAGATTACACGGTGTTCTACTTTGATGGAACATATATATATATATATATATAAGATACATAACATAGTCTTAAAATGGATGTCTCATATTAAACCATCTAAACAAAGTGAAATTAACATGGGCATAATCCCTTGCACAATGTATAAATGCCACTTAACACTTACAACGATATCTCGAAACAAGTAAAATGAAGTGATCATCTTTAGACTATATCAAAGAACATAGCAAGAGTAATAACAAGGCATCATCCTCGGACTTGAGGACATACCCACTTTAAGAATGATTCCAAGCTTTCCATGCAAATGACCACAATCTCCTAAATGGAAGAAACCTAAAATGTTGGGGAAAAGGGAGAAATGGGGTTAGCACATCACTTGTACTAAGTATAGGATCAGATTTACATACAACATAGAAATCATGCCAAAAAGGGAAACTTATTCAAAAGCAAGTAAAGTCACTTTAAAGATACCTTATGCACATTCAAGAACCAATACAAGCCAATAAACACATATTTCTTAAGTCAAGACCATGTATATCACAAGACCAACAATACCAAGTCTAGTCAAGTCAACATGCATATCAACATACTTGAGCACATAATTAAGAGAACTCTATCATCAAGTTATAATATCAACAAGCACGCAATAGAGTTCATAACATCATAACCTAAGCAAGACCATCACTCACACATCCCAATTAAGTCCACTAGTGCAATGACTAAGTAAGGACCCATGACCTTACCCAACCAAGTATACCCAATAAGAACTACAAGCAATGCCCAACTTTTCATACTATATCATTATGATTTGATATCATCATACTTTATCAATAGAGACCAACTACAGGTCATCCTAGTTAGAGTTCACTTTGTTACTTCAGTTTACCTTTTGGGAACATCTTGCCTTAACCAACACCACATGAGCTAATGTGGAATCCGGTGCATGAAACCCTACACTGAAAGAAGGTGGACTACTTGCTATGTTAGTACCAAAACATGAACATAGCATCTATGTGGATCCACTAGCTAGTATTCCTATGGGGGCAACATAGTTCAAGAACTAGGAGATGTATTTGGGACCCTCTTTATACTACATGCATTATAGTCTCCAATATAAAGAGTAAATTAGTGAGCCTACCATCACTATATGGGAAGGGGCACTCCTCACTCTAGTTCACTCGCTGCTAAGCTAGAGTCCCTTTTGAAATCTCTTTCATCAACAATCATAACTTAATTTTAGGTCATAGGGTCTACCCCTTATATAGTCATAGTCATAGCTCAAAGAGAATTGCATGAGTATTGTCCTTTCAATACACTTCAGACATGTGAGGTAAGCACATTTACATCACAATATCATAATAAGGAACATAGGCAAATCATCACCAACCTTATACCATTACATCTTAGCCAAAAACTCTTAATCCATATATAAATAAATTTCAATTCAACATCATACCAACCCTAATCAATCTTATCATAAGGTATACTTCAATATAACTTCATCACTCAACAAAAGTGATCATAATTGAAGTAAAAGGTTTGAGATCACAAGACTTACCCAATCTCCTTTAGAGGCCATCATCCAAGGTTTTACCATCAACCATCCCATTCAACCCAACAATGGGTGTAATATCATCACACAACAGTAATTAATACAATAATGAAGTCAATTGAATCACTACACATCAATTCATCACTAGTTCATAACTTAAGGTTAGCGATTTGGATCAAATTCATGATCTACTTCACAAACAAGGTTAATTAATCATTAACTAGCATAATTGATTCATACTAAATCATAATCTAATCATAATCACCTAAATAAATCATAAAAAAAGCAATTTAGAAGATCAAATTCGTATAAAAAAGAAACCCATATGAAATCATCTTTTTGAAAACCAATTTTGGAAGAACCCTTTGGGGAAAGGAATCCCAAAGGTTAAAAGATCTCATACATTGTTAATTAATGAATAATGATAGATAAAGGTAGTCTTATTGCTTCCCTATAACCCTCCTTTACTTGGTCTTCTATGGAGTTTCTTTGGGAGAGAGAAAGAAGAGAGAAAGAAGAGCAATTTTGGTTTTGGAATTGTGGGAGTTTAAGTGAAATTTTAGACTTAGGGTAGGTTATATAGTTAATTATTTAACCTAATTAGCCAAACACTAAACACTAATTAACCCCCTAACTAACTAACTTAATTAAATTAACTAATTAAAACTTGACACAAAAAAAGTGGCCCTGACCTACGAGACCCCGACCTATGGGCCGTAGGTCAGTCGACGGCCAGGACCCCCACCATCTTGTGCAGTCGTTGTTTTTGTTAGACAGTGACCAAAATGGAACCTTTGGAAAAATGGCTAAGTGTACATCGATGGTCTCCATCGACGCCTCATCGATCAGGCCACGCCTCATAGCCTGCAACAGTCGATGGCTACTGTCTCAAGACAACCTTTAGTCACAATGCAAGGGCCCTCCTCAAGGACCCTTTGGTTGTTCCTTGGGGAGTCGTATCCAGAAGTTTCAACCCTAAATCAACCCTAATACGTATTAGACACCTTATTACCGAATTCCATTGGATTCCGACTCCTAAAACCTAGTCAAATAGGCTAAGGTACACTAGCACCTCTTCTACTACTTTCCGTACGTCATGGACGTTTCTTGACGCTTTGATTCTAAAACATTCTAAATGACTTATATACCTTATATTTGACCTTAAAATAGTTTTAAAACCCTTATATACTCTTGTTAGGCTCTAGATAAGGCTTTAGACTTTCAGAGTATTACATTAGCGGAGTTGGCTTCGTACCAACTGAGATAGATTTCTCAAGTGTGGTACACTCAATGGAAAGATAAGAGGCCGGTTTAATCGGGTCCCATAGAGTGGGAAGAGTTTAATGAGGCTTTATTAGGAAAGTTCTTTCCCCGTGAGCGGAGAGACGTGCAGGTTGAGGAGTTCATAAACCTTAGGCAAGGTGACATGAGTGTTAATGAGTATTCTTTGAAGTTCACCATATTGTTTAGGTATGCCCCATCCTTGGTGTCTAACCCAAGGGATAAGATGAGTAGGCTTGTGACCGGTGTTGCCGACCTTCTGTAAGAAGAGTGTCGTACGTCCATGCTCCATACTGACATGAACTTGTCTAGGCTTATGGTGTATGCTTAATCCATTGAAAAGTCTAAATTGAGTAGGATCTCACAGAATTTGAAGAGGGGTAGAGTGGAGGATCAAAACCAACCTAGGTTCAGGAAGAGGGCTCCAATCTAGAAGGATCTAGTGCTCCTAAGGTTAAGATTTAAACTAGTTGTGGTTCCCAAGTGGTTAAGCCTATTTGTGTTACTTGTGGGAAGAAGCACTTTAGGAAATGTTTAGGCGGTACCGGTGGATGCTTTGATTATGGTAAGGATTTTCATAAGGTGAGGGATTGTCCTACTATTGCGGCTAAAGGAAGAGAGGCCAAGCAAGTTCCCCTAAATATTCCGAATGGTGATGTTCCAAGAAAGAATGCTTCGATGATCTATGAGCTAAAGCGACAAAGTTGGTTGATAATGTCGGTAAGTTATAGTTTTATCTATTTAGTTGTTATGGGTTCTTTCTATGTTGGGGAGTATGGTGAGTAGATGGGTTTTAGATTGTTGTCTCTTCTATTCTATTCTATTCAAGCATGAGAGTTAGATTGTGGTAGCATCATATTGCATATTGTCTAGGAGTCTTGTTGAAAATAAATTTCATCGATCTCCTTGCATTGTGATTTTTTCATGAAGTTAAGGTTATGTTGTAAAATGATTTGAAATAATCTTGTCTCTCATATTGTCATGCCTTCATTATAAATTGTTGTAATGTTGTATTAGCGGACTAGTAAGCATGCCTTATTGAGTAGTATTGGGAATCTTGGTTAAATTGTGTTTTTATATGAGTTGTCTGTAGTGTTCTTTCCAAAAATGAAATGATGATGATGTGTATGAGTATGATGATGTGTGGAGAAGGAAATTTCTCCTCTATGAAGTGAGAAATGAGAGTCTTATTGCATGTTGAGTTGTGAGGTTGTGCCTACTTTCTTGTTGTGTTTGAGTCTCTTGATTTTGAGGATTTGATGTATGTGTATGGTATATTGTGTGTTATGGTTATGAGCTGCTAGTTTTGAGTCTTATCTCTTGAAAATTTAAAGTGTAGCAAGTGTCATTCGAGGACGAATGTTGTCCCAGTGGGGGAGAATGTAACGTCCCTAAAAATGAACTAGGTTGAACTAAAGACTAAAATGTGTGTCATGAGTTTATAAGTTCTTTAAGTGATTTATTAGAGTGTTAGAAGTCAGTGTGTTGAGTTTGGAAGAGTTTTGAAGTGAAACGTCAAAGAACGTCCATGATGTTCGAAAGTTAGCCTTTAGGCGGGCTAGTGTGTTCTAGTGTGTCTTGGAATGTTTTATGTGGTGTTTGGAGTTAAAATTTATAGTATAGGTTCCTAACATGTAGAGGACGTGTTTAGAGTTGAAACATCCAGGCAAGACTTCCTAAGGACCGCCTTAGGGGTCCTTGAGGAGGACCTAATCTTGAGCAACCAAGCTGCCCAAGGCAGAAGCCAATTAGGCTTAGAGGGAACCAGTCCGCGTCACGCACTTGGTTCATCGAGGACAAGATTTTGGTCTGCGTTGCAGGCCACAGCGCGGACTCCTGTCTTAGAATTTATTTTCAAATATCATGTGGGATCAGCTCCGCGTCGCCGACTTATTTCTAGATGATAATTCCAAAAAATTAAGTTAAGTTTGACTTGTCTAAAACGTCCAATTGATGTGGCGGTATTTTGGATAATTTGGGAGTAGGTTATAAACGGGTTTTAAGTCATATTTAACCCTTTTCCCAAGTCTTAACCCCTATACCCAATAAGAAATCTAAAATCCAAAACCCTCTTCTCTTCCAAATTCTCTTAAACCTCCATTGGAGGGAAACTCAAGTTCAAGCTAGAAGGTTAATTCTCAAGTGTTTTATTCTCTAAATTGACTGGGCTTTTCTTCAATTAAGGTATGGTGTTTCATCCCTGAATCCTCTTCTAATCAAGGAGCCAATTTCAAATAGTTTCCAAAGATGATCAAAACATGAAATCCTCTATTTTGAATTCTACCCATGTGTTTTTGCATGGAAGGTTTTGAATCAATGTTCTATGATTGAATTGATGTTAATAGAATCTTTTCAGGCTAAAATATCTATGAACCCATGCAAATCATGATTTTCTTATTTTGTCCCTAATGTGGGTGATTTGATCAAGGCTTAATTGTATTGAATTATTGTGTAGATTACTTTGAGCTATTTCATTATGTAAAGATCATGTAAGAATTGTATATACGCTGCCTTAATTTGATGGTTTTCGTATTGTATATTGATGGATCAATTGTATAGTTTGATTATTGGTTTGGATTGATGTGTATGGCTACGTGTAAGAGCCTTGTGAATTGAATTGGTTGGAATGACTATGGATTGGAGGTGTTCTTGATGGAATAATGGTATGTTGACCTAATTCCTTTTATATTGTGTAGCAGAGGTATTCACTTGTGTTGATTGGTATGGTCCACTTATGGTGGTGGTGCTTATGTGTTATACTTGTGAAGAACATGGCCTTGTAAGAATTACTTTATGAATTGTGATATTGTTATGTGATAGCTTGTTTAGCTAATCAATGTGAAACATGATTATGTTTAAGTATATGTGTAAAGTGAAAGCATGTGTTCTATTAATTTGTTATAGGTGATCATGATAGACTATGGTGATGTCCTTATGTGTTTAGTCTTGATGTTGAAGTATGATTCTTCCTAATTGATTATATGAGGTTATGATGGAATATGGTGATGTTTATATAAGATAGAATAGGTTGACTTGTAGTAGAATTAGTTGTCCCTGGGTTACTTGAATTTTATTGTACATATGATAAGATGGTGATGTGTGTGTCTTGTTTTGGTAGATATATGTCCCTTTACTTGATACATGAAGAATGTGAATATAAACTCTTGACTTAGTAGGTTGAAGTACCTTTGTCATGTATGTGTATGTATGAGTGAAATATGACCTTGAACATGTTAAGAGGGTCCTTAACTTGGAACCTTCAAACTAGAAAGGAGGTTGAGATATCCTTGAAGTTGAAAGCCGTAATGGTATCCTTCTTTTGTGAATGATGGAACTAGGGGTAGGTTGGCTGGAACGGCATGAAACAATCTCTAAGAATGTCATAAAGCTATCTTATTAACCATTGAGTGGTAGCCCTAGAGGACCCATCTTTGGTAGAGACATTATGGTTAGGTAAAGCTAGAAGTGTTGCCTTGTCATATGTCTTGTGTGATTGAACTACCCTATGATATCAAAGTCTAGCACCGAGTGAGTATGCTTAGGGAGTTACTCTACTTAAGTTTAGACTAGAGTACAAAGAAACACTTGATATTCCTCAATCATGTGCCAATATGGGTTGTGTCCTAGTATTACCCTTAGCAAGTAGAATACCCTCCATCTGAGTAGGGAAGACCCTGGATTCCATGCCTAGCTAGTATGGTCTATGTCGGTTATTACCTATTCTCATCATGTGGGATATATTCTATTATTTCATAAGTTCTACAACGTTTAAGTAGTGGAATAGGACGCTATCCAATCATGGCACAAGTAGGTTTTGAAGGTGCTAGGGTGTAGGTTCCCTAGGGATTCTCCAAGACCATTATATGAAGTCCTTATTTGATGTAATATCTCTTAATTGACTTAATGAGTGATTATGGCTTATGTTAATGTAAATTGACTAAGAGTATATGTATCTAAGGGTAGCTTTGAGGGTTGCCTAGGTAGGCTTGGGGAGGGTGTATGGGCACTCTCTCCATGTCTTACTTAGGTGAATCTTCGAGTAACTTTAGGTGGTGTGTTAATGTAATTATAGAGGAACAATCTTACCTTCGGTAGTCTTAAGGATTTTTTAGGTAGGCTTGAAGAGGGTGTATGGTTTGTCTCTTCTTTTCTTACTTAAGTAAGTCTTAGGATAATCTTTGGTAGGAGTGTTATATTCTTATATGGTTTGAAGTGATGTTAATACTATATTGGGGTTTAATTGGAATATGGCACATATGTAAAATTTATGTGAAAAGTGGTTCTTATACATGTGTTGTGCAGTTTTCTTCAAAAGGGCGTGTATTATACAAAAGTCCTTTTATCATAAGTTTTATTGTATATCACCATACTTAGTGCATTCTAATGTACTAATTCCATATATGTGTTTTATCTTTAAAGGTGTAGGTGGCATTTGAGAGGAGTTCTTTGAAGTAAATCTTGGATATTAGCATTGATTTAAGCAAGTTGTGGTATGTCCTCAATTTATTCGAGAACGTAGCTATGTTTAGCTTTATGTTTGAAGAACATTGTAATAGACTTAGATATTTTCTATTTTGTTGATGTATGGGCTGTGACCCAAGATATTTGTGAGTCTAAGATGGCGACAATAAGACTAAGAATTTCGTATGTTTTTCTATTAAAGAGATTTTTTAGATGATGTCGTGAAAAGTTTTTAATTCCACACTAATTTTCATATATATTATGCAATGAATGATGTCTAAGGCATTGTACAAGACATCCGAGAGGTCGAGTACGCCGTTTGACAATTTGAGGATACAATTTCTTCTAGGGTATACCCTCAGGTCGTTACATAGGTACTAGACCCTAGTACTAGATTAGGGATGTTGTTTTAGGACTTTTACCTTACGTTTTAACTTCATTAGGCTACTAAACTACATTTTAGGCTCTAACATAGGTCATTAGATTTCTCGGGTGTTACAAGAACCCTATTCCTATATTAAATCAAATTCAACAAGACTTAAATCTATGTAATCATCATCTTCAACAATAGGATCTGCGAAATGAATGGAGTTATGGTAGAAAGAGATTTAGCTGCAACAGTAGTAGTGGGAGGAGATGTGGTAGAAGGAGATCTATTAGTAGCAGTTGCATCAAGAGGAGTTGTGGTTGAATGAGATATACTATCAATGACACCATTGTAGTAAAAGGGTATTCACCTACCCCAACTTGTTCATTTACTTTACTAACAATTGAACCGGATTCCTCCATATCCCATTACTATCCAGTCCGTATAGTAATTAAATATCTATTCAAGGTAGGCTATTTCATCCTAGCTTTCCAATTTCTCTGTCCTAACAGAGTTCGAAACCTAACATCCTTGCAAATACAAGGTGAGTTTGGATACAACTTCGTGGACCTCTCGTCGGGCCTGATAGAATATCCTATTACTAACAATTTCTAATAGAATGGGGATTGCGTAAAGAAGTGCATCACCAATCAACTGCTTTACATATCCTTGTGAAATATCTTAATCTTTAGAAGAACAACTTAACTCTACAATACCCATATAATTATCAATATCTTCAAAAAGTTCCACTGTTAGGTGGTTTAATACTACATGTGCACTTTGTGGTCTATCCCAATTCTTTAATGTAGCCTCCTCTATTGATAATAGGAAATTACATCCACGTCAACTTAAAAAAATTTAACTTCCATCCACCAGTTTAAGTTGGTTGTCGACTATTGAATCTACCATGATGGCATCTGAAACTAAGCAAAGTAATTTTGTATAATGTTACATAAATTAAACATTGATTATATACTGTTACACACACACCTTGTTTTTTGGAAATAAACAATCTCTTATTACGATACCCTGGTTCCGCCCCTATATAGACTGTTTAAGTTAAATCTTGTTTATTATTTTATGTCAGAATCAGATGTAGAGGCATGAGAAGTCACATCTTCGAGTTGAAAATAAGAAAATGAGGTCAGAAGGTACAAAGAAGCTTTGTGCAATATATCTTTCCCTACATGTGGTGTCCATCGTATCAACGTTGGTGATTTGTCTTTTGGTGAACGCCAATTAAGGAATGAAAATGCAATACTCAAAGAAATTGTATACCACCTTCACAACAAATATATTACTATTTGTAATTTGAAGGTATAAAGTTTAAGTTGATCAAACTAACGGATACGAATATTTTTTATCTATGTGTTAAGCATATACTAAGAAAATGTACGGATTATAAAATTTGAGTTTCACATACTTGTTTAGCTCTTTCACATCATAAAATTTGACCACGTATCTTTGTGAATATAAATAATTAACCAACATCATCAAAAAAAAAAGTTAAATATTTGCAAGTATTTACTTTTACAAAAGCTATAAGTACATTCTTGTTCTCACAATTCATCAAAAATGATTAGATAGTCAATACTACACCAAAAACAAGAATTACTTATGTGATATGTGATA
Organism: Solanum sitiens; assembly: GCA_016801875.1. Taxonomy (NCBI): domain Eukaryota; kingdom Viridiplantae; phylum Streptophyta; class Magnoliopsida; order Solanales; family Solanaceae; genus Solanum; species Solanum sitiens. Next base: position 1,232,102 of record JABWTJ010000202.1, on the reverse strand, counting down.
ATTCTAACACTCAAATATTTGGAATTAACAAAAAAAATCTTTAAGATTTCATGGCTAACTTATTATTAAATAAAAAATAATAATCTTTAATTGTTAATGATAAAAACATATTTAACACTAATTCCAGTACTCCAATAAAAAAAATTGAAACTTCGAGAAGTTTCTTAGCCGTAATTTTCACATAATTAAGTCAAATATTTTGTTTGACCGAATCTAATAAATTAAGTCTAAATTCTTTAATTTTCTTAACGCCTTCATAAATTTGTAAAAATATTAATGTTGAATTGAGCAACATAAAAACTTTACCCAAATTCATAATTTTTTGATACTTACGCTTCAAATCATGAATGTACCGTGATACCTACTCGCATAAACATACACACTTTTCTTACTCATGCTTGAACCCACCAAACCTCCACCAATCCACCCCCACCAACACCTTCTCCTGAAGAATTTCAATAATAGCACTCTTATTATATAATGCAACTTCACCATTTCTACTTCACACCTTGCAATTACTCCTCCTTTCCTCAATTTTTATTTTTCTCTTCTTCATAGGTTTCTCCTCCAATTCTCGAAATCCCTCTTTATTTCCACAGGAGGGAAGACCTCTACGCTCTTCATCTTTAATTTGTCCTTTTTCATATATGGTCAAACTTAGCTCATGTCCAAATCTTGACTTGTTTCAATATAAATAAAGTCCTCCCCCTTTCACTCTCCACACACAAAATCTCAAACCTCTTTCTTTTCAGAGCATCAATAGTAGCAATAAAGAGCTTTACTTCAGTTGACTGTGTCTATATACCCAACAAAGTCATTTCTTTCTCTTTTTTTCCTTCCATTTAGAGGCATTTATATGTCTATATATCTAACAAAGTCATTTAAACTGCTTGTTGGCTCGAATAACATTCAATTAAAAACAATATACCTTTTCATTTTTTGACAATTTTATCATTCACTTTTAATTATGTTATTTTTTAGGATTCGCAGAATTGAGGATGTCGGCCATACATTCCCATCCGGCACGTTGGATGTCGACTCAGTAAAAAATATTTTTACAATTTAATTTAATTATATATATCGATAATGTAGATTATTTTTCTAAAAATGTTATAACATGTTTAAGATTGCTTATCAATTTTTTTATTTCTAAAATTTATATAAATTGAAACAAAAGATGGGTCTGTGATCACAAATAATAATGTTGACCCTTTCTAAAGTTCCAATTCTTAATGATATTTTTTTAATTCCTTTATGAATTTCCTATTTGATTAACACTCACAAATCTTACTAATACATGTTTTATATATACTATATAAGTTAAATCTTTTTTTTTTTTGTATCAGAATAAGCTTGAGAGGTATTAGAACTTACATCTTCGACTTGAAAATGAGAAGATGAAGCCAGAATTGTTGCAGTAGAAAGAAGCTTTAGGCAATATATTTTTCCCTACTCGTAATGGACATCATGTCAACATTAGTCTTTCATCTTTTGATGAACGCCAATTAAGAAATAAAAATGCAAGACTTAAGGAATGAAACTGCAAGACTTAAATAAAATGAAATGTCACTAACTACTCTAAATTTGGTACATTAAATACATCTACATCTACATTATAAATTAATAGAGTGTCATATATATAAACTATAAATGAAATTCTAACATAGTATAAATATATACACATGTAACAATAGTATGGAAAGAAAAGATAGAATTTCAGGTCAATATGACATTAATATTATATAAATTGAACAAGATAACACCATGCTACATAAACACTAATATTGTTGGACATAAATTTCTTCTTCATTTTTCAAATTACCACTAACATAAAAAAGCCCTAATCAAACACTATCGTCTTATTAAATAAACTTAAACTAGTGATGATATTACGATACACATGAGTATAATGATAATATTAATTTTATGTTGAGATGGTAGATTGGTTTCATACTTTTAGATGTCGTGCACGTTGTTTATCAATTGAATTTCATGAATTGATCCTTGTTATACTACATCAACCGTGCCTCTCTTGTAATATGTTCATTATCTCCTACTATTTTTATTGTTTGTTATTTTTTTAGTATTTGATTTGTTTATTGAGTTAAAATTGGACTAGTCTTAATGAAGACTTTAATTCCTTATCGGTTGGATAAGACTCATTTTTGTAGCGTTATTGAATATCCTATTATTGTATTACTTTTGGTTTGTCAGGCTTCATACTTTTGGGTATTCCGTCTATATTGCGGCTTCAAATCCTCTTCTAACGTGATCCCGATGGACTAAACTTGTTATGGCTTGTATATAGTCATCATATGACTTGTATCCTTATCGTATTAAATGGTCTACCACAACATGGTATAGTGTCACTCTATAATACTCCCCTAACTTAATGGGATAGAAAATCATGTAATGATTGTGTTTAGTTGTGTGTGATCAATGATAATGCTCAACCATACTTCAGATATTGAAGTATAGAATGTTGTGTGAACGATTAATACCTAGCTTTACGTGTCTGTGTTGAACTAAAAGGATTGGAGAAAGGATCGCGGTCTACTTTATATTGAATTCATGACTAAGACATGTGTTGTAGTAAAAGAAATAATGTAAATTAAATTAGGGAGAAACAAGTTAACACACAAAATTACTTCAAACTACGATGATAAAATTTACTTAGGCAACACAATGATAGGTTCAACAATTTAAAACCAACTACGAGTATGTGCAATATCGACTAGGTTTCAACTCAATAGGAAGTGATTAACATGTTCCACACCAATATACACATGGATATCTCTTTATTTACACTATATTTTCTCTTGAATTACTGAATATATGTATCTTGTGTTTTCATCTGACCCCAAGACCATTCATTCAAATATTAAAGATAACTCTAGTGAGTTGGAATATCTCGCCAGATCTAATCCTTAAATCTAAAATAATTAGATTAGACTATTTGTAGATCTATGCCAATACAATTATCTACCTTAGTAATGAAGTATTACCCAACCTCACTTCACTTTTTAAACCCAAGTGAAGTTAGAGTGTTTAACCAATGTTTGCAACCATTGATTTTTCTATTATACCTTGAAGGAAACAATAGATGCATGCGTAATAAATGATATAACATAAATTTATTCAATACTTGTTTATGTTTATAACAACACAATGCACACCCAGCCCTAGCAAAAATTCCAGGTACTCATAAGTAAGAAAATAGAACATATCATGAAAGTAATAATTTGTGTTTCCTTCTTCACAATTTTGTAATAAATAGTATATCCAAGCTAGAACTATAACAATTTTGTGTTTCCTTCTTCACAAAACAAAAATAATGTTCTGATAAGTCTATTATCTACTTTATACTATATTGAAATAACTACTCTCTATTCTAGAATATACTAATTGGAAAAAATAATAACAGTACATAATTCGCATATCCCTACAATATCCTTTGAACCTCCCAAATGAATTCTTTTTTACATCAAGTACGAAAATACCCGTGCACTATCCTAAAATAATTTGTGTTGAAGCTACGAAATGGAAGTACAATTCCAAGAATGTGTCGCAAAACTTCACCATACTTTAACCAAGTAGCACCTACTCACAAGTACAAAACTTCTTAACACACGTCAATAAATTAGTGGCTTCAACTTGAGTCTGCTTCAATCCTCAAAACCTACATGAAGTTTTGTTGGACCTTAGTTCCTCGTATTCATTACTCGAGTTCAAAGAGATATTTGCACATTAGGAGAAAATGGTCTTAAATCCCTCTTATTTGTATTAAAACATAGTAATATTTAATGAATATGAGTCTATTAACTTTAAGAATGTCAATTAATCAAAGACATGATATTTTATGATGTTTTTATTGCCTATTTGTCACATATGAGCTTTTTTTGTCCACAACAAATATTAACACTGCAAGGTTCTTGAACCAACCATCTTATTGATATATCTTGCTTATTATTTAGGTTAACCAATTCTATGGGTTGGGTAGACTGTACCTATAAGAAAAGCAGGTTGTACTCTTGCGCAACACTTATATTGTACCATATAGCCTAGGATTTGCATTAATTCACAACACATTTACATTTGGACAAATCAAGTAACTTTATTATTGGGATATAGTTAAGGAAAAAATATGAATTTTGTGATTATTTTTTAGTAGAATTTATAGCGATTGTGTGGTGTTTGTACCTAAAAGCCTTATGGGGCAAGGTTTTTTTTTGCTTGTTACATCTTTATATGAGGTATTATTTTAGATAGACAAGGTTTTCTTCTTCCTTTTCACGCCTAACCTATTCTTTCAGTCTTCTTATTTCAATTTCATCTTTTAGTTTATCTTACATTCTTGGTCATTATTTTTTATTCATTTTCATTTCCTGGGGCATTTTGATAAATGGTAGATTTGAAATCATTTAAGGTCCATTTAGCTCAATAATTAATGTCCTCAATGCCTAACTTTGTTCTTTTCTAATCAAATATTGATGATTTTAAGCTTTGTAGGAAATTGAAAAAACAAAGGACATAAAATTTAAAGAATGGCCAAAAATACAAAAACAAGTGCAAAGTGATATTGTTGATCACCTAAAATACATTTTTTTTGTAAACACAAGTCAAAAATCAGATGCAACGAATTAGAACGGTGATCCTTATGCCCATCGCCCAAATTAGCAGTGTGCAACATAACAATGACATTTATTGATTTTCCATACGTGAAAGGCTGATTTGATTGATTTTTCCAACTAAGGTTCAAACAAATAAAGCATAGAGTATCACAAGGCGAGGTGATGAGCAAAAGTCCATTAGCCAAGAGAGTTTGTCAAGCCCGGCTAATGACGCTAAGTTTGTTACGAAATGGATTTTGTGCCAAATTTTGGGAAAGTATAAATTTCCCAAAGTATAGAATTTTTGGGGAGTTCTACTCTTAAGTTCAAGTGTGAGAATGTTTAGTTAGAATTTTAGAATATTTTACTTTTGAAAGAACACTTTTTCTAGTTTTCTTGGGATTTTAGAATTTGAAACTTCAATTTTATAAATTGAAGTTAAAATTCAAAGGGGGTTTACTCTTAATTTATTGAATAAAAGTACTCATGGATTCTTTCATGGAAGGTATATTTCGTTTGCTTTTAGTGATGGGTGGTTAAAACCCCAAGAACAAGGGGTCTTTTAATGGGGTTAGCATTTATTTAATGTCATGGTTATGGCGCTATGCTCTATTTTGTTACTATTCATACATGAATTTTCTCTAATTACCATAAGGTTAAAATAATGGTTAAGGGTGCAAGATTAATTCCTACTTTCAATCACTGGATGCTCGAAATAGATTAATTGGAGTTGGTAATTAGTTCAATACTAGATATTTGTGTGTGATGTCTATGGCTTGATTGAAATACAGGTAGTCGGTTACATCTATTTGCCCTAATTCTTAAAAGAGTGGATAGAGTAAGGTATAGGGTCGTTTAGGATTAGCATTTAGATGAGACCCAAATTATATTTTAGGTATAGATTCTTTGAGATCTAAAGTTACGTGTTGAATCATTGAAGATGACTTCATCTATATACATCACTATAGACTAGAATAGCCATTTCTATGTGACACCGATATCCAATCTCCGCACCCCTAGATTGTTTGGTAACTCTAGATTTGATTTCAATTTTAGCTTAATTGTGATAATTGATAACCAAAGTTATGTATTAAGTTGGTGGTACCATTCACTTGATTGTTCTTAGTTTACCAAATGTGCTAATTTAAAGTCCACATCACTCGATAAAGAATTCTATAAGATATACTATTCCTTTCGGGGTTCGGCACTGACTCTTCCCTAAATTTTGTACTAACAATGATCGCCTACTCATTCATTTGCTTCAAAGGAGGATTTGATCATTTTCATAAACGGTGTCGCTGTTGGGAGTGTTATTAGAGAATTATCATTATGAAATTAGATTTTCATTTGGTTTAGTTGTAGTGGAGGTGTTATTTTGTGTTGTTGTTGGTTTATTAGCAGGTTGACAAAATGAGTCACTTTGGGAGTGACAATGATAGTTCCTATGTCAAAAATGACAACATGGGGGATCATAATGACATGCCCATTCATGCCATTGTAAGCTCGAGAGCAATCCGAATATCTCCTACGACCGGGAGGACGATGTTTCACATCACGTGAACTATGGTCCAATTTCTCCAACTGAAGGGAATCTTTGTGTGTCTAGCTCATGAGGATCCCCATGAGTACCTTAGGAATTTCAAGGAGTTGTGTGGAACCTTTTTTTTTAATAATATCTCCCAAGTACATTAGTTTCATCAAGTTTAACAACACAAGTGCTCCCTGAATTTATCCATAATAATTCATCTTTGTAGTAGAGAATTCTACAAAAATACACAATATGAGAATCCATGATATCATTGAACACTATAGTTGTTTTCCTCCTAATAGTACTCTTGACAACATGAAGTTTCAACATTTTCCTAATTAACTTTTGCAACTTGACAACTTTTATACGTTTGGCTGCTCAGTAATCCTTTCTCTAAAGACAATAGATATGAACTTTGTATTACACAAAAAATCTCTAGTTGTGTTGTTACAACTATCCCTTATATGGTATGTATTTATCATGATATCATGTTTTGTATTTTTAAAAAATTTATATGGAAGGCATTAACATCCTTCCCTGCACCAATCTTTGGCTTTTCTTGACTCATCGACAAACTTCTCTATTAGAAAAGAATACTTTCCTGACAATACATTTACTTACTACTGTTCTAATTTTGTTCACATCCACAAAGACCATACCCTACTGGAACACAACTTCCTTGGAAGTAGTATCATGGAAAATTTTCTTATTTGTTGCCCTCTTCCTTTTATATTAGCTTACACAACTTGATAAATTTGCTCTTTGAGATTCAAAAACTTCATTACTAAACACATCGTCATGTATTTCATAATTGCCATCGTCAAAACTTGAATAGTAATGATCGTCCCCTCCTAATCATCATTGAACATTTATTTTACCTATTTGGGTTTCTCAAAAAACAAAATATTGTCTAGCTTCAACTACAGGTAGCTCTGCAATATCATCAGGAACACTTTGTATTAATTTTCTTCATTGAAAACTCATCTTTGTATCCATCAATTCACCAATCTACTCATGCGCATCATTACTAATGTAACACCCCGTACTCAAAACAGACCAAAAATAAGTTTCAGAAAAAATGCAAGTCCAATCGACGGTTACCATCAATGGACCGCAGTCTGATCTACGTCCCGTACTGCAGGTCCGTAGATTGTCACTGCAACCCTCTCAAAATTTAGCTCAGCAAAACCGACTAAGTCTCGACCCACGAACGGACCGACGGTCCATAGATCAGACTATGGTCTGTCGATGGTGTCCATGGATTGAGACTCTTACTACCCAGACTCTGATACAAACGATGTATGACAAGCACGGACCATCGTTCGATCTACGGTCCGTAGGTCTGATCGTAGGTTAAAGTTAGCAGTCAGTTAGAGGGAAAATACTGTTGGGTCAATTTCAAATGGTCATAACTATTAGCACAAAATGAATTCGTGTCCTATGACCTATCAACATATAGATAATGAATTATATTTCCATAGAAACCGAGATTGCTAAAATCCAACCTCCGAGTAAAACGTTATGCCCATTTTACTAATGGCCTATCTAGCAGACCCAACCTACGGACCCAAACGACGGACCGTGGGCTGAACGACTGCCCATCAGTCCAGGTCGTCGTTTGGTCCGTCAGCAATTAACTTAGGGGTCTTTTGTTCTTTTCCTACTTCGTTTAACTCCAAAGATACATCATTTTAACACTAAATCATCATATTTTAGTCAGTTTAAGCCTAGAAACATAACAAGAACTTACCTAAAAGAAAATCATAAATCAAAACTTAGAAAATTAGAAGTAAGAAAGGATAAAAAGGTCAAGAACCCTAGTTCAAGAACAAGGTTCCAGTAGTTCCAGCCCCGAAAGCTAAATATTTCTCCGTGGATTTCATCACCAGACATGTGGGATTTCACTAGTGGGTTCCTTTCACCCATTAGGTCCCTAGTTTTTAGTCAATTCTTTATTCTCTTATCATGAATAGACCTAGGGTTTGTAGAACTATAGTAGATCATCAAGAATTAGTTAGATATATGTTCCAAATCAGATTGTAAAGTGATTATTCATTTTATCCCAAGATTTTCAGAACCCTAGCTATGTATTCCTTTAGTTATTGAATTACACATTCTAGGTCAGATACTTCAAAGTTACATGCCTCAGTTATTAATACATAATTATCAGAATTATTGTTACATTCTCAGTTTACATGTTTAGTTTTGAGCTATCCAACAATTACAGAAACTCAATCATAATGTGTTAACCACTTAATCATTAGGAGTAGCATAATACCAATTTGTACTAGGGTTCAGCGTACCCAAATAGTCCCAAAACTATTAGCTTAGTAGGTCTTAAGTCCCCTCTCTGGGCATCAGTTTAGTGATCACACCAGAATGTCTTTATACCTCTGGCACGGTAAATTGGATCCTCTCGATGGGGCGTATACATCGGAATCCACATTTAGCTCAAGTGGTATTATTATCAGCTAATAGAAGCTCCCACAATTCAGTCAGACTTTATTGCTTTAACTGTAACACCCCGTATCCAAAACAGACCAAAAACCAGTTTTTCAGAAAATCTGCAGGTGAAATTGACGGTTGCCATCGACGGACCGTAGCCTGAATCATGGTTCGTCCTATACATCCGTCTATTGAGTCAGAAACCCCCAAAATCTTAGCCTAGAAAATTTTTACTAAGTGTCGAACGACGGACGGACCTACGGTCCATAGCCTGTGTCCGTTGATCAACACCCCATTCACCAACTCTTTGACAAGAACCACGATTTACCAGCACGTTCCGTAGGTCAGACCGAAGATGGAAATTTGCAGACAATTTAGGGGGAAATGCAATTTAGTCAACTTCAATTGATCATAAATCTTAGTACAAAATGAATTACGTGTCCCATGACATATCAACGGATAGATAATTTAATTTTCTTTCCATAGCCATCGACCTTACTAAAATTGGAGCTTTGAGTAAAACGTTATGCCCTTTTTAGTAAAGGCTTTCCGAACAGACCCAACCTATGGACCCAAATGACGGACCGTCGATGGAACGACGAACCGTCTATCTAGGCCATCGTTTGGTCCGACATCAAATAATCCAGGGGTATTTTCCCATTTCGTTCAAACCTTAAGATACGTCGTTTTGACCCTAAATCATCCGATTTTTGTCAGTTTAAGCCTAGAAACATAACAAGAACTTACTTAGTCAAAATCATTAATCAAAACTTAGAAATTAGAAGCAAGAAAGGAGAAAAAGGTCAAGAACCCTAGTTCAAGTACGCAACAAGGTTCCAGCAGTTCCAGCCCCGAATCCTAAGTGTTTTTCCATGAATTTCATCACCAGGTATGTGGGATTTCACTAGTGGGTTCCTTTCACCCTTTGGGTCCCTAGTTTTCAATCAATTCTTGATTCTCTTATCATGATTTAACCTAGGGTTTGTAGAATTACAGCAGAACTTCATGGACTTAGTTAAAATATAAGTTCCAAATTAGATCATCATGTTATTACTCAGTTTATCGCATGAATTTCAGAACCCTAGCTATGTATTTCTTTAGTTTGTTGAATTTCACATGCTAGGTCATATATTTCAGTTATTCAGTCATACATGCCTCAGTTATTAAGAGTTAATATCTTAAAAGTTCACTCAATTTTGAAAATTTATCTAGTAAAATCATCAATCTTTATTTTATATCAATAAAATAACTCAATTTCGATTTTTTATCAATTAAATCAGTTAACGTAATTTATTATATTACCATTTATTTTCTCTCCTAGATCAAGTTTTCAATGATCCAATCACTGTAACCATCACACAAAAACAAAAATAAAATTATTGTCGGGTTGGAGAAGAAATTACAATTCAACCGAGTAACTGAAAGAAAAAAATGGAAGAACATTTTATATATTTGAAAAGTTAAATTTAATATTCAAATATAAAAAAAAAATCCACATGTTTGTTAGCATCACCCAAAAGCATCAAATACTTCTGATTGGGCATACTCAATGGAAGAAAACCTTGTTGCTATTCTTACGATATTCAATTTGATATATACTCATTAATTTACGGTTTAAATTTCATATTTTCAATAGTTTTCTTTTTCTCAAACTTCTCAGCCATCAGAATTCAGATTAGATCTATTGCTACTGTCAGTTTAAATTTCATATTTTCGACAGTTTTCTTTTTCTCAAACTTCTCGCCCATCAGAATTCAGATTGAATCTATTGCTACTGAATTTCATATTTTTGACAGTTTTCTTTTTCTCAAACTTCTCATCCATCAGAATTCATGTTGGATCTATTGCTACGGTAGCGTAGAAGATTCTTGTTAATAGTTAATGTCGTGATATTATTTTCACTAACTATGTTTATCGGTAAAAAAATTCTTAATAGTTTTCTTTAATTTTATTTACTTATGAAATTCGTATTTATATGGCATAGACATAATTTATTTGCTTTGTCATTTTTCAAATGATTAATTTGATTGACTGATTTCATTTTTATACAAAACTAAGTTGATTGATTTTATTGATATAAAAATCTAAGTTGAGTGATTTTATTGATACAAAATAAAGTTCAATGACATTATTAGATAAATTCTGTAAGTTGAACGACTTTTTAAGATATTACCTCCAGTTATTAATGCATCATTATCAGATTAAATATTGCGTTCTTAGTTTGCATGATTAGTTTTGAGCTATGAAGTATTTTACAGAAATTCAGATATAATCGGTTAACTACATAATTTGATTTGGGAGTAGATTAATACCGAGTTGGACTAGGGGTTAGAGTACCCAATTAGTCCCAGCACTACTAGCCAAGTAGGTTGTAACTCCCCTCTGTGGGCAATCAGTTTAGTAATCACGCATGCATGCCTTTATACCTCTTGCAGGTAATATTGGGTCCTCTCGATGGGGCATATACATCGGACTCCATATTAAGATCATGTGGTTTTATTATCGGTTAGTAGTAGCTCCCACAGTTCCGTCAGACTCCATTGCATTGACCATTTATCAGTATATACAATATTCAGTTTTAGCATATTATAAATTGGTCATTGCATTCAGTTATCTCAGCATTCAGTATATCATGTATACATTTCTATACTTGCTTTTGTGCTTGTTCAGTTATGTATTATTTCAGCTTTACTCTATCCTACATGCTCAGTACCTTCAAGTACTGACGCATACGTGCGCTACATCTTCTCGTAATGTAGGTTGAGGTTCTCAGCATCCAGATCACGCTTAAATCAATTTATGATCTCCAGTTCAGCAGATTTAGTGGTGAGTCCCCATTATCCAAGGACATATTCATGAGTTCATTTCAATATTTTAATCATTTAGTTTCAGTTTCTTCTAGACTTAATTGGGGCTTGTCCCAGTATTACTAGTCAGATAGAGGCTTATTTCAGACATAGTTAGATTCAGCTTAGTATTGAGTTAATATTTCCTTTGTAGTAAACTCATTGTTTTAAAATATCTTAGTTATTGAATATGGGTATTACCCATCTTTTCAGATTAAATTATGATTTAGCTTCGGCATCAGTTTATATTCTTTAGTATGCTTATGATCATGCCAGCAGGGTTAACTTGGGATCACTTGTGGTCCTAGGTTCCGTGTTTGCGTCTCGGGGGTAGCTCGTGACGTGACAAAACTTGGTATAAGAGCACTAGGTTTAAGTGTCCTAGGATGTCTGAAAAGTCACACTAAGTAGAGTCATTTTCATGTGTGTGAAGTGCACCACATCTAATGAGAGGGAGGCTATGAAGTGTTTTATGAAAATATCACTTTCTTGTTACTCTTATCGTGCGTAAGGTATGATCTTATTCCACTCTAACTTGATGTTCTACATTTCAGATCATGCCTCCTCGTAGAGCTAACGCTAGGAATGTGAATGCCAGGAATGCAAACGCAACTCTTCTAGTCCTAGATCAAGAAGTCTCCAATGCTGAGTTCAATAATGCCATAAAAATGTTGGTTTATAGTATGACCAACCAGAGCAATAGGGTTCATTCTCCTGTGAATTAAAATGGTCGATTAGTAGCATCAAGGGTCCGTGATTTTGTTAGGATGAATCCGCTTGAGTTCTTAGGATCACAGACTAATGAGGATCCTCAAAATTTCTTGGATGAGATCAAGAAGATCTTTGAGGTAATGCAAGTCACTGGGAAAGATCGGGATGAGTTGACATCATACTAGTTGAAGGATGTTGCTCATATCTGGTACACTCAGTGAAGGAAAATAGGGGTACAAATGCAGCTCCTATTACTTGGGATTGCTTTAGTGAGACTTTTCTAGACAGGTTTTTCTCAATAGAGATGAGAGAAGCAAAAGCCCAGGAATTCATGAACTTAATGGAGGGTAACATGACAGTCCAAGAGTATGGCCTCAAGTTTAACCAAATCTCCAGGTATGCTCCTCACATGGTTGCTGACTCCACGGCTCGAATGAATTAGTTTATGTATGGATTTTCAGATTTGGTGAAATCTGAGTGCAGAAATGCTATGTTACTAAGAGAAATCAACATATCTAGGCTTATGACTCATGCTTAGCAGGTTGATGGTGATAAGCTTAGGGAACAGGCCAAGAAGAATAAGAAGGATAGGACTAGGAACTATTACAATTATAAGCAGAAATCGGCTGGTGGAAATCGCTCACAGAGTCAGCAGAAGTTTTCAGCTCCAGCCCCTTCATCAGCTAGTGTTCCATCCTCCAAGAACTGGTATGACCAGAAGGTTAGAGCACTAGGCTCTAAGTCTCAGGGAAGTGTTTCAGGCACCAAGACTTACCTGTCTTGCCCTAAGTGTGGTAAGAACCATCCGGCCAAATGTCTCACAGGAAAAGAAGGATGCTTTGGGTACGGTCAGTCTGGTCACAGGTTCAGGGATTGTCCTTCTAGACAGGTTCAAGGAGGAGGAAATGGTAGAGCTCAATCTACAACTTCATCAGCACCAGCAAGTAGCCCCACTCAGCAGGGTAACTCATCTGGTACAGGTGGCGGTCAGCGCTAGAACAGGTTGTATGCTCTTTAGGCTCACCAGGATCAGTAAGGTTCTCCTGATGTAGTTACTGGTACGTTACGAGTCTTTTACCTTGATGTTTATACATTCTTAGATCCAAGGGCTACTCTTTCTTTTGTAACTCCTTACGTAGCAGTCCAATTTAGTGTCAGTCCAGAAAATATCTCAGAACCTTTCTCATTCTCTACTCCTGTCGGTGACCTAGTTATAGCTAGACGGGTAAACAAAAATTGCCCTGTCGCAGTCCCTCAGAAAGTCACCTTAGCAGATCTTGTAGAGTTAGAAATGGTAGAATTCAATGTCATTCTAGGCATGGATTGGTTACATTCATGTTATGCCTCAGTCGATTGTAGAACTAGGATTGTTCATTTTCAGTTTCCAGATGAACCAATCTTAGAATGGAAGGGTAGTATCTTAGCGCCTATGGGTAAGGCCAGAAAGACGATCTCAAAGGGTTATATCTATCATCTAGTTCGAACTAAAGATTCTAGCTCTGAAACTCCAATTGTTGAGTTAGTTCTAATAGTCTGTGAATTTCCAAAAGATCTTCATGGAGTCCCTCCCGAAAGGGAAATCGACTTTGGAATTGATATCGTTCAAGATACCCAACCTATTTATATTCCTCCTTTTAGAATGGCTCCAGCAGAACTTAAGGAATTGAAGGATCAATTGAAAGACCTTCTAGATAAGGGTTTCATCAGACCTAGTATTTCACCATGGGGTGCACCAGTGTTGTTTGTAAAGAAGAAAGATGGTTCTCTCACAATGTGCATTGACTATAGACAGTTGAACAAGATCAAAATCAAGAATAAGTACCCCATTCCCAGGATTGATGACTTGTTTGACCAACTTCAAGGTGCTAGTCATTTCTCATAGATAGACCTCAGATCGGGTTATCATCAGCTTAGAGTCAAACATAGTGACATTCCGAAAATGACCTTCAGAACACGGTATGGTCATTATGAATTTGTAGTTATGTCGTTTGGACTAACCAATGCTCCTGTACCTTTCATGGATTTGATGAACAGAGTGTTCAAACAATACTTGGACTTGTTCGTTATCGTCTTTATTGATGATATCCTCATTTACTCTAGGAATGAGGAAGAACATACAAGTCATTTGAGAGTTGTTCTGCAGACTCTCAAAGATGGCCAGTTATTTGCTAAGTTTAGCAAATGTGAGTTTTGGTTGCAATCCGTTGCTTTTCTTGTTCACATTGTATCTAGCGAGGGCATCCGAATGGATTCGCAGAAGATAGAAGCAGTGAAATAATGGCCCAGACCTACCTCTGCTACAGATTTCAGAATTTTCTTAGGTTTAGCGGGTTATTACAGAAGGTTCGTGGAAGGATTTTCATCCATAGCCTCACCATTTACTAGGTTGACTCACAAGATTGTCAAGTTCCAATGGTTAAATGATTCTGAGAAAAGCTTTGCAGAACTAAAGGCTAGATTGACTACAGCTCCTGTATTGACTCTACCAGAGAGTATAGATGGTAATGTGATCTATTCTGATGCATCCAGAGTTGGCCTAGGTTGTGTGTTGATGCAATGAGATAAGGTTATAGCTTATGCCTCTAGACAACTTAAGGTTCATGAGAAGACCTATCCAACTCATGACTTTGAGCTTGCAGCAGTGGTGTTTGCACTCAAGATATGGAGACACTACTTGTATGGTGTTCATGTAGATGTGTTCACTGACCATAAGATCCTTCAGTATGTGTTCACTCAGAAAAAGTTAAATCTTCGCCATAGGAGATGGCTTGAGTTCCTTAAGGATTATGATATGAGTGTGCATTATCATCCTGGTAAGGCAAATGTGGTAGCAGATGCTCTTAGAAGATTATCAATGGGTAGTGTAGCCCATGATGAGTTAGAAAGTTAGGAGCTAGTGAAGGATGTTCACAGGCTTGGTCGCTTAGGAGTTCGCCTTATGAGCATATCGGACAATGGTGTAACAGTTCAGAATGGGGACTAATCTTCTTTGGTAGTGGAGGTTAAGGAAAAGTAAGACAGTGATCCAATCTTGCTTGAACTTAAGGGTGCAGTCCACAATCAGAGAGAGGAGGTTTTCTCCCAAGCGGGATGGTGTACTTCACTACCAGGGTAAATTGTGTGTTCCTAATGTGGGCGAGTTGAGACAACATATTCTTTCAGAATCCCATAACTCCAGGTATTCTATTCATCCAGGTGCCACTAAGATGTACCATGATTTGCAGGAAGTCAATTGGTGGAATGGCATGAAGAGGGATATAGCCGATTTTGTGAGTAAGTGCCCCAATTGCCAACAAGTCAAGATAGAACATCAAAAACAATGAGGTATGACTAAAGAGATCGATATTCTTACTTGGAAGTGGAAAGTGATCAATATGGATTTCATCACAGGGTTACCGCGTACTCGCAGACAACATGAGTCCATTTGCGTGATAGTTGATAGGATCACTAAGTCTTCTCGCTTTTTGGCGGTCAAGACTATAGATTAGACAGAGGACTATGCCAAGATTTACATTAATGAAATTGTGAGGTTCCATGTCGTTCCTTTGTCTAGCATCTCAGATAGTGGTCCTCAGTTTACCTCTCATTTCTTGAAGTCATTTCAGAAGGGTCTCAGTACTCAAGTTAACCTTAGCACAGCATTTCATCAGCAGACGGACGAACAGGCAAAGCGTACCGTTCAGACCCTAGAGGATATGTTGAGAGGTTGTGTGATCGATTTCAAAGGTATTTGGGATGATCACCTTCCTCTGATTGAGTTTGCCTAAAACAATAGCTACCATTCCAGTATTCAGATGGCCCCTTATGAGGCACTGTATGGGCGTAGATGTAGATCTCCTGTTTGTTGGTTTGAAGTAGGCGAAGCAGCTTTTATAGGGCCAGATTCAGTCCTTTATGCTATGGAAAAAGTTCAACTCATTAGAGATAGACTTAAGACAGCCCAGAGTCGTTAGAAATCTTATGCACATGTAAGGAGGAGGGAACTAGAGTTTCAAGTTGATGATTGGGTTTTCCTGAAAGTGTCACCTATGAAAGGGATGATCAGATTTGGCAAGAAAGGGAAGCTCAATCCTAGATATGTAGGCCCTTACAAGATCTTAAAAAGGATTGGCAAGGTGGCATATGAGTGTGAGTTGCCAGCAGACTTAGCAGCTGTACATCCAGTCTTCCACATCTCGCTCTTGAAGAAGTGTACCCAGCCTCTATAGTGCCATTGGAGCGTGTGGCGGTGAAAGATAGTATTTCTTATGAGGATGTACCAGTTGAGATTCTTGACCGTCAGGTTAGAAGGTTGAGAAACAAAGAAGTCGCTTTAGTCAAGGTTTTATGGAGGAGTCATTCCGTAGAGGGAGCTACTTGGGAAGCAGAAGCAGCCACGAAAGCCAAGTATACTCACCTATTTCCTTCTGATTCCACTCCAGTTTGAGATAATAGTTCCTCTTCAATTTTCCTGTCATTCATGTGTCAATTCAGTCTTAGAATCATGTTCCCTGAGTTTGTACTTGCATTTTCAGTGTATTTGTATGTTCTCAAAACTCAATTCCGTCAGAAACTCAGTTCTCAGTGTTTAGTAGTAGGGTTTGCAGCTCTGTCCCTCTATTTCAGCTAGTTAGTCTTCATTAGAGGACGAATGTTCCCAAGAGGGAGATAATGTAACACCTCATATCCAAAACCCAGTTTTTCAGAAAATCTACAAATGAAATCGATGGTTGCCATCGATGGACTATAGCGTGACCCACGGTCCATCATGCACATCCGTCTATTGAGTCAGAAACCCCCAAAATCTCAGCCCAGAAAAATTTGACCAAATGTCAAATGACGGACGGACCTACGGTACGTAGCCTGTGTCCGTCGATCAACACCACATTCACCCACTCTCTGACAAGAACCACGATTGACCAGCACGGTCCGTAGGTCTAACAAGAGATGGAAATTTGCAGACAGTTTAGCGGAAAATGCATTTGAGTCAACTTCAATTGATCATAACTCTTAGCACAAAATGTATTAGGTGTCCCAATACATATCCAGAGAGATATAATTGAATTAGCTTTCCATAGCCACCAACCTTTCTAAAATCAGAGCTCCGACGAAAAAGTCATGCCTGTTTTAGTAAAGGCCTGTCGAATAGACCCAACCTACGGACCCAAATGACGGACCGTCGATGGAACAACGGACCGTATGTGCAAGCCGTCATTTGGTTCGACAGTAACTAACCCAGGGGTCTTTTGGTTTTTTCCCACTTCGTTTAAACCTTAAGATACGTCGTTTTGACCCTAAATCATCAGATTTTAGGAAGTTTAAGCCTAGAAACATAACAAGAACTTACCTAAGTCAAAATCATTAATCAAAAGTTAGAAAATTAGAAGCAAGAAAGGAGAAAAAGGTCAAGAACCCTAGTTCAAGAACGCAACAACGTTCCAGCTGTTCCAACCCCGAAACCTAAGTTTTTCTTTGAATTTCGTCACCAGGTATGTGGGATTTCACTATTGGGTTCCTTTCACCCATTGGGTCCCTAGTTTTCAGTCAGTTCTTGATTCTCTTATCATGATTTAACCTATGGTTTCTAGAATTACAGCAGAACTTCATGACTTAGTTAAAATATATGTTCCAAATCAGATCATTATGTTATTACTCAGTTTATCGCATGAATTTCAGAACCCTAGCTATGTATTTCTTTAGTTTCTTGAATTACACATGCTAGGTCAGATATTTCAGTTATTTAGTCATACATGCCTTTGTTATTAATGCATCATTATCAGATTAAAATGTTGCATTCTTAGTTTGCATGTTGAGTTTTGAGCTATCAAGTATTTTACAGAAATTCAGATATAATCTGTCAACTACATAATTCAATGGGAGTAGCATAATACCGAGTTGGATTAGGGTTTAGCGTACCCAATTAGTCCCAAAACTACTAGCCAAGTTGGTTATAAGTCCCCTCTGTGGGCAATTAGTTTAGTGATCACGCCAGCATGTCTTTATACCTCTAGCAGGATATATTGGGTCCTTTCGATGGGCGTATACATCGGACTCCACATTTATCTCATGTGATTTATTATCGGTTATTAGTAGTTCCCACTGTTCAGTCAGACTCCATTGCATTGACCATTTATCAGTATATTCAGTATTCAGTTTCAACACGTTATAAATTGGTCATTGAATTCAGTTATCTCAACATTCAGTATATCATGTTTAGATTTCTATACTTACTTTTGTGCTTGTTCAGTTATGTATTATTTTAGCTTAACTATATCCTACATGATCAGTTCCTTCAAGTACTGACGCATACGTGCGCTACATCTTCTCGTGATGTAGGTTCAGGTTCTTAGCATTCAGATCTTGCTTAGATCGATTTCCGATCTCCAGTTAAGCAGATTCAGTGGTGAGTACTCATTCTCAGAGGACAATAATCATGAGTTCACTTCAGTCTTTTAATCATTTAGTTTCAGTTTTTGGTAAACTTAGCTGGGGCCTTTCCCTGTATGTCTACTCAATTAGAGGCTTATTTCAGACATAGTTAGATTCAGCATAGTATTGAGTTAATATTTCCTTTATATTAAACTCATTGTTTTCAAATATCTCACTTATAGAATATGGGTATTCCCCATCTTTTCAGATTAAATTATGATTCAGCTTCCGCATCAGTTTATATTCTTTAGTATGTTCATGATCATACCAGTAGGGTTAGCTTGGGATCACTTGTTGTCCTAGGTTTCGTGTCCGAGAGGGGGGGGTAGCTCGGGGCGTGACATTGACCATATTTACATTTAAGTTAGTATTCAGCCTCAACATTGTCACATCCGAATAGCACCCCCTAGAAGTTACATGGCATACTTGACCTCTTGGAGGTCATATACAATCCCATAGCTATCATTTATTGCATTGTCATAGTAAATTTAGCGGAAAATTTTAAACTTTTCATAGCATATCATATGCTAGAAACTTCACTTCATATATATAAAATATCTTAAATAAATATTTAAACTCTAGTCTCTTTTTTCCATCCTAGACTCAACATCATAAGAGCACCTTAGGAACATGACCCTAACAACATAATACATAAGTACAATATTTAAGAATTTTAAAGTAAACTAAACATTAGGACATTCTTGGACTTAAGGATTCCTTTCCTTGAGCTTGATAATCACAGATCAAACTCCTCAATCTTAGAGACATCCTTTTAAGCATCCATAACCTACACTTTGTGTAAAAAATAGAGAAGAATGGTATTTGTACGAGAATGCACTAAGTATGGCAACCATGCAAAAACATGCATTTAAAAGGGACATTTTCCTTGAAATCACATTTCATGCGTTTTTGTGAAAACTTCATCAAAACCTTAATATCATAGAATTTATATCATTCACATACTTCATATAGACATATTCGAAGTCCAAACATTATATAAAATCACACATAGAATTTAAGCAACATTTAGGGTCACTTTACAGTGAGCTATTTTCCTTAACGGTGAACTTCTTCCTATTTACAGTTAACTCCTTCTTTTAACTCCTTGACCTTCGAAGTAATCCCTCTAGTGATACTTGGTGCAATGCATCACCTTAAGCCATCACCCACCATCATAGAAGTATAGTACAACATAGACACATTTAAGTCAAAACCATAAGAACCTTACAGTAAACTCTTAGTTATTATGCACATACACTAATTTTACTTCACATAGAACCTTATGAGACCTTACTCATAATCCCAATCTGAATGTACTAGTGCAATGTACATTTGAATCCCCATAACCTCCCACATACATAGTAGACCTATCATGAGACCACAAGCCTTATCATCCAATTCATATATCAACAAGTAAGTGAAGACAACTTCACTCATGTCAATCAAGGCCTTCATCATATATTCAATAAGACCACCATTATGCATATCACAATACCATGTAGACATTAACAAAATGTCATGCAAGAGAACCATAACATATGCACATATATTAGACCCCCTTCCTAGAACTCCCTTAGAGTGCTACTTGTGCAATGTCTAGGTGGGTTCATTACTTCCACCTATCCTAAGTATCTTCTCTTAGGTTATCTTAGTTAGGGTCCTAAGTCATTTACTTCCATTGTCCATTTTACTTTATGGAAACTATAGCCTTAACCGCCAATAAGACCATGGGCGCTAAACATGGAATTTGGTGTCGTAGAGCGTTACACCAATGGAAGGTGTTCCATTTAGACAAAGTAGAACCTTAACTAGCATACTAAGTGAATTCACTTGCTAGATTCTATGTTGAAAGCATAGTTCATGCAACAAAGAGATATACATAACCCTCTACATGCCCATTGGCATTGGAGCCTCATCTCATGAGAAAAAATGGGTGAACCTTCCTCAAAGCGAAGCCACCACCTCGTATGGAACCATGGGTGAATATTCCTCTAAGGGAAGTCAACACTGTATAAGGAACAAATGGTGAATATTCCTCCAAGGAAATCCAACACCTCTCTTTGTCCAGTTCACTCGGTGCTAAGCTAAGTTCCCTTTATTAAAAGCCTATAGTAACATTACTTTATAAAACATATGCTTAGGATATTTATTCCTAATATACTTATAGCATATTCAAGAACCTATCTAGCTTTAGAATACTCTTGAGCATACCTCTCAAGAAACTCTACTATTAACTAGATCATCATTCATGTGTGTGTATACATATATGTGAGCAATCCTTTCACACAAACACATTAAGACCACACATGACCATACATTCATATTCATGCACATAGGGAACCAAACCTAGGAACTGTCCTATCAAGGCATACATGTGCAATGCATAGGCAAGGTCCCATACCCTTGCCCATACTAGTACACCTATCAAGTCATCCTAGGTAAGGAAACACATATCATACTTTCATAGACATAAGTTTAACATGAATAGTAGTAGACACTAGTGAATATGAGGACAACCTTTCATTAGACACTATGATCCTATACTACTTGTAAGCATGCATGTAGAGTGAGGGTGTGTGTGCATTAGTCAATATGATCACATCATGGCTATAAAAAACATATTGAGGCATCAACCCTCTTAGGATCACAATTCACTTTCAAGCATAGACCACACAACACACAATAGCATAGGAGACAAGCCAACTTCATATTACACTTACGACTCCTAACTTTTGCTATTCATGCATTCAGATAGGGGTAGATAGGTAGGGTTCATCATTCTTTAATACTTCATTAATGGCAGCACCTACACATAACCCTAACATAATCATTCACATGCTCATAACAATAGTAACATAACCTAGATTCACAACTACAGTAGAAGACTAGGCACAAGTTACACATAAGATGATCATCGTAACCACACACTCATATATTCATAAATTTGCCTTCAAGGCCATAGTCAACTCATATATATTGAAAATAAAGTAAACACCTCCACCATAAGTGGACCATACCACACAGTGTCATACAAGGCTTCATCAATTACAATAGTATAGAGAAGTAGAGGGGAAGAACCATTCTTACCAATTCATCAACCTTTGATCATCATCGATCAATACGCCTTTTTCATCATCAACACATTATAGGGCAGTATATAAATATACATTTATCATGAAAGAAACCATGTACAAATCTCTACAAGATTATACTACAATCTAATATAATACATCACATATAAAATAGAAAGTAGAGAGTTGTATATCATCAATTAATTTCCCTAATCTTGTTCATTAATCATATTGTATCAATAATATACATTTAGGGAAGTATCTAAAGAGATAGAACATCATAGCTAACTCATGCTTCATCCACCCTAGAATATAGATCACATCATATACATTACTCTATCAAGTCTATAGGCTAAAAGAACCTACATTCATCTTTACCAATTCAATTGTTATCGATTCACATTGGATCAATTATACTAAATTATCATCACATTACACATATAGGCAGTAGCTAAGACAATTCACTATAAGATTATCACATAACAACCATCCTAACGTCAAGATCACAAGTTACTACTTGATAGATTAGAAGAACCTAGATAAATTTATACCAATCCTTCTTTAACTTGATCATAAAAGATTTATACCCACAATTAAACCATGATATTAACCTATGGAATTAGCTACAAGCATCTTAGCATAATCGAATTCCACTTTTATACATTTAAAGTTCAATGTTACAGTGAACACAAAGATATAAGCTAGCCTTATTCAAATCTTCATATATTCATTCACCTTTCATCAAAAATTCATCATCAATATACTTAAATAACAATAGACAAGAGCAATTCAGTGTAATAGAATCACAATTCAATCAATAACAAGCCACAATCACAATACCCATGCAAGGGCTAAATCGAGTTTGGGAAGGGACATGGGTTCATAATGCAATTGGATTGAAATTCACATTAAAACCAACACATTATCATCAATTCATCATGATTAAGCCTTTTAAAACGTTTTTACAAAGAACCCATGGCTAGATTGAAGAAGAAGAGATTTGATAATATTTTCTCTTTGAAAACTTTGAGATTAACTATCTAGATGGAAGGATAACTAGAGATGAAGGATCACCATACCTTTTTCTAGAAGAAAAACTCTAAAACATGATGAAGAACCCATTGGAATCCAAGCTTCAAGTTGTTATTGAGCTTCACCTTCAATGGAGGTTCTAGAGAGAATATTTTTCTGGAGGGAAATTCTAATTTGTGTGAATTGGTTTGGGAATGGGTTGATCACGTTTTTTTATCACTTATATGCACCCAAAAATCACCAAATAAGCCATGTAGGCTCAGGTTAGCAAGTTCGGTGAATTTCCCATTCACCACTTTGATGAAACAGTGCGCAGGCAGCCTTACAACCTGCACCAATGGCCACCATCGATGCCCAGTAGGTCCATCGACTGACCGTCTGTGGCTTCCGTCGATTGGCTCCTGGGCTATTCTTTGGCTGAGCCTTACCCAGGGTAATTTTTTATCGACGAATTCACCACCAACGGGCCGTCTGTAGACAAAAGGGGCGCCGTTTGGTTCAGTCGATTAACACAGCCTCGACAACCTTTGGGTCCTTCTTGTGGACCCTTTTATGGGGCCCTTGGGAAGTTTTACCCAGACGTTTCCAATGTTAATATACACCTTAACATGTTGAATACCTTGCATGCAAGTTTCACCCAAAATAAACATGTAAAAGACATCCAAACATGTAAGGCACACTCAAGACACACATGAACGTCTCAAGGGCTAACTTTCGAACGTCTTAGACGTTCAACCTCCAAACTTCATGAAACTCCATATACTGACTATAAACATCATGATCACTCATTTAAATATTTTATAAGCTCATGACAGACACATAAGCACATAGAAACACATAAGGCCCCTTAGGTGACTAGTCGTCGAACGTTGTAGTCATCCATTGACGTTTGACTTCCAAATGACTTCAAATCACTCAAGCCTACTTTAAAACACTTAATTAACATGTTAACCATATTATATTCACAAGTGAGGCTCTAAACACCCTAACTCATTTTGGGGGTCTTACAAGCATGTTATAAATTTGGTCAGTGCATCTAGTTAGCTCAGAATTCAATATATCATGTTCAGAATATTACACTTGTTTTTGTGCTTGTTCAGTTATGTATTATTTCAGCTTTACTCTATTCTAAATTATCAGTACCTTTCAAGTACTAACACATACATGAGCTACATTTTCTCGTGATGTAGGTTCAGGTTCTCAGCATCCAAATCACGCTTTGATCGATTCCCGATGTCCAGCATAGAAGAATGAGTGGTGAGTCGTCATTTTCTAAGTACAAGAGTCATGAGTTCATTCCATTGTTTTAGTCATTTAGTTCCATTTTTTCTAGACTTAGCTGGGGCTTGTCCCAATATTTCTAGTAAGTTAGAGGCTTATTTCAGACATAGTTAGTTTCAACTTATCATTGAGTTAATATTTTTTGTATTAAACTCACCTGTTTTCAAATATTTCAGCTTTAGTATATGGGTATTCCCCATATTTTCATTTAAAGTATGATTTAGCTTCCGCATCAGTTTATATTCTTTAGTATGCTCATGATCATGCCAGCGGGGTTAGCTTGGGATCACTTTTTGTCCTAGGTCCCATTTCCGCGTCTCGGCGGTAGCTCAGGGCGTGACAAACTTGGTATCAGAGCACTAGGTGTAAGTTTCCTAGGATGTTCTAAAAGACGCACTAAGTATAGTCCTTTTCTTGGGTGTGAAGTGCACCACATCTAATGAGAAGGAGGCTATGAAGTGTTTTAGGAAAACTTCACTTTGCTGTTACTCTTATCGTATGTAAGGTATGATCTAATTCCATTCTAACATGACGTTCTACATTTCAGATCATGCCTTCTCGTACAGCTAATGCTAGGAATGCGAATGCCAGGAATTCAAACGCAACTCCTCCAGTCCCAGATTAGGAAGTCTCCAATGCTGAATTCAGGAATGCCATTCAGATGTTGGCTCAGAGTGTCGTCAACCAAAACAATCAGCGGATTCAAGCTCATGAGAATGGAAATGGTGTATCAACACCATCCAGGGTCCGTGACTTTGTTAGAGTGAATCCTCCTGAGTCTTTAGGATCGCAGACCAGTGAGGATCCTCAGAATTTCATGGATGAGATTAAAAAGGTATTTGAGGTGATGCAAGTCACTAGGAATGATCGAGTTAAGTTGGCATCATACCAGCAGAAAAATGTTGCTCATATCTGGTACACTCCGTGGAAGGATAATAGGGGTACTGATGCAACTCTTATTACTTGGGATTTCTTTAGAGAGACCTTTCTGGATAGGTTTTTTCCCAATAGAGTTGAGAGAAGCAAAAATCCAGGAATTCATGAACTTAAGGCAGGGTAATATGACAGTCCAAAAGTATGGGCTTAAGTTTAACCAACTCTCCAGGTATGCTCCTCACATGGTTGCCGACTCCATGGCTCAGATGAATAAGTTCTTGTATGGAGTGTCAGATTTGGTGAAACAGTGTACATAAATGCTATGTTACTGGGAGATACGAACATCTCTAGGCTTATGAATCATGCTCAGCAGGTTGAGGGTGATAAGCTTAGGGAACATGCAAAGAAGAATAAGAAGGCTAGTACTAGGAACTATGACTATTCTCATGCAGAAATCACGTGGTAGAAAGCGCTCGCAGAGTCAGCAAAAGTTTTGAGCCGCAACCCCTTCATCAGCTAGTGTTACATCCTCCAAGAATAAGTATGATCAGAAGGTTAGGGAACCAGGTAAGTGTTTCAAGCACCAAGACTTACCCCCATTTGCCCTAAGAGTAGTAAGAACCATCGAGGTGAGTGCCTTGCAGGAAAGGAAGGGTGTTTTGGGAGCGGTCAGTCTGGTCACAGGTTGAGAGATTGTCCTTCTAGACAGGTCAAGAATATGGTAATGGTAGAGCTCAGTCTACAACTTCAGCAGCACCAGCAAGTCACCCGACTCAGTAGGGTAACTCATCAGGTACTAGTGGCGGTCAGCGCTAGAACATGTTGTATGCTCTTCAGGCTTGCCAGGATCAGGAAGGTTCTCTTGATGTAGTCACTAGTACGTTACGAGTCTTTGACCTTGATGTTTATTCATTGTTAGATGCAAGAGGTACTCTTTCTTTTGTAACTCCTTACATAGCAGTCCAATTCAGTGTTAGTCAAGAAACTCTCTTAAAACCTTTCTCAGTCTCTACTCCAGTTGGTGACCCAGTTATAGCTAGACGGGTATATAGAAATTTCCCTGTCATTGTATCTTAGAAAGTCACCTGAGAAGATCTTGTAGAGTTAGAAATTGTAGACTTTGATGTCATTCTAGGCATGGATTGGTTACATTCCTTTTATACCTCAGTCGATTGTAGAACTAGGATAGTTCATTTTTAGTTTCCAAACGAACCAATCTTAGAATGGAAGGGTAGTAGCTTAGCGCCTATGGGACGATTCATATCTTACCTTAAGGCCAGAAAGATCATCTCTAAGGGTTATCTCTATCATTTAGTTTAGGTTAAGGATTTTATATCTAAAACCCCAACTCTTGACTCAGTTCCAGTTGTCAGTGATTTTCCAGAAGTGTTTCCGGAAGATCTTTCCGGAGTTCCTCCCGAAAGGGAAATCGACTTTGGAACTGATCTAATTCTAGATACCTAGCCTATCATAATGGATCCAGTAGAGCTTATGGAATTGAAAGAGCAGTTGAAAGACCTTCTAGATAAGGTCTTTATTAGACCTAGTATTTCACCATGGGGTGCACCAGTGTTGTTCGTAAAGAAGAAAGATGGTTCTCTAAGAATGTGCATTGACTATAGACAATTGGTCAACAAGGTCAAAATCAAGAACAAGTATCCCATCCCCAGGAATGATGACTTGTTTGACAAACTAGAGGGTGCTAGTCACTTCTCAAAGATAGACCTCAGACCGGGTTATCATCACCTTAGATTCAGAGATATTGACATTCCGAAAACAACCTTCAGAACTCGGTATGATCTTTGTGAATTTGTAGTTATGTCGTTTGGACTAACCAATGCTTCAGCAACTTTTATGGATTTGATTAACAAAGTGTTCAAATAGTATTTGGACTTGTTCGTTATCGTCTTTATTGATGAAATCCACATTTACTCTAGGAATGGGGAAAAACATGCCAGTCATTTCAGAGTTGTTCAGCAGACTCTGAAATATGGCCAGTTATTCGCTAAGTTTAGCGAATGTAAGTTCTAGTTGCAATCCGTTGCTTTTCTTGGTCACATTGTATCTAGCGATGGGATTTGAGTGGATTCGCCAAAGATGGAAGCAGTGAAACAATGGCCCAGACCTACCTCTACTACAGTATCAGGAGTTTCTTAGGTCTAGCGGGTTATTATAGAAGGTTCGTGGAAGGATTTTCATCCATAGCCTCACCATTGACTAGGTTGACTCATAAGATGGTAAAGTTTCAATGGTCAGATGATTATAAGAAAAGCTTTGCAAAATTGAAAACAAGATTGACTACAACTCCTTTCTTGACTCTACCACATGGTGGAGATGGATATGTGATATATTGTAATGCATCCATAGTTGGCGTAGGTTGCGTATTGTTGCAGCGAGATAAGGTTATAGCTTGTGCTTTTAAACATCTTAAGGCGCATGAAGAACTATCCAAATCATGAACTCGAGCTTGCATCAGTGGTGTTTACACTCAATATCTGGAGACACTACTTGTATGGTGTTCATGTAGATGTGTTCACTGACCATAAGAGCCTTCAGTATGTGTTCACCCAGAAAGAGTTGAATCTTTGGTAGAGGAGATGGCTTGAGTTCCTAAAGGATCATGATATGAGTGTGCATTACCATCCTGGTAAGGCGAATGTAGTAGCAAATTCTCTTAGTAGATTATCTATGGGTAGTGTAGCCATGTTGAGGAATAAAAGATGAAGCTAGTGAAGGATGTTCATAGGCTTTCTCTCTTGGGAGTTCTCCTTATGAGCATATCAGACAGTGGTGTAACAGTTCAGAATGGGGCAGAATCTTCTTTTGTAGTGGAGGTTAAGGAAATGTAAGACAGTAATCCAATCTTCCTTGAACTTAACGGTGCAGTCCATAATCAGAGAGTGGATGTTTTCTCCTAAGGGGGAGATGGTGTACTTCACTACCAGGGTAGATTGTGTGTTCCTGATGTGGGCGAGTTGAGATAGGATATTCTTGCAGAAGCCCATAACTCCAGATATTTTATTTATCCAGGGTAAGCGCATACTCGCAGATAGCATGACTCCATTTGTGTGATAGTTGATAGGATGACTAAGTCTTTTCGCTTGCTGGCGGTCAAGACTACAAATTTGACAGAAGACTATGCCAAGATTTACATTGATGAAATTGTGAGGTTGCATGGGGTTCCTTTGTCTATCATCTCAGATAGAGTACCTCAGTTTACCTCTAATTTCTGGAAGTCATTTCAAAAGGGTCTTGGTACTCAAGTTAACCTTAGCGCAACATTTCATCCGCAGACGGATGGACAAGCAGAGCGTACCATTCAGACCCATAGGATATGTTGAGAGCTTGTGTGATTGATTGTAAAGGTAGTTGGGATGATCACCTTCCTCTTATTGAGTTGCCCTACAACAATAGCTACCATTCTAGCATTCAGATGGCCCCTTATGAGGCACTGTATAGGCTTAGCTGTAGATCTTATGTTTGTTGGTTTGGAGTAGGTGAAACAACTTTAATAGGGTGAGATTCAGTCTTTTATGCTATGGAGAAAGTGCAACTCATTAGAAATAGACTTAAGACAGCCTAGAGTCGTCAAAAATCTTATGCAGATGAAAGGAGAAGGGAACTAGAGTTCTAAGTTGATGATTGGGTTTACCTGAAAGTGTCACCTATGAAAGGGGTGATGAGGTTTGGCAAGAAAGGGAAGATCAGTCCTAGATATGTAGGCCCTTACAAGATATTGGAAAGGTTTGGCAAGGTGGCATATGAGTTAGATTTTCCAGCAGAACTAGTAGCAGTGCATCCAGTCTTCCACTTCTCACTCTTGAAAAAGTGTGTGGGTGACCCAACCTCTGTGATGCCATTAGAGAGTGTGTCTATGAAAGATAGTCTTTCTTGTGAGGATGTACTAGTTGAGATTCTTGACCGTCAGGTTAGAAGGTTGAGAAACAAAGATCTAGCTTCAGTCAATGTTCTGTGGAGGAGTCAGTCTGTAGAGGGAGCTACTTGGGAAGCAGAAGCAGCCATGAAAGTCAAGTATCCTCACCTCTTTCCTTCCGATTTAACTCCAGCTTGAGGTAATAGTTTATCTTCAGTTTTTTAGTCATTCATGCATGAATTCAGTCTTAGAATCATGTTCCCTCAGTTACCTGCATTTTCAGCATATTTGCATTTTCTTTGAACTTAGTTCAATCAGAAATTTAATCCCCAGTGTTTAGTAGTAGGTATTGTAGCTCTCTCCCTCTATTTAAGCTAGTTTAGTCTTCATTCGAGGACGAATGATCTCAAGGGGCAGATAATGTAACACCCCGTACTCAAAACAGACCAAAAATCAGATTTTCAGAAAAAAATTGCAGGTCCAATCGACGGTTACCATCGACTGACCGTAGTCTGATCTACGGCCTGTACTGCAGGTCCTTAGATTGTCACTGCAGCCCTCCCAAAATTCAGCTCAGCAAAATTGACTAAGTCTCGACCCGCGAATGGACCGACGATCCGTAGATCAGACTACGGTCCGTCAATGGTGTTCATGGATTGATACTCTTACTATCCAGCCTCTGATACGAACGACGGATGACCAACACAAATCGTGTTCGATCTACGGTACGTAGGTATGACCGTAGGTGAAAGTTAGCAGTCAGTTAAGGGAAAATAATGTTGGGTCAACTTCAAATGGTCATAACTCTTATAAGAAATGAACTAGGTGTCCTATGACCTACCAAAATATAGATACTTGAATTATCTTTCCATAACTAGCGAGTTTGCTAAACTTCAACCTCCGAGTAAAGAGTTATGACCATTTTAGTAAAGTCCTGTCGAACTGACCAAATCTACTAACCCAAACGACGGACCGTCGACTACACGACGGCCCATGAATCCAGGTCATCGTTTGGTCCGACAACAACTAACTCAGGGGTCTTTTGATCTTTTCCTACTTCGTTTAACCCCTAAGTTACGTCGTTTTGACCCTAAATCATCAGATTTTAGTTAGTTTAAGTCTAGAAACTTAACAAGAACTTACCTAAGTGAAAATCATAAATCAAAACTTAGAAAATTAGAAGTAAGAAAGGATAAATAGGTCAAGAACCCTAGTTCAAGAACGAAGCAAGGTTCCAGCAATTCCATCCCTAAAATCTAAATATTTCTCCGTGGAATTTATCACCACATATGTGGGATTTAACTAGTGGTTTCCTTTTACCCATTAGGCCCCTAGTTTTCAGTCAGTTCTTGATTCTCTTATCATGAATATACCAAGGTTTTGTTGAATTACAGTAGAACATCGAGAATTAGTTAGATATATGTTCCAAATCAGATTGTAAAGTTATTATTCATTTTATTGGATGAATTTCAGAACCCTAACTATGTATTCCTTTAGTTCTTGAATTACACATGCTAGGTCATATACTTCAGTTACTTCAGAATAATATGCCTCAGTTATCAATGCATAATTATCAGAATAATTGTTGCATTCTCAGTTTGCATGTTTAGTTTTGAGATATCTAGTATTTACAGAAACACAATCATAATATGTTAACCACTTAATTCATTAGAAGTAGCATAATACCGAGTTGGACTAGGGTTAAGCGTACCCAAATAGTCCCAAAACTATTAGCCAAGTAGGTTGTAAGTTCCCTCTGTGGGCATCAGTTTAGTGATCACGCCACCATGTCTTTATACCAGTGGAAGGGTATATTGGGTTATCTCGATGGGGCGTAGACATCTAACTCCACATTTATCTCATGTGGTTTTATTATCTGTTATTAGCATCTCCCACATTTCAGTCAGACTATATTGCATTGACCATATTTACATTTCAGTTAGTATTCAGCCTCAACATGTTATGAATTTGGTCATTGCATCTAGTTAGCTCAGAATTCAGTATATCGTGTTCAGAATATTACACTTGTTTTAGTGCTTGTTCAGTTATGTATTAATTCACCTTTACTCTATCCTACATGCTTAGTACCTTTCAAGTACTGAAGCATACGTGCGCTACAACTTCTCGTGATGTAGGTTCAGGTTCTAGAAAAATGTACATGTCTAGTAAAGAGCCTAATAGGTTTTAAGAATGCGTATGGGGATACATAGGCATCCCAATGTCCAATAGTTTCTAATATTGGGCATATTAGAAAATATTGGCTAAGGGTGTTAGCCAATTTTTCTAAGTATGAATAAGCATTGTTTAAGAATTGTACCTGCAAAGAAGACCCTAAGCTAAAATTATGTATCCAACTATACCAACGCATTAGGTACTAGGCATCAAAGTGTCAAGCCTAATACCATAGCACATAATCATTTAAAATGATGATGTAGATTAAGCAGTGTCCAAGGACATAGTGAGGATCCTTGGACAAGGAGTGAACTTTCCAAATGCAATAATAGAAGTGCACGGTTCGGAAAGTAGTAAGCAACACATGTGCTAATCGGCCGAGACGGGGACCATGAGAAAAGCCCAACCGAATTCGGTTAGGCGGTTAGGTGCAGGTGCACGAACGGTTCTAGCCAAATGGGGTCGGGATTTCTAACCAACTATAGACTCTAACTAACTTAACTAAATAGATAGCTAACCTAGGACCAACCAAGAACGACCAGCCAAGGGACCCGACAACCTAAGACCTTGTCGTGTGACACCTAACTAACCTAACTAACTTAGGGACAACCTAGTACCTAACCTAGGATGGTCAAAAGGGGTTAGTTGTGGTCCTAGTGACTTAGCGGTATTTTAGTAATTTTCCTAGGTCCCTTAAATAATTAATTTAACAACTTAATAAATTAAGTTAAAGCCTTGGTCAAGCCGAGACCATTAGCCAATTTTCAGATTTGGCAAAGTCAAATGTCCTCCTATGTCTAGTCAACATAAGAGGGGCGTTTTAGTAATTAACTAATTAATTTATTAATTATGTTAATCAGTCTAAAGTTGAATTATTCAACATCAGTTCCTAAGACCTAGAAACCACGATCATTCACTAGAAACTCACGACGCAAAGGCAGTAAGCAAAAACGTAGAAAGGCAAAGGTTCTCTTAGGCGATTTCAAGGTACTCTTCAAGGTTTTCGTGAAAAGTGAACGTCGTAGATTCAATTCTACTTACGGTATGGGTTTTCTCTCCTGGAATCCTTCCTCCAAGAGACTTTCCAACGTTTTGAATCTATGAATACCGAAACTAGGGTTGTTCCCAATGATATTGTTCAACGTCCATTTCCCTAGTTATCCTTGTTTACGATTCTAATAAGTATGTAGATGTAATCTCGAACATGTTGTTGGTATGTGCTACTAAATGATTCTTATGTGTAGGTTTCTTGATTTTTTAATGACTAATGAGGCCTATAGATCTGGTTCGCATGATTTGGATATTAGTTACACGAAACAAAGAATGATGAAATGCTTAATTGTGTTCGAGAATATGAAGTTTGTTATGATTCGTTTATGAAGTTTAGATTATTGTTAAAAGTTGACTTTCTTGAGATGATGAGTTCACTCAAGTATATTCATGAAGTTAATTTACTAGCTAGTGACAGTAACATGACAATTGTTTAGTAAAAGTTTAGCTAATGCCAATAAATTGGCTTACAATGTTATGTCTAAAATGTTCAATAGAATTGGCTTACTATGTTATTTCCAAAATATGATATAGAATTGGCTAATGACTAATTTAACCCAAATTAAGCATGAACAATGTAATTAAATGAATTCATAACCAAGGGTATGCCAATCATTGGGACAAGTCCCAACATACTCTATCAAAATGAACTATGAATATAGTAACTACATTGAATGAAGTTCATAACGTTCATAAAGAATGGTATAAAGCTACCAAATGACATTGAACATGATAAAGTGAGTAATAACATAACTAAAAGTTTAAGATTTATGAAAATGACCAGAATGGGGTGTTAAAGGAAGTGAGACAAGTCTCACTTACACCTAAGACAACTATGTTAAAGATACTCACAAAAAGGGGTGTTAGAAAGTGTGAGACGAGTCTCATTAACACCAAGATGATAATGTAAGGTTAAATTCACATTTCATCAAGTAAAGAAAGGTATGACAAGTTATCCATAGAGTAATTAAACCTCACAACTAGAAGCAAGCTTCCATAATGATTGAGTCAACTCTAAAAGATATGAAGTAAAAGAAATTAAGCAAAGCACCGATAGACTAGCAATGAGCTTGTGCATGCACATGTAAGTCTCGTGAGATGAGGCTCTACCAAGGTGTATAAGAGTCTCCAAAAATCTCCTAGTCTTCGAACTATGTTTCCAACATGGGAACTAGCGAGTGGATTCCACCTAAGAGATCTAGGTAGATTCGGTTTCACTTTGGCCGGTGAAACCACCCCTCTTAAGTGTGGGGTTCATGTTAACTCACATGATCTAGGTTCACTTAGATCAGTGAAACACCAGTTTTCTGTGTGGGGAAGACACTGGATTTCATGTCATTTCACATGATCTTAATGCTAAAGACTTCTTTAAGAAAGTAAGAAGGAAGGAGAGATGTAAGTTCAAAGTGAACTAAGAAAGCAAGAGTTTAAGAATATCAATCCTCAATGTTTTATAAGAATGAAGTTTTCCACAAGTAAGGGGCATAGCCAATAATGAATTCTTATATTATGCAAATGATCAAATCCAAATAATATTGGCTTATAATGACTTCTTATATTACACAAATGATCAAATAATAGGCATAACCAATAAATATTGGCTTATAAAGATTTCATGCCCAAATTTTAGTTAAATCATTTCCTTAATCTCTTGAATTACTTACTTGATTTATTGTAGGTATGGGAATAGAATGAATCATTCCACTTGTAAGTAAGACATAGGATTAAGGATATCATTGAACTACACAACAACAAGAAGAAAAAGACTGAAAAATAAACTAAGTGTTGGGAAAAGAGGTCTCGTGTTTGGGAGGAGCAAATTTATAATTTTTCGTTTGTGTTGTTCTAAAATTATGTTCATGATTCCAAGGTATTATGTTCATATAGAAAATGAGTTGTGTGTTTTGAATGCATTAAAATACGTCATATTCACACCATGAATTGCAAATAACGTATTAAGAAAGTCTAGTGACTTCTCTTTCCAGAAATGACATGTTGTTATAGGAAGAGCTTTCCTTGATCATGCATAGCCTTATGTGTATGTATGCGTACAACCATACTTAGTACAAGTGTGTACTAACCATATACTAGTACTATTTTTATAGGTGCAGGTCAGAGAGAAGTTTGAAGACTCATTGAAGCACTTTGGACTTAGCGATCTCCAGACATTTAGTAGGTCCTCTTGACTTCGAGGATGCTACATCTATCTATCTAGCTTTAGTACTTTAGACATAGCTAGTGGATGTTGTCCCTAGCGTTTCATTTCATATATTTTATTCAAAGCTTTGTATTAAGGTCGTTTTGGCAAACTATTACGATATATATTGATTCTATCATTTGAATTGCTTAATCGATTGTAGATGGTTGTTTAGTTTGATCTTATTAGCATATGAATGTATGTAGTATTTATATGAAGTCTATGTACACTTCATTATGTTTTAAAAGTTTTTAATTTTCCGCAAATTTAACTATATGAATGTGATGAAAGCTAAGAAGAGGCTTGTCTGCGACCTCTGTGAGGTTAACGACGCTAGTCGCTGGCCGGATTCCAGAATCCGGGTCATGAAAAACTTGATATTAGAGCATGACGTTAAATTACCTAGGAACTAAAGCTCAAAACAACCATGTTACGTAGTTTCTAACTTATGGTTGTGAAGTGCACCACAATCATGACTTAGAGACTATATGATATTAGGAAATTTTCCCTTCTTCTACTCTTTATCGTGCTATGTAGAGATATGACATGTTGTGTCATTCAAGTATCTAAATTCCTTCTTGTGTATGCGTGTAGAACAATGAACACAAGGAGAAATGCAGCCAGAAGAGTTAAAGAAGTAGCTGTTGGAGGAAACCAAGCTCCTCCTCAAGCCCCAGCTGCTGGAGTTCAAGCGCCTATCAACCCAGCTGCGTTGAAAGATGGAGAAGTAAGAGAAGCATTGGTTCAGATGGCCCAGGACATCACTACTCAGGCACAGGCCATCACGGCCCAAGCCACTAGAGAGGGTGCTCCCTGAGAGAACCCGCATGCTAGCACCACGGCTAGCAGACTGAGGGACTTCACCAGAATGAACCCTCTAATCTACTTTGGGTCCAGAACCAATGAAGATCCCCAGGAGTTTGTGGATGAGGTCTACAAAATTCTTTGTCCAATGGGTGTCAATGAAAAGGAGAAGGCTGAGTTGGCTTCTTATCAACTCAATGATGTGGATCAGGTGTGGTACAAAATGTGGGCAGATGGCCAAGAACCAGGAGAAGTCCCCATCACTTGGGATATTTTCAAGACTGCATTTCTGGAGAGATTTTTTCCTAGAGCAACGAGAAGCTAAGGTTGAAGAGTTCATCAACCTACGACAGAGAGGTATGTTAGTCAAGGAGTATTCTTTAAAATTTGTTAAGCTCTCAAAATATGCTTCTTCTCTGGTGTCCAATAGTAGGGACGAGATGAGCAGGTTCGTGACTGGTGTGTCGGAGGATCTGGAGAGGATTGTCGGTAAGCCATGTTGCATGATAACATGGAACTTGGTAGGTTTATGGTACATGAACAGCAGGTGGACGAGAGTCGTCGGAGAAAGAGAGGCCAAGAAGGCAAGAAGTCTAGACCCTCGGATCAGACTAGTTCTAGCTCTGGTAGGAGTTCGTTTAGAGTTCAGGATAGTCCCAGGTTCAAGAAGGGGCACCAACGCTATCGTACTCCTTCCACAAATTTGAATGTCAAAGTGGAGAAGTCTTGCCCTAAAAAGGGCAATGATAGAAATGCCCAGCGTAACAACAAGCCGTGTGGTAAATGTGGTCGTTTGCATGGAGGTGAGTGCATGGTAGGTACTAATGCCTGCTCTGGGTGTGGCAAGAGTGGGAATATATTCAAGGACTTCCCACATGTGAGGAATCAGGCCAGGACAGATGCTCACCCTCGGCTGAATCCTAATGTTGCAGTCGAACCTCCCAAGAGGAACATATTCTATGCTCTGAAAGGTAGAGAGGAGCAGGAGAAGTCAGCTGATGTGTTCACTAGTATGTTGCATGTCTTTTCTTTCCTATGTATGCATTGTTAGATCCAGGATCCACTTTGTCATTTGTTACTCTTTTAGTAGCTAGTAAATTTGACTTGCTTCCTGAGATCTTGCATGAGCCTTTTCTAGTCAATACCCCCATAGGAGACAAAATTAGAGCAGAAAGAGTATATATAGATTACCCAATTAACGTCCTTGATAGAATCACTCATGCTGACCTTGTAGAATTAGCCATGCTTGATTTTGATATAATGTTTTGTATGGATTGGCTCCATAAGTGTTATGATATCATAGTCTGTCGAAATGAGGCAGTGAGGTTTCAGTTTCCAAATGAATTAGAGCCGGAATGGGAAGGGCGTGGTTCAAATCCAACAGGCCAATTCATTTCCCATCTAAAAGCCAAT
The DNA here is from genome assembly GCA_016801875.1 of Solanum sitiens. NCBI lineage: Eukaryota > Viridiplantae > Streptophyta > Magnoliopsida > Solanales > Solanaceae > Solanum > Solanum sitiens. The sequence continues at coordinate 1,195,784 of JABWTJ010000202.1, read as the reverse complement.
AAGATGATATCTAAGGGGTATTTATACCACTTAGTCAGAGTCAATGACTTAGAGCATGGGGTTCCTTCCATAGACTCTATGTCCATAGTGAATGAGTTTCAAGATGTCTTTCCGGAGGATTTACCAGGAATTCCTCCTAAACACAAAATTGATTTTGGTGTTGACTTAGATTCCAACACTAAAACAATTTTCATTCCCCCATATAGGATGGCACCAGCCGAACTCAAAGAGTTGAAGTTGCAGTTAAAAGATTTACTTGATAAGGGCTTCATCCAATCGAGCATATCCCCATGGGGTGCTCCAGTGTTGTTCGTTAGGAAAAAGGATGGATCTCTTAGAATGTGTATCGATTATGGGCAACTCAACAAAGTCATTATAAAGAACAAAAACCCTCTTCCCAAAATCGATGATCTATTTGATCAACTCTAAGATTTGAGTTTCTTTTCAAAAATAGATCTCCGGTCAGGGTATCATAAGCTTAGAGTGAGACAAGAAGAGGTTCCTAAGACCGCCTTTCGTACTAGGTATGGTCATTATGAGTTTCTTGTCATGTCATTTGGTCTCACTAACGCACCAGCCGCATTTATGGACCTTATGAATAGAGTCTTCCATGAATATCTTGATTTTTTCCCCATAGTATTCATAGATGACATCCTCATATACTCTAATACTAGAGAAGAGCATGAAGAACACTTGAGAAAGACATTGCAAGTACTCAGAGAACATCATATGTATGCAAAGTTCAGTAAATGTGAGTTTTGGTTGAGATCAGTGACCTTTCTTGGTCATGTTGTGACCGACCAGGGTGTTGAAGTTTATCCGAAAAAGGTTGAAGCGGTGAAGAATTGGCTGAGACCCCTCACTCCTATAGACATCCAGAGTTTCTTTGGTCTGGCTAATTGATATCGCAGGTTTGTGGAGGGTTTTTCCACTATTGCAGCTCCGTTGACAGCCTTAACAAAGAAGTAGGCGAAGTTTGAGTGGTCTGAAAAGTGTGAAAAGAGTTTCCAAGAGCTCAAAGATCGACTCACTTCAGCCCAGTTCTCACGTTGCCGAGGAGTGGTGCAGGGTATGTGGTGTACTGTGATGCTTCCCGAATAGGTTTTGGATGTGTTCTTATGCAAGATGGCAAGGTGATTGCATATGCATCGAGATAGTTGAAAATCCATGAGAGGAATTACCCTACTCATGATCTTGAGTTAGCTGCTGTTGTATTTGCGTTGAAACTTTGGAGACATTACCTATATGGTGTATATATTGATGTATATACTGACCATAAAAGTCTTCTGTATGTTTTTACACAGAGAGAATTGAACATTCGTCAGAGAAGATGGCTAGAACTGTTCAAGGATTATGACATGAGTGTCTACTATCACCCAGGTAAGGCCAATGTAGTGGCCGATGCATTGAATCGATTGAGCATGGGCAGCGTGTTTCATATCATTTGTTGTAGATGTTAATGCTAAGCAACATCTCGACCCAGTACTCATGGAGTTGAAAGACTCAGTGTTGAGTAAGTTGAATGAATCACTTTCCCTAGGAGGGGATGGTGTACTCAGGTACCAGAACAGATTATATGTGCCCAATGTTGACGATCTGCGACCTAATATTTTGGCAGAAGCTCACGGTTCTAGGTATTCCATTCATCCAGGTGCCACCAAAATATACCATGACCTTAAAGAGGTCTATTGGTGGGAAGGTATGAAGCGAGATATCTCTAAGTTTATGGAGGAGTGTCCCAATTGCCAACAGGTTAAGGCTGAACACCTTAAGCCTAGTGTCTCACCCAGTCGATTGATATTCCAACGTGGAAGTCAAAGTCAATTAATATGGATTTCGTGGTTGGTTTGATGAGGACCAGAAAGATGAACGATTCCATTTGGGTCATTGTTGACTGAATGACCAAGCCCGCAATTTCATTCTCGTGAAGTCCACTTACCGAGCCGAGGACTACGCCAAACTCTATATTGAATAGATCGTGAGGTGGCATGGGATTTATTTGTCTATGATTTCGGATAGGGGAGCCCAATTCACTTCTCACTTTTGGAGATCCTTCTAAAAGAGCTTGGGTACACAGGTGAAGCTTCGTACTGCTTTTCATCCTTTAACAGATGGAAAAGCAGAACGTACCATTCAGACCCTTGAAGACATGTTGAGAGCATGTGTTATTGACTTCAAGGGGAGCTGGGATGATCACTTGCCATTGGTTGAGTTCTCTTATAATAATAGCTACCATTCAAGTAGTGGGATGGAACCTTTTGAAGCATTGTATGGCAGGAGATGTAGGTCTCCAGTTGGCTGGTTTGAAGTAGGAGAATCTGTTATCCTTGGCCCTGAGATGATACATGAGGCTATAGAGAAGGTGAGGATGATCAAGGATCAATTGGCTACTGCTTACAGTCGTCAAAAATCCTATGCTGATAACAGAAAGAGAGCTCTTGAATTCAAAGTAGGTGATCAAGTCTACTTGAAGATATAACCCACGAAACGGGTGATGAGGTTTGGTAAGAAAGGGAGGTTGAGTCCGAGGTATATAGGTACTTATGAGATCTTACAGCGAGTAGGAAATCTTGCCTACTATCTGAAGTTACCACAAGACTTGGCTTCTGTTCATACAGTGTTTCATGTTTCGATGCTTAAAAATTGTCTAGGCGATCTAGCGTCCATCTTGCCTGTTAAAGGGTTAGGAGTTGATGAGAACCTTTCTTATGAAGAGGTCCCAGTTGAGATTTTAGATCGTCAAGTAAAGTGGCTGAGGAACAAGAAGGTTTCCACCGTGAAGGTATTATTGAGGAACTACCTTGTTGAGGGAGCAACATGAGAGGCCGAGGCGATATGAGATCCCGTTACCCTCACTTGTTCAGTTCTTGAGGTTAGATAAACTCTTCCTAAGTCTGATTTTGTTTAAGACACTCAAAATTTTAGTGCATTAGTCGATTAATTGTACCTGCAAAGAAGACTCTAAGTTAAAATTCTGTATCCAATCATACCAATGCATTAGGTAATAGGCATCCAAGTGTCAAGCCTAGTACCATAGCACATAATCATTTAAAATGATCATGTAGATTAAGGAGTGTCCAAGGACATAGTGAGAATCCTTGGACAAGGAGTGAACTTTCCAAATGCAACAATAGAAGTGCACGGTTGAGAAAGTAGTAAGCAACACATGTGCAAGCACATGTGCTAACCGGCCGAGAGGGGGACCATGCGAAAATCCCGACCGAATTTGGTTAGGCGGTTATGGGCAATTATGCAAACGGGTCCAGCCAAGTGGGGCCGAGATTCCTAACCAACTCTAGACTCTAACTAACTTAACCAACTAGCTATCTAACCTAGGACCAACCAAGAACAACCAGCCAAGGGACCCGACAACCTAAGAGCTTGTCGGGTGACACCTAACTAACCTAACTAACATAGGGTCAACCTAGTACCTAACCTAGGATGGTCCAAAGAGGTTAGTTGTGAACCTAGTGACTTAGGGACAATTTAATAATTTCTCTAGGTCCCTTAATTATTTTATTTAAAACTTAATTAATTAAGTTAAAGCCTTGTTCAAGGCGATACCCTTAGCCAATTTTCAGATTTGGCTAAGTCAAATGTCCTCCTATGTCTAATCAACTTAGGAGGGGTGTTTTAGTAATTAACTAATTAATTTATTAGTTAAGTTAATTAGTCTAAAGTTGAATTATTCAACATCAGTTCCTAAGACCTAGAAACCAAGATCATTGACTAGAAACTCACGATGCAAAGGCAGTAAGCAAAAACGTAGAAAGGCAAAGGTTCTCTTAGGCGATTTCAAGGTACTCTTCAAGCTTTTCGTGAAAAGTGAACATCGTAGATTCAATTCTACATAATGTATGGGTTTTCTCTCCTGGAATCCTTCATCTAAGAGACTTTTTAATGTTTTGAATCTATGAATACCGAAACTAGGGTTGTTCCCAATGATATTGTTAAACGTCCATTTCCCTAGTTATCCTTGTTTTCGATTCTAATTAGTATGTAGATGTAATCTCGAACATGTTGTTGGTATGTGGTGCTAAATTATCCTTATGTGTAGGTTTGTTGATTTGTTAATGACTAATGAGGCCTATAGATCTGGTTTGCATGATTTGGATATTAGTTACACGAAACAAAGAATGATAAAATGCTTAATTGTGTTCGAGAATATGAAGTTTGTTATGATTCGTTTATGAAGTTTAGTTTACTATTAAAAGTTGACTTGCTTGAGATGATGAGTTCACTAAAGTATATTCATTAAGTTTATTTACTTCGCTAGTGACAATAACATGACAATTGTTTAGTGAAAGTTTAGCTAATGCCAATAAATTGGCTTACAATGTTATGTCCAAAATCTTCAATAGAATTGGCTTACTATGTTATTTCCAAAATATGATATAGAATTGGCTAATGACTAAGTTAACCCCTTTTAAGCATGAACAATGTAAATAAATGAATTCATAACCAAGGGTATGCCAATCATTGGGACAAGTCCCGACATACTCTATCAAAATGAACTATGAATATAGTAACTACATAGAATGAATTTCATAACGTTCATAAAGAAAGGTATAAAGCTACCAAATGACATTGAACAAGATAAGGTGAGTAATAACATAACTAAAAGTTTAAGAGTTATGAAAATGACCAGAATAGGGTGTTAAAGGAAGTGAGACAAGTCTCACTTACACCTAAGATAACTATGTTAAAGATACTCACAAAAAAGGGTGTTAGAAATTGTGAGACGAGTCTCGTTAACCCCAAGATGATAATGTAAGGTTAAATTCACATTTCATCAAGTAAAGAAAGGTATGACAAGTTATCCATAGAGTAAGTAAACCTCACAACTAGAATCAAGCTTCCATAATGTTTGAGTCAACTCTAAAAGATATGTAGTAAAAGAAATTGAGCAAAGCACCGATAGACTACCAATGAGCTTGTGCATGCACATGTAAGTCCCATGAGATGAGACCCCACCAAGGTGGATAAGAGTCTCTGAAAATCTCCTAGTCTTCGAACTATGTTGCCAGCACGGGAACTAGCGAGTGGATTCCACCTAAGAGAGCTAGGTAGATTCGATTTCACTTTGGTCGGTGAAACCATGCCTTTTCAGTGTGGGGCAGACAATGGATTTCATGTTTAGCTCACATGATCTATGTCAGTTAATGCTCAAAAGAAAGTTCTTGGTTTTACTTTAGCCGTGAACCACTCCTTTTCGGTGTGGAGAAGACACTGGACTTGGTTTTACTTTAGCCGGTGAACCACCCCTTTTTGGTGTGGGGAAGACACTGGATTTCATGTTTACTCACATGATCTAGGTTCACTTTGATCGGAGATACACCTCTTTTTGGTGTGGGGAAGACACTGGATTTCATGTCATTTCACATGATCTTAATGCTAAAGACTTCTTTAAGAAAGTAAGAAGGAAGAAGAGATGTAAGTTCAAAGTGAACTAAGAAAGCAAGAGTTTAAGAATATCAATCCTCAATGTTTGATAAGAATGACGTTTTCCACAAGTAAGGGGCATATCCAATAATGAATTCTTATATTATGCAAATGATCATAGCGAAATCAGATTGTCTTTTAATGACTTCTTATATTAGACAAATGATCAAATAATAGGCATAACCAATAAAGATTTCATGCCCAAATTGTAGTTAAATCATTTCCTTAATCTCTTGAATTACTTACTTGATTTATTGTAGGTACAGGGCTACAATGAATCATTCCACTTGTAAGTAAGACATAGAATTAAGGAGATCATTGAACTACACAACAACAAGAAGAAAAAGACTGAAAAATAAACTAAGTGTTGGGAAAAGAGCTCTCGTGTTTGGGAGGAGCAAATTTATAATTTTTCATTTGAGTTGTTCTAAAATTATGTTCATGATTCCAAGGTTTTATGTTCATATAGAAAATGAGTTATGTGTTTTGAATGCATTAAAATACGTCATATTCACACAATGAATTGCAAATAATGAATTAAGAAAGTCTAGTAACTTCACTTTCCAGATATGGAATGTTGTTATAGGAAGAGCTTTCCTTGATCATGCATAGCCTTATGTGTATATGTGCATACACCCATACTTAGTACAAATGTGTACTAACCCTATACTATTACTATTTTTATAGGTGCAACTCAGAGAGAAGGTTGAATACTCATTGAAGCGGTTTGGACTTAGTGATCTCCAGACATTTGGTAGGTCCTCTTGAGTTCGAGGATGCTACATCTATCTATCTAGCTTTAGTACTTTAGACATAGCTAATGGATGTAGTCCCTAATGTTTTATTTCAGATATTTTATTCAAAGCTTTGTATTAAGGCCGTTTTGGCAAACTATTACGATATATATTGATTCTATCATTTGAATTGCTTAATCGATTGTAGATGGTTGTTTAGTTTGAGCTTATTAGCATATCAATCTATGTAGTATTTATATGAATTCTATGTACACTTCATTATGTTATAAAAGTTTTAAATTTTCCGCAAATTTAACTATATGAATGTGAAGAAACCTAAGAAGAGGCTTGTCTGAGAACTCTGTGAGGTTAACGACGCTGGTCGCGGTCCAGATTCCAGAATCCGGGTCGTGAAAAACTTGGTATCAGAGCATGAGCTTAAATTACCTAAGAACTAAAGCTCAAAACAACCACGTTACGTAGTTTCTAACTTATGGTTGTGAAGTGCACCACAATCATGACTTAGAGACTATATGATGTTAGGAAATCTTCCCTTCTTCTACTCTTTATCGTTCTATGTAGAGATATGACATGTTGTGTCATTCAAGTATCTAACTTTCTTCTTGTGTATGCGTGTAGAACAATGAACACAAAGAGAAACGCAGCCAGAATAGTTGAAGCAGCAGCTGCTGGAGGAAACCAAGCTCCTCCTCAAGCCCCAGCTGCTGGAGGAAACCAAGCTCCTCCTCAAGCCCCAGCTGCTGGAGTTCAAGTGCCTTTCAACCCAGCTACGTTGTCAGATGGAGAAGTAAGAGAAGCATTGGTTCAGATGGCCTTGGCCATCACTACTCAGGCATAGGCCATCACAGCCCAAGACACTAGAGAGGGTGCTCCCAGAGAGAACCCGCATGCTAGCACCACGGCTAGCAGACTGAGGGACTTCACCAGAATGAACCCTCCAATCTACTTTGGGTCTAGAACCAATAAAGATCCCCAAGAGATTGTGGATGAGGTCTACAAAATCCATTGTACCATGGGTGTCAATGAAAAGGAGAAGGTTGAGTTGGCTGCTTATCAATTCAAGGATTTGGCTCAGGTGTGGTACAGAATGTGGGCAGATGGCCGAGCACCAGGAGAAGTCCCCATCACTTGGGACATTTCAAGACTACATTTCTGGAGAGTTCTTTCCTAGAGAGATATGAGAAGCTAAGGTTGAAGAGTTCATCAACCTACGACAAGGAGGTATGTTAGTCAAGGAGTATTCCTTGAAATTTGCTAAGCTCTCAAAATATGCTTCTTCTCTGGTGTCCAATAGCAGGGATGAGATGAGCAGGTTTGTGACTGGTGTGTCGGAGGATCTGGAAGAGGATAGTCGGGCAGCCATGTTGCGTGATAACATGGACCTTGGAAGGTTGATGGTACATGCACAGAAGGTGGAGGAGAGTCGTCAGAGAAAGAGAGGGAAAGAAGGCAAGAAATCTAGACCCTCGGATCAGACTGGTTCTAGCTCTGGTAGGAGTTCTGTAAGACCTCGAAAATGAGATAAAGTGTCTAGAGTCTAACATGTTCGTCTTAATGTTATAAGGTCCTAAAATGCCTTCTTATGTGATATAGAGGCAGTGTTCAATATTTGAAGTGATTTGGAAGTCGAACGTCAAGGGACGTCCAAGACGTTCGGCGAATAGTCGCTTATGTGCCTCATGTGTGTATGCATGCCTACATTGTGTGAAATGAGTCTAATAACTCTTGAAATGGTTTTAAATGATATTTAATGTTATTATATGAAGTTTCGTGAAGTTTGGTTAAATGCCCAAGAACGTCCAAGGCGTTCGAAAGATAGCCCCTAAGACGTTCATCGTATGTCATGTTGGGGTCAAGGCTGTTTGGACGTCTTGTAGGTGTTTGTTTTGGATGAAACTTACGTGGTAGGTCTATAACATGTTAAGGATTGTCATCGCGTTGTAAACTTCCGGGTACAACTTCTAAAGGGCCCCACAAGAGACCCCCAAAGAAGGACCCCAAAGCTGCCTAGCCACTGCCTGGGAAGTGTCCCTTGACAGAGCCAACGACGGATTGTTGGTCCCCCAACGGCCCGTCGAGCAGGTATCGTCGAAGTTTACTTGCCTTGGTCAGGACTTGATCCAAGAATTTTGGCTATGTCATGGGCGACGGAGGGTATGACGCCACGTCGAGCCCCTAGTCTCGGATGGCCTGCAGGTTGGTTGCTGCGTGCTGCCACTTAAAGGGGTGAATGGTAAATTCACCCCACGTCCTAACCTGTCTATAATAGGCTTATTTAGTTAATTTTAGGTGTATATAAGTCTTTAAAAAACGTGATCAACCCATTCCAAAATCCTCTCACATGTTTTAAGCCTTTCGCTCCAAAAATGTTCTCTCTGAAACCACCATTGTTGGTGACGCTCAAGAGCTGCTTGGAGATGGATTTTCTATAGATGAATCATGCAGTTTTAGAGGTTTTTAACTAGACAAAGGTATGGTGATCTTCATCTCAAGTTATCTTTTCATCTAGAGAGCCATTCTCAATGTTTTCAAAGAAATCTTATGATCAAGTTTCCAATCTTCCAATCTAGCCATGGGTTCCTTCTCAAAAGCTTTTTAATGATTGAATCATGATTAATTGAAGTTAATTCAATGGTTTTAAGATGTTTTCACTCCAATTGCATGATGAACCCGTGTTCCTTCCAAAATTGGTTTAGCTTTTGCATGGGCTTTGTGATTATGGCTTGTTATTGATGAATTGGTGATTCTCTTACGTTGAATTGATTGTGTTTATTGTTATTTACATTAATTTATGGTGAATTGATTATTATCAGTCCATGATGATAAATATATGAAGATTTGAGCATGAATAGCCTATGTTTCAAAATGTTGTCTTGAAGTCGATTGTGAGATCGGTTGAGTAGACTCTTGATTATGTATGAACTCCTGTAGCTACTGTTTTAGGGTGATGTAATGGATGAATTTTATAGGTATAAATACTTAATGTTCAAATTAAGAAGGGCTTGCATGAATTGGTATAGATTCCTTTAGGTTATAAAGTCAAGAAGCTAACAGTCTGATGGATCTTGAATTGTGATTAGATGAAGCATGATTTAGTCTTGATTTCTTATCTAATTAGCTACTGCCTAGTGAGTATATTATTGATGAAATATGAATGATGATCAAACCCTTAGATAGTTCATAGTATTGGTAAAGTCCTCTATACTCTAGCAAATCGATAAGCCTAAATGCCTATGTTGTAACCCTAATCTTGAAGGTATGTGATAATGATTTCAATATGGTTAAATGTAGGTTTAGCTACTGCCTTAGACTTATATATGTATGAACTATGGTCTAAAATCAATGTAAAGGGATGTTAGCTAATGATCTATGTTATTCTACTTTCCTAGTTTGTTGATATGTTGCATTATGTTATGGTGTAATCTTGTGGCGACTTGTACATGGTTTCTTATACATTTAAAGTACATTTATCTACTGCCATATATGTGTTTTATTGATGGATAAGGTGTATTGATCAATGATGATCAAAGGGTGAGAAATTGGTAAGAATGCTTATTCTCTTTACTCTTCTACTTCTCTATTCCTTTATAGTTATGTTGAAGAAGCCTTGTATGGCATTGTGTGGTATGGTCCACTTATGGTGGCGGTGTTTACTTTATTGTCATTATATATGTGCTGACCATGGCCTTGAAGGCAAATTGATGAACTTATGAACATGTGCTTAAAATGATACTATGAGAAGCTTATGCCTACTTTCCTATTTTAGTTGTAATTAGGTTGTGTGGCTATTGTATGAGCATGTGTATAATTATGTTAGGGTATTGTATAGGTGCTGCCATTGATGTGTTAAAGTGTTTAATAGCCTCTACCCATGTATCCTTTATATGAAAGAATAAATAGCTAAAGTTAGGAGACTTGATTATAAGGTAGATATTGTCTTGTCTCCTATGCTATTATGTGTTGTGTGCTATGTGCTTGGAAGTGTAATGTGGTCTAATAGGGTGGCTGACTTAATAAGCTATTGATAGCCATTATGTGATCATGTTGGTCAATGTACACACACTCTCACTTACATGCATCTTAAAAGTAGTATAAATCATTGTGTCTAAATGAAAGGTAGTTCTAATATTCACTAGTGTCGACTACTATGTATGTTAAGGTGATGTTTATGAATGTATGATTTGTATTCCCTTACTAGGATGACTTGATAGGTGTACTAGTATGGGCAAGGGTATGGGACCTTGTCTATGCATTGCACATGTGTATCTTGATAGGATATTTCCTAGGTTTTGTTCTTATGCATTGATATATGAACATGTGTGACCTTATGTGTTTTGTGAAAGGTTTGCTCATATCTAAGTATACACTCACACACATGGATGATCTAGTTAGTGAGAAGAGGCCTTGCTAGGGGTGCCCAAGAATACTCCAAAACTAGATAGGTGCTTGAATATGCTATAAGCATATGAATGATGAATATCCTAAGACTATGTTTTTATAAATAAACGTAATAAAGGCTTTTCAATAAAGGGAACTTGGCTTAGCACCGAGTGAACTTGACATGGAGAGGTGTTGACATTCCTTGGAGGAATATTCACCATTTGTCCCTTATAGAGTGTTGACTTTCCTTAGAGGAATAATCACCTATGGACCTACATATGGTGTTGACTTCCCTTAGAGGAATACTCACCTATGGACCCACATAAAGTGTTGACTTTCCTTGAGGAATATTCACTCATGTTTTTTCATGAGGTGAGGCCCCATTACCGAATGGTATATAGAGGGAATACCTATCTCTTAGTTCCATAAACTATGCTTGCCACATAGGATCTAGCAAAGTGATTTCACTTAGGATGCTAGGAAATATGTTAATGTTCTACCTTGGCTAGGTAGGAACACCTTCCTTTGGTGTAAGGCTATACAACACCAAATTCCATGTTTAGCACCCATGGTCTTAGTGTCGGTTAAGGCTATGGTTTCCCTAAAGATAAAATGGACAATGGAAGTAATTGAATAGGATCCTAACTAGGACGACTTAAGGTAAGTTACTTAGGATAGGTGGAAGTAATGAACCCATCTAGACTTTGCACAAGTGACTCCTTAGAAAGTCTTAGGAAGGTTCTCTAATGCATAAGATTATGTATGTGTCCTTTATGTATGACATTGTAGTCTTGGTTTAGCTATGTTTATGTTGTACTATTCTTCTATGATGGTATGGGTTGTCTTGTGTAGATGTTACGTATGGTATTCTCTTGTTTTCCTAAGGTGATACATTTCACTATGGATACCTAAAGTATTACATGGGAGGATAATGAATTAAGAGTAGGAGTTAAATGCTAAGAAGGATGAGTTCACTGTAAAGTGACCTCAAATGGGGATTAAATTCTATATGTGCTTTTTTATGATGTTTGTCCTTTGATTGTGTTGCTATGAAGTATGTGGATGATATAAATGCTATTGATAAAGGTTTTATGATGATTTACTCAAAATGGCATGAAGTATGATTTCAAAGGAAATGTCCCTTTTAAATGCATGTTTATGCATGGATGCCATACTTAGTACATTCTTGTGCTAATCCCATTCTTCTTTACTTTTTACACAAAGTGTAGGTTATGGAATGCTTTAAGGAGGTCTATGATTGAGGAGCTTGATAGATGATTTCCCAAGCTCAAGGAAAGGAATCCTTAAGTTCAAGGATGTCCTAATGTGTACTTATTGTAAAGTCTATTTAGTAATGTATAGCTTTGTATTATGTCTTAAGGGCCTTGTCCTTAATGTACTCTAAAGTTATTGAGTCTAAGATGTCAAAGAGACTTAGAGTCTAAATATGTATTATGACTTATGTTTTATATATATATGATGTGATGTTTCTAGCATAGGATGTGCTATGAAAAGTTTTAAATTTTCCACTAAATTTACTATGCCAATGCAATGAAAGATATGAGAGGCTTGTCTTAGACCTCCGAGAGGTCGAAGACGCCGGTTACAATCCAAGATTGTATCCTATCTTCTAGGGTATGGTTTCGTGTTGTGACAAACTTGGTATCAGAGCATGATGTTTATGAAGCGGTTTTAGGTTCTAAAAGTCTCATATTGCCACGTCTATTAGAGTCTCGTATCATTGTTGGTGAGTCGCGACACATTAAATGGTACGAGAGGCTATAGGATGATAGAGTTTCCCTTCTTCATCAATATCATATCGTGCCATAGAACTTAATTCTATAATATCTCTCTCGTATGTTTTATTGTCCGGTGGTGTTTTAGATATGGTTTCTTGGATGAGATTACTCTATGCTTGAGGGAGAAAAGGAGAGTTTAAAATGTTTATCTTCGTTTTATGGTTTGAATGAGTATGGGTGAAGGTTGCACTTGTCCTTATTTGATGATGTATATACTAACTAAGGCGACTTGAAGGGTTAACTAGACTTAGGTAGAGGTATGGGATTCTACCTATGTCTTGCACTAGTTTGCCTTGATGGAGACCTTAGGATGTTAATACTATATATGTGTATGATGATAAAGGTGAATATCCTTATGAGGTGATCTCTATGCTTATAAATATGTAAATAGCCTAGGGTGCTAAAGATATGGAGTTATCCATGCATAAAGGTTATAGATGAGTGGAGTATGGTGCTAATTGTAGTTCTTGTTGGGTTACTTTGTTTAGTGAAGTTATGGAACCTTACTTGATCATTGCACATGTTAACTCTATGAGGATTATGATTGGTTATCTTACCTTGCTATGTATGAAATGTCCCTTATTTGATGATGTGATGCCAATTATGGCAATATATGAAGTCTTTGTGAAATAGCATGTTATGTCGAATGATGTATGTCATGATATAGTTGAAGCATGCTAGAAGTTGTGGTGGTAAAAGTGATTTCTCTTAAATTGTGTATTCCTATATGGTTTTGTATGATAGTAGCCAAATATTAGGGTTTGAACTTGGATTGTTTAAAAACTACCTATGGAGGTATGCTATCCTATGAGTATATGTGATTAAAAGTGTGCATTATTTTCCTTTGTATATAAATGGTACTTGATGAGTTGCTAGTATGAATTGGAGTCTTTTGTGGAGACTTGAATTGTAAATATAGTATGCATGCTTATGAAGAATGAGTTGATAAAGCTTTATTTCTTATAATTCCATACTTGTTCCACAAATGTCTAAATGTTGCACTTTTGGGTATTTGGAAGCATGCTCGTTATAAAGACTAGGCAACTTATTGTATCATGTTTGAAGAACCAACTAGATTGTCTTTTAATTGGATGTTGTTGAAATATGTGTAGAATTTATGAATATGAACATGATAAGGAATGTGGAAAAGAATTTTTTCTATTTAAATTGAAGGATAAGAATCTTATGACATGATGACTCGTAGAGTTATTTCTAAACTTCTTGTTGTGTTATGAACTTTCTTGTTGTTTTGCACTAACGATGTATGACCTTAGTGTCTATTGCATTGTAGGAAGACCTTATGTGAATTAAATAGTATGATATTATAATATTTGTCTGTTGATCATGAAGATGTGCATGATACGATTCTTTATACATGATGTTAATTTTGTTGACTATATGGTGATGGTATTAGTTGACATAAGTGTAGTTGTCACCTCTATGAATGTTGATATAGGATTTGAATGTAAAGGCTTGTGATCTCATGATAAGGTTTAGAATGCCTTAGTGTTGCTAAATTGAGTTTATGAAAATTCCCTTTAAAGTAGTAATCACTATAGGTAATGAATATGAAGGTTTGGTATTTGAGATCCTCTATATGTTGGGTTAAGTTGCTCTTAATGGGGTTTACCCTAAGTGGGGGATGATATTTGAGCAGTGAGATTGTAGAAATTGTCTACATTGTCCTTCTATTCTTAGTTGAATTGGAAAATGTGAATTCTTACTAAGCTGGTTCATGAGGATAGTCTTGCATAAAGTGTGAATTGCATGATCTTTATATGATTGGTATGAACTGATTGACATCATCTTAGAGACAATGGTGAATTTACAAAAGAGCATGAAAAGAAGTTTTTGATAAAATCTATGTTTTCTCTTGTTAACTTGCATTTGAATGTGCTAATTGTGAAGTTGACTTCATGAGGTAAGACAAGGAACTTGGTGATAGTCACTTATAGGTTAAATTTTTTATCCTTGTAATGGGAGTTGAGTCTCTTCTACAATGAAATATGTTGACTCTCTTGAAAATTTAGTGATTTGATGATTTGTAATGCAAAATTGTAGGCTCATTCTTGAAAGGTGAAAGCATGCTTAACTAAGTGTCCTTGTATGTGCCTATAATTTGTGTTATTTTTCCAAAATGAGGCTTACTATAAGGGTGAGTATTATATTAAGAAAAGAACTTGTGGAATGACTTCTTATTTTTCTGTGATGTACTTGGTGTGACTTGCCATTTAGATTTCACTAGGAAGAAAAAAATGTGTGCATGTCTTTGATTGAAAGTGGAGATTTCTCATTTTTAAAGAAATTGATCTTGTACTTTGCAAAGGTGTGAACTCATGATGCATGTAAATATGTTGGGGAGTAAGATATTCCTCCATGTACACCACTAAAGTATGGTATGGTTGAGTATGACTTTTATGGTACTAGGTCTAACTAATGAAGATCTTTGTGATTTAACTAACTCAAGTTTATATGCATTGAGGTATGAGTGCTTAAGTAACTTTGAGTATGGGTTATGAATTCCCTATGAGTAGCTTTTCAAAATTTTCTTGTAATGAATTAAGGCGTAATGATCGTGTTATGATTAGGAGAAGGATGTTCCCCTATGAACATGAAAAGGACCTTTGTGTTTGATGCTTTAGAGAGTGAGTGAGTAATGGTTTTGCTTTCTTATGTGCATTGAGTGCTAAAATGATTTGATGATATTTTAAATGTGATGAACTGATCTTATATGCATTGAAGTCCTTGTTGTGATTAAAGAGTCCTAAGTGTCATTCGAGGACGAATGTTCCCAAGTGGGGGATATTGTAAGACCTCGAAAATGAGATAAAGTGTCTAGAGCCTAACATGTTCATCTTAATGTTATAAGGTCCTAAAATGCCTTATTATGTGATATAGAGGCAGTGTTCAAAGTTTGAAGTGATTTGGAAGTCAAACGTCAAGGAACGTCCCAGACGTTCGACGAATAGTCGCGTATGTGCCTCATGTGTATATGAATTCCTACATTGTGTTAAATGAGTCTAATAAGTCTTGAAATGGTTTTAAATGATGTTTAATGTTATTATATGAAGTTTCGTGATGTTTGGAGGTCAAACGCCCAAGAACGTCCAAGGCGTTCGAAAGATAGCCCCCAAGACGTTCATCGTATGTCATGTTGGGGTCAAGCCTGTTTGGACGTCTTGTAGGTGTTTGTTTTGGATGAAACTTACGTGGTAGGTCTATACCATGTTAAGGTTTTTAATCGCGTTGGAAACGTCCGGGTACAACTTCTAAAGGGCCCCACAAGAGGGCACAAAAGAAGGACCCCAAAGCTGCCTAGCCACTGCCTGGGCAGTGTCCCTTGACGGACCCAACGACGGATCGTTGGTCCCCCAACGGCCCGTCGAGCAGGTCTCGTCGAAGGGTACTTGCCTTAGACAGGACTTGATCCAAGAATTTGGCTACGTCATGGGCGACGGAGGGCATGACGCCCCGTCATGCCCATGACGCCCTGTCGAGCCCCTCATCGCGGATGGCCTGCAGGTTGACTGCTACGTGCTACAACTTAAAGGGGTGAATGGGAAATTCACCCACGTCCTAACCTGACTATAATAGGCTTATTTAGTTAATTTTAGGTGTATATAAGTCTTTAAAAAACGTGATCAACCCATTCCAAAATCCTCTCACATGTTTTAAGCCTTTCCCTCCAAAAATGTTCTCTCTAAAACCACCATTGTTGGTGACACTCAAGAGCTGCTTGGAGATGGATTTTCTATGGATGAATCATGAAGTTTTAGAGGTTTTTAACTAGACAAAGGTATGGTGATCTTCATCTCTAGTTATCTTTTCATCTAGAGAGCCATTCTCAATGTTTTCAAAGAAATCTTATGATCAAGTTTCCAATCTTCCAATCTAGCCATGGGTTCCTTCTCAAAAGCTTTTTAATGATTGAATCATGATTAATTGAAGTTAATTAAATGGTTTAAAGATGTTTTCACTCCAATTGCATGAGGAACCCATGTTCCTTCCAAAATTGGTTTAGGTTTTGCATGGGCTTTGTGATTATGGCATGTTATTGATGAATTGGTGATTCTCTTACGTTGAATTGATTGTGTGTATTGTTATTTAAATTAATTTATGGTGAATTGATGATGATCAGTCCATCATGATAAATATATGAAGATTTGAGCATGAATAGCCTATGTTTCTACATATTGTCTTGAAGTCGATTGTGAGATCGGTTGAGTAGACTCTTGATTATGTATGAAGTGTTGTAGCTATTGTTTTAGGGTGATGTAATGGATGAATTTTATAGATATAAATCCTTAATGTTCAAATTAAGAAGGGCTTGCATGAATTGGTATGGATTCCTTTAGGTTATGAAGTCAAGAAGCTAAGTGTGTGATGGATCTTGAATTGTGATTAGATGAAGCATGATTTAGTCTTGATTTCTTATCTATTTAGCTACTGCCTAATGATTATATTATTGACGAAATATGAATGATGATCAAACCCTTAGATAGTTCATAGTATTGGTAAAGTTCTCTATACTCTAGCAAATCGATAAGCCTAAATGCCTATGTTGTAACCCTAATCTTGAAGGTATGTGATCATGATTTCAATATGGTTAAATGTAGGTTTAGCTACTGCCTTAGACTTATATATGTATGAACTATGGTCTAAAATCAATGTAAAGGGTAGTTAGCTAATGTTCTATGTTATTCTACTTTCCTAGTTTGTTGATATGTTGCATTATGTTATGGTGTAATCTTGTGGCGACTTGTACATGGTTTCTAATACATTTAAAGTACATTTAGCTACTGCCATATATTTTTTTTATTGATGGATAAGGTGTATTGATCAATGATGATCAAAGGGTGAGAAATTGGTAAGAATTCTTATTCTCTTTACTCTTCTACTTCTCTATTCCTTTATAGTTATGTTGATGAAGCCTTGTATGGCATTGTGTGGTATGGTCCACTTATGGTGGCAGTGTTTACTTTATTGTCATTATATATGTGTTGACCATGGCCTTGAAGGAAAATTGATGAACTTATGAACATGTGCTTAAAATGATACTATGTGAAGCTTATGCCTACTTTCCTATTTTAGTTGTGAATTAGGTTGTGTGGCTATTGTATGAGCATGTGTATAATTATGTTAGGGTATTGTATAGGTGCTGCCATTGATGTGTTAAAGTGGTTAATAGCCTCTACCCATGTATCCTTTATGTGAAAGTATAAATAGCTAAAGTTAGGAGACTTGATTATAAGGTAGATATTGTCTTGTCTCCTATGCTATTATGTGTTGTGTGCTATGTGCTTGAAAGTGTAATGTGGTATAATAGGGTGGCTGACTTAATAAGCTATTGATAGCCATTATGTGATCATGTTGGTCAATGTACACACACTCCCACTTACATGCATCTTACAAGTAGTATAAGTCATTGTGTCTAAATGAAAGGTAGTTCTCATATTCACTAGTGTCTACTACTATGTATGTTAAGGTGATGTTTATGAATGTATGATTTGTATTCCCTTACTAGGATGACTTGATAGGTGTAATAGTATGGGCAAGGGTATTGGACCTTGTCTATGCATTGCACATGTGTATCCTGATAGGATAGTTCCTAGGTTTGGTTCTTATGCATTGACATATGAACATGTGTGGCCTTATGTGTTATGTGAAAGGTTTGCTCACATCTAAGTATACACTCACACACATGGATGATCTAGTTAGTGAGAAGAGGCCTTGCTAGGGGTGCCCAAGAATACTCCAAAACTAGATAGGTGCTTGAATATGCTATAAGCATATGAATGATGAATATCCTAAGACTATGTTTTTATAAATAAACATAATAAAGGCTTTTCAATAAAGGGAACTTATCTTAGAACCAAGTGAACTTGACATTGAGAGGTGTTGACATTCCTTAGAGGAATATTCACCATTTGTCCCTTATAGAGTGTTGACTTCCCTTAGAGGAATAATCACCTATGGACCTACATATGGTGTCGACTTCCCTTAGAGGAATACTCACCTACGGACCCACATAAAGTGTTGACTTTCCTTGAGGAATATTCACTCATGTTTTCTCATGAGTTGAGGCCCCATTACCAAATGGTATATATAGGGAATACCTATCTCTTAGTTCCATAAACTATGATTGCCACATAGGATCTAGCAAAGTGATTTAACTTAGGATGCTAGGAAATATGTTAATGTTCTACCTTGGCTAGGTAGGAACACCTTCCTTTGGTGTAAGGCTCTACAACACCAAATTCCATGTTTAGCACCCATGTCTTAGTGTCGGTTAAGGCTATAGTTTCCCTAAAGATAAAATGGACAATGGAAGTAAATGAATAGGATCCTAACTAGGAGGACTTAAGGTAAGTTACTTAGGATAGGTGGAAGTAATTAACCCATCTAGACATTGCATAAGTAACTCCTTAGGAAGTCTTAGGAAGGTTCTCTAATGCATATGATTATGTATGTGTCCTTTATGTATGACATTGTAGTCTTGGTTTAGCTATGTTTATGTTGTACTATTCTTCTATGATGGTATGGGTTGTCTTGTGTAGATGTTATGTATGGTATTCTCTTGTTTTCCTAAGGTGATACATTGCACTATGGATATCTAAAGGATTACATGGGAGGCTAATGAATTAAGAGTAGGAGTTAAATGCTAAGAAGGATGAGTTCACTGTAAAGTGACCTCAAATGGGGATTAAATTCTATATGTGCTTTTCTATGATGTTTGTCCTTTGATTGTGTTGCTATGAAGTATGTGGATGATATAAATGCTATTGATAAAGGTTTCATAATGATTTACTCAAAATGGCATGAAGTATGATTTCGAAGGAAATGTCCCTTTTAAATGCATATTTTTGCATGGTTGCCATACTTAGTACATTCTTGTGCTAATCCCATTCTTCTTTACTTTTTACACAAAGTGTAGGTTATGGAATGCTTAAAGGAGGGCTATGATTGAGGTGCTTGATAGGTGATTTCCAAAGCTCAAGGAAAGGAATCCTTAAGTTCAAGGATGTCCTAATGTGTACTTATTGTAAAGTCTATTTAGTAATGTATAGCTTTGTATTATATCTTAAGGGCCTTGTCCTTAATGTACTCTAAAGTTATTGAGTCTAAGATGGCAAAGAGACTTAGAGTCTAAATATGTATTATGACTTATGTTTTATATATATATGATGTGATGTTTCTAGCATATGATGTGCTATGAAAAGTTTTAAATTTTCCGCTAAATTTACTATGCCAATGCAATGAATGATATGAGAGGCTTGTCTTAGACCTCCGAGAGGTCGACGACGCTGGTTACAATCCAAGATTGTATCCTATCTTCTAGGGTATGGTTTCGGGTTGTGACAAGTTTGTTTGGAGTTCAGGACAGGACCAGGTTCAAGAAGGGGCACCAACGCTCAGGTAATCGTACTCCTTCCAGGAATTCGAATGCCAAAGTGGATAAGTTTGTCCCCAAAAAGGGAAATGATAGAAATGCCCAGCGTAACAGCAAGCCATGTGGTAAATGTGGTCGTTTGCATGGAGATGAGTGCTTGGTAGGTACTAATGACTGCTATGGGTGCGGCAAGAGTGGGAATATAGTCAGAGACTGCCCACATGTGAGGAATCAGGCCAGG
Source organism: Solanum sitiens (assembly GCA_016801875.1). NCBI lineage: Eukaryota > Viridiplantae > Streptophyta > Magnoliopsida > Solanales > Solanaceae > Solanum > Solanum sitiens. The sequence continues at coordinate 1,175,777 of JABWTJ010000202.1, read as the reverse complement.
ACAGATGCTCAGCCTCGGCCGAATCCTAATGCTGCAGCCGAACCTCCCAACAGGAACATATTCTATGCTCTGAAAGGTAGAGAGGAGCAGGAGAAGTCAGCTGATGTGGTCACTGGTACGTTGCATGTCTTTTCTTTTCCTGTGTATGCATTGTTAGATCTATGATCCACTTTGTCATTTGTTACTCCTTTAGTAGCTAGTAAATTTGACTTGCTTCCTGAGATCTTGCATTAGCCTTTTCTAGTCAGTACTCCCATAGGAGACAGCATTAGAGCATAAAGAGTATATAAAGATTGCCCAATTAACATCCTTGATAGAATCACTCATGCTGACCTAGTAGAATTAGCCATGCTTGATTTTGATATAATATTGGGTATGGATTGGCTCATAAGTGTTATGCTACCATAGTTTGTCGAAACAGGGTAGTGAGGTTTCAGTTTCCAAATGAGTTAGAACTGGTATGGGAAGGGCGTGGTTCAAATCCAACAGGCCAAATCATTTCCCATCTAAAAGCCAATAAGATGATATTTAAGGGGTATTTATACCTCTTAGTCAGAGTCAATGACTTATAGCATGAGGTTCCTTCCATAGACTATGTGTCTATAGTGAATGAGTTTCAAGATGTCTTTCTAGAGAATTTACCAGGAATTCCTCCTGAACGCGAAATTGATTTTGGTGCTGACTTAGATCACAACACCAAACAATTTCCATTCCCCCATATAGGATGGCACCAGCCTAACTCAAAGAGTTGAAGTTGCAGTTAAAAGATTTACTTGATAAGGGCTTCATCCAGCCGAGCATATCCCCATGTGTGCTCCAGTGTTGTTCGTTAAGAAAAAGGATGGAACTCTTAGAATGTGTATCGATTATCGGCAACTCAACAAAGTTACTATAAAGAACAAATACCCTCTTCCCAGAATCGATGATCTATTTTATCAACGCCAAGGTTCAAGTTTCTTTTCAAAAATAGATCTCCGGTCAGGGTATCATCAGCTTAGAGTGAGACAAAAAGACGTTCCTAAGACCGCCTTCCGTACTAGGTATGGTCATTATAAGTTTCTTGTCATGTCATTTTGTTTGACTAACATACCAGCCACATTTATGGACCTTATGAATAGAGTCTTCCGTGAATATCTTGATTCTTTTGTCATAGTATTCATAGATGACATCCTCATATACTCTAAGACTAGAGAAGATCATGAAGAACACTTGAGAAAGACATTGCAAGTACTCAGAGAACATCAGTTGTATGCAAAGTTCAGTAAATGTGGGTTTTGATTGAGATCAGTGACCTTTCTTGGTCATGTTGTGACCGACCAGGGTGTTGAAGTTTATCCGAAAAAGGTTGAAGCGGTGAAGAATTGGCCGAGACTCCTCACTCCTACAGACATACGGAGTTTCTTGGGTCTGGCTAATTAATATCGCAGGTTTGTGGAGGGTTTTTCCACTATTGCAGCTCCATTGACAGCCTTAACAAAGAAGAAAGCGAAGTTTGAGTGGTCTGAAAAGTGTGAAAAGAGTTTCCAAGAGCTCAAAGACCGACTCACTTCAGCCCCAGTGCTCATGTTGCCGAGGAGTGGTGCAGGGTATGTGGTGTACTGTGATGCTTCCCCAGTAGGTTTGGGATGTGTTCTTATACAAGATGGCAAGGTGATTGCATATGCATCGAGACAATTGAAAATCCACGAGAAGAATTACCCTACTCATGATCTTGAGTTAGCTGCTGTGGTATTTGCATTGAAACTTTGGAGACATTACTTATATGGTGTACATGTTGATTTATATACTGACCATAAAAGTCTTCTGTATGTTTTTACGCAGAGAGAATTGAACATTCGTCAGAGAAGATGGCTAGAACTGCTCAAGGATTATGACATGAGTGTCAAATATCACCCAGGTAAGGCCAATGTAGTGGCCGATGCGTTGAGTCGATTGAGCATGGGAAGCGTGTCTCATATTGATGATGAGAAGAAGATCTAGTTAAAGAAGTACACCAACTGGCTAGGTTGGGTGTACGGCTGGTTGATACACCAAGTGGGGGTGTTTCGGTTCATTCAAGTTCTGAATCCTCATTTGTTGTAGATTTTAAAGCTAAGCAATATCTCGACCCAGTACTCATGGAGTTGAAAGACTGAGCGTTGAGTAAGTTGAATGATTCATTTTACTTAGGAGGGGATGGTGTACTCAGGTACCAGAATAGATTATGTGTGCCCAATGTTGACGATCTGCGACCTAATATTTTGGTAGAAGCTTACGGTTCCAGGAATTCCATTCATCCAGGTGCCACCAAAATGTACCATGACCTTAAAGAGGTCTATTGGTGGGAAGGTATGAAGCGAGATATCTCTAAGTTTGTGGAGGAGTGTCCCAATTGCCAAGAGGTTAAGGCCGAACACCTTAAGCCTGGGGACTCACCCAGTCGATTGAGATTCCAACGTGGAAGTCAGAGGCAATTAATATGAATTTCGTGGTTGGTTTGCTGACCAGAAAGATTCACGATTCCATTTGGGTCATTGTTGACCGAATGACCAAGCCAGCATATTTCATTATCGTGAAGTCCACTTACCGAGCCGAGGACTACGCCAAACTCTATATTGATGAGATCATGAGGTGGCATGGGATTCCTTTGTCTATCATTTCGGATAGGGGAGCCCAATTCACTTCTCACTTTTGGAGATCCTTCCAAAAGAGCTTGGGTACACAGGTGAAGCTTAGTACTGCTTTTCATCCTCAAATGGATGGACAAGCAGAACGTACCATTCAGACCCTTAAAGACATGTAGAGAGCATGTGTTATTGACTTCAAGGGGAGTTGGGATGATCACTTTCCATTGGTTGAGTTCTCTTATAATATTAGCTACCATTCCAGTATTGGGATGGAAACTTTTGAAGCATTGTATGACAGGAGATGTAGGTCTCCAGATGAGTGGTTTGAAGTAGGAGAATCTGTCATCCTTGTCCCTGAGATCATACATGAGTATTGGTCCTTATGAGATCTTACAGCGAGTAGGAAATGTTGCCTACGAAGTGAAGTTACCACAAGACATGGCTTCTGTTCATCCAATGTTTCACGTTTCGATGCTTAAAAAGTGTCTAGGCGATCCATCATCCATCTTGCCTATTGAGGGGTTAGGAGTTGATGAGAACCTTTATTATGAAGAGGTCCCAGTTGAGATTTTAGATCGTCAAGTGAAGCGGCTGAGGAACAAGGAGGTTGCCAGCGTGAAGGTATTATAGAGGAACCACCATGTTAAGGGAGCAACATGGGAGGCCGAGGCCGATATGAGATCCCGTTACCCTCACTTGTTTAGTTCTTGTGGTTAGATAATGTCATGACCAGAATCTAGACCCCAGACGAGACCGGCGTCGTTGACCTCTCAGAGGTCGTTGACAAGCCTACTTACCTCATTCTTACTTCATCTAGGTTATTTTTAGCAGAAAAATTTGAAACTTTTTGTTTCTTAACATACTTATTAAACATTCTCATCATTACAAAATTGTTCACCATCAACCATCTAATATTAAGAATATCAAATGAAAGAAATAGTATAATATAGTAATAAAGATGTACTTGCCAAAATGGCACCAATACAATGTCTGAATAAAATAGGAACGAAACACTAGTGGAACATGCTCCACTAGCTCAACTCTAAAACTAAGCTAGAATATAAATGGCAGAATCCTCGAAAGCATGAGGGCCTACCAAGTCCGAATGAATGCTCGACGTCCGGATAGCTTCAGCGTCAACTTGTAGCTCTAGCGTCCACCTATGCATGTACCTAAAATTGTAGAGTTGTATAGGGTTATTACACACTTGTACTAAGTATGGGTATATGCAAGCACACACCAAGGACATGCATGAGAAAAGATAGCTCTTTCCTAACAACATGATTATGGAAAGTCAAGACAGTGGAATTGCCAAATTGGGATTAGGAAAGTTAGTGAACTTTCCAAATTTGGATTAGGAAAGTCATGCCATGAGAGTAACATGCATCATCATACTTATCATATTGTACACAGCACATAACATATCACACATAGCACATATCATATAGCATACATCACATAACATCTTTCATAACATTCATTCATATGCCATGAGACCTTGGAATCATGGACTTGACATAAAGACTCCAAAATGAGGGCTCAACATATGGGACCTCAACTAGGGAGTCTTCATTAGCAAACACAGAGTGTGCTTCATTCGTTCATACGTACTTCATTTCATTTCATTCATAGGCCAGTGTGAACACCAGCTATACCTAGGATGTAGTTTAAGACTTTCATAGGGTTTGCTGTGCAATGATCAAGAATAACCTAGTGTCATTACCTGAGTCTAGCTCACCTCTTGATTATTCTATCCTAACACCTTTGTATCATTCATTTCATTATGTGCTTCATTTGAGGCTGGCCTTATTCATTTATTGGGAACTTTAACTTTAACCGACATAGATCATGTGAGCATCATGAAATCCAGTGTCTCCCCCACACCGAAAAGAGGTGGAATCACCGGCCAAGGTGACCCAACACATGCTAGCGTACATGGGAATATAACCCTGCCAGATCCCTATATTGGCAGTATAGGTTCGAAGACCAGGAGATATAAGGAGACCCACACCCGTCAAGCCGGACAGTCTCATCTCATGAGAGTTACGTGAACCTCCACCCTTCCCAAAAGAAGGCATCACCACTCATAGCTAGTCTATCGGTGCTCAGTATAAAGTTCCATTATATTCAACTCATACGTCATGGAAGCTGGCTTCTAGTATGAGGACATCATAGCTCAATAGATGATTTCTCATATCATCATTAGTATTAAGTTTGTTAATTTCAATACCTTCATTAGAGTGTTCATAGAGATTGGTCTCATCATTAACTTTATACTCTCATAGGTGAGTACATTTTGAGAACATTACTTAGGCTCATTTGAGATTGTTCTCATATTTACATTAGCCTCATATCATGTTGTCACCACATTCATTAAAGTTAGCACATTTTCCCTTCATAATTACTCACCTCATTTTACGTGAATGTTCATTTCATCATATGCCAATATACTTGGACATTTGTGTGTTTCACACTCTTACTTAACCCTTCTAGGGTTTCGTTATTTCATTACATACATCTTAGGTTCACTTATTTTTAAACGTATGCTAGACTTATAGTCTATACATACAAGCCATGAGGCTTCATTCATTGTTCGTTAAGTGACTCACACATTCCTAAGATTATGTAGTACAAGACATATGTATCTTGTATATATGCCAAGATATTGATTTCGATCTAAGTAGGTGGCATTATTCTTGAACATTTAATTCACGTATGACTTATGTATCAATACGGAAATTTGGGCAAGGGAACCCAAGTTCGAATCACTTGGACAACATTTACATTTTTCATTGATTTTATCTTTAATCTTCATGACATTGGGACTCTAGATCGAACCCCAACATCAACATTCTTTCTTTAGTTTTCTCCTTGGTTTTCCTCTTAATTTGGCCGAAGGGTTGTGGGTTCGAACCCCCACAACCCCTTTTTTTTATTTTTCATTAACATCATATTGTCCTATTTCGCCTAAGCCAAGAGGTTGTGGGATCAAACCCCCACAACCTCTTTTATTTTTATTCTTTACATTCGCTAGGAATTGGGAGGTTGTGGGTTCGAACCCCCACAGCCTCCTTATTTAAATTTTTAAATTCGCTAAGGCTGTGTGGTTGTGGGTTCGAACCCCCACAGCCTCCTATTTTTATTTTTAATTAAAACTCCCTAAGCAAGGAGTTTGGCAGTGAGGTTGTGGGATCGAGCCCCCACAGCCTCACTTTATTTTCTTAATTAATTTTGCCTTTCTCCCTTCTATCCCTAAGGTCGTGGGTTCGACTCCCACGGCTCACATTTTCTTTTCTTTAATTCCTCTTCCCTCTCCTTTCCCAACCAGTAGCCCGATTTCGATTCCCCTAGCTCCCTTTTTCATTTCTTTTTTCGCGAATTACAATAGCCACACGGGTTCGATTCCCCTTAACCCCATTTCCCCCTTTACGTTTTTAGCATCCTTCACGTGTGAGGTCTTGGGTTCAATGCCCAGTGACCTCACCTATTTTATTTTCATTTAAAAACCCAGATTCTTAACCTTATTTTTGACCGAAACTAGAGTACACCAAGCTGGAAATTTGATCATAACTTTAGCTTCCTTTCATCAACCTTTTCACGTTAGTTCTTAGGGCATTTCACAAAACATTTAGTGTATTGTTAGGCGTAGTTTAGTAGTTACATTAGCCAAGCGTTTTTCACTCAAAATCAGTAACTTCACACCCCATATGAACATCAAGTAGTGTACAACTTTTGCACATAAAATACAAGGATTAAACATGCTATTTCACACCTCCAACAGTGAGTGCATTCACTGCCACACGTTGCACACACACATCATTTTTTTCCACATAATTTCGGACAACATATTCAATATTCACATAATTCCGAACATGCATAGTTAAACATAAACATCACGAAAACACATTTCATCCCTACTTTCTACCAGCAAACATACCCAACCTATGATTCAATGGGAGCTAGTGACAGGGACATGCAACGGGGAACAACCCTAGTTTTCGGAATAAATATCTTGAACCTTAAGGGGTATTTTGGGAAAGGGACCAAGAGAGAAGAAACCCATACCTTATTTGATTGTTCAAACGTTGAAGTTGCTGCCCAAACCTTTCTCCAAAACCACGTACAACTCACCTAAAGTTTCACCACCAACTCGACGGAAATCTCCCCTTGCCTTAACGTTTTTGATTAGCTTGTTTTCTTAGACTTTTTTTGTGTTTTTCTTAAAGTGTGAAGACTTCAATATTTTTTCTGTTCTTGAAGTTGTTTTTGGCAGAGAGAAATTATAAAGTTTGAACGTGAGAATGTGATAGACGTGAGAGAGTGAAACGTGTGAAGTTGTTTAGGCTTAGATAATGACTTAGTAAACTTAGGACTCTCCTTAATACTTAAAATCTGATTTAATTAATTATACATGAAAGGACCATAATGCCCTTACAAAAATCCGATTTTAAAGACTAATTAAATCACCAATTTGTTCCTTCCATTGGGGCTCGAACTCGGGTGGAGTGACCACCACAAAACGGGTTGTTTCGGGTCGACCCAACCTTAACCGGTTCTTTAATTAAATTAATTAATTAATTAATTCCTTAGGGTAATTACGATATTAACCTTGGCCTGGAAAATACCATTTTACCCCTGGACCCTCAAAACTTAAGATTTCTTCTTTTTAAGTCCGGTAAATACTCCTTCAATTAAATCTTCATTTTCGAGAGCCCTACATGGTTGGTTCCAACCTTTACAAGCTCAACTAACTCCCCAAGTTAGTTGGCTTGGCCGTAGTAAGGGTTCTGAGTTCTGGTTCTACGCGTATCAATCCGTGTGAACCTTGGTCTAATCGCAAGCATTCTTGACACCTTAAGCATTTCTTATCTTATTCATTTTTAGGGTTGTTACATTATCCCCCCCTTAGAAACATTCGTCCCCGAATGACACTACCTCTATATATCGTAATGGCAGTCAGATCATAACGTAATCACTATGCACAGTCAAGTAATAGCAACAAAATATGGAGAGATAAAGAAACATAGACTTAAGAGTAGGAAGTCTAACCTCAAAAGCTGAAAAGATGAGGGTAGCGGGATCTCATGTCGGCCTCAGCCTCCGATGTAGCACCCTCAACAAGATGATTTCTCCACAATACCTTCACCGTGGCAATCTCCTTGTTCCTCAGCCGCTTGACCTGTCTGTCTAAGATCTCACTCCTCATAAGACAAGTCTCCATCAACCCCCAAACCTTCCACAGGTAGAATCGATGCTGGATCACCTAGGTACTTCTTCAACATAGAGACATGAAAGACTGGATTAACAGAAGCTAGCTCCGCAGGCAATGCTAACTCATAGGTCACCTCACCCACACGCTGTAGGATCTCATATGGCCCAACATACCTCGGACTCAGCTTCCCTTTTCTACCTAATCTCATCACCGTTTCATAGGTGATATCTTCAAGTAAACCTAGTCACCAACATCAAATTCTAAGGGACGCTTTCTGTTGTCTGCATATGACTTATGTCTGCTGTAAGCAGTAGCCAAACTGTCCCTAATCAATCTGACCTTCTCTAAGGCCTCATGAATGATCTCTGCACCCAAAATGGATGACTCTCCCACCTCGAACCACCCAACTTGAGATCTACACCTCCTACCATACAGTGCCTCAAACGGTGCCATCCCTATGCTGGAGTGATAGCTATTATTATACGAGAACTCTATCAAAGGCAGATGGTCATCCCAGCTACCCCTGAAGTCAATCACACACGCTCTCAACATGTCCACCAATGTCTAAATGGTGCTCTCTACCTGCCCATCAGTCTGAGGATGAAAGGCAGTATTAAGCTTTACCTGCATGCCCAAGCTTTTCTGGAAAGATCTCCAGAAATGTGAAGTAAACTGGGCTCCTCTATCTGAAATGATAGACAAAGGAATCCCATTCCATCTCACAATCTCATCAATGTAGAGTCTCGCATAATCCTCTGCTCTATAAGTAGACTTCACAGGGATAAAGTGGGCAGACTTAGTCAATGTGTCCACAATAACCCATATGGATTCATGCTGCCTCCTAGTCCTCGGAAGACCAACCACGAAGTCCATATTAATGGCCTCCCACTTCCAATTTGGAACGTCAATAATCTGAGTCAGGCCGCCAGGCTTAAGAGCTCTGCCTTAACCTGCTGACAATTAGGACACTTGGCCACATATTCTGCAATGTCCCACTTCATGCCATCCCACCAATAAATCTGCTTACGATCATGATACATCTTGGTGGAACCTGGATGTATGGAATATCTGGAACCATGGGCCTCTGCAACAATCCTGCTCCGCAAATCATCCACATTTGGTACACACAGCGTGTCCTGATATCTAAGTATGCCATCTCCTCCCAAAGCGAAAGACTCCTTCAGCTCCATCAACACTGAGTCCTTCAGCTCCATCAACACAGGATCTAGATGCTGACCCTGCTTGACTTCAAATACCAAGGATGATTCAGAACTAGGATGAACTGAAACACCCCCACTAGTAGAGTCAACCAATCGCACAGCCAGTCTAGCCAGTCTGTGTACATCTTTCACCAACTCCTTCTTCTCATCCTCAATGTGGGTTGTACTTCCCATGCTCATCCTGCTTAAAGCATCAACTACAACATTAGCCTTACCTGGATGGTAGTGAACATTCATGTCATAATCCTTCAACAGCTCCAACCATCTCCGCTGACGTAGATTCAACTCCCTCTGTGTGAACACGTACTGGAGACTCTTGTGGTCTGTAAATACATCCATATGCACTCCATACAAGTAGTGTCTCCACAGCTTCAGTGCAAACACTACAGCTGCCAACTCCAGGTCATGAGTGGGATAATTCTTCTTATGAACCTTGAGTTGTCTGGACGCATAGGCTATCACCTTACCAACCTGCATAAGAACACAACCCAAACCAACCCTAGATGCATCACAGTAAACAGTGTAATTCTCACCACACTTAGGCAAAGTAAGCACCGGGGCTGAAGTGAGTCTCTCCTTGAGCTCCTGGAAACTCTTCTCACAAGTCTCCGTCCATTCAAACTTGGCTTTCTTCTTAGTCAAAGCTGTCAATGGGGTAGCAATGGAAGAAAAGCCCTCCATAAACCTGCGGTAGTAACCAGCCAATCCCAAAAAGCTACGGATGTCAGTGGGAGTAAGAGGCTTTGTCCATTTCTTCACAACCTCAGTCTTCTTGGTATCCACCTCCACGCCCTTATCGGACACAACATGACCCACGAAGGTCACTGATCTAAGCGAAAATTAACACTTGCTGAATTTGGCATACAACTGATGTTGTCTAAGTACCTGCAAGGTTAGTCTCAAATGTTTTTCATGCTCTTCCTTGGTCCTAGAGTAGATGAGAATGTCATCAATGAATACTATGACAAAAGAGTCAAGGTATTCACGGAAGACTCGATTCATGAGGTCCATAAATATAGTAGGTTCATTCGTAAGATCAAATGACATGACTAAGAACTCATAGTGACCATAACGGGTACGAAAGGCTGACTTTGGGATATCTCCATCCCTAACCCTAAGCTGATGATACCCTGAACGAAGATCAATCTTAGAGAAGAAACTAGACCCTTGGAGCTGATCGAACAAATCATCTATTCTGGGAAGTGGATACTTATTCTTTATAGTGACTTTGTTGAGCTGCCGATAATCGATACACATTCTAAGGGTTCCATCCTTCTTTTTCACAAACATCACTGGAGCGCCCCAAGGGGATATGCTCGGCTGAATGAAACCCTTGTTAGTGAGATCTTTTAACTGCAGCTTTAACTCTTTGAGATCAGCTGGAGCCATTTTGTAAGGAGGATTTGAAATTGGTTTAGTATCGGGTTCTAAGTCGATACCAAAATCAATCTCTCAAGGGGGGGGGGGGACTCCAGGCAAATCATCAGGAAATACATCTAGGAACTCATTCACTACAGGTACTGAGTCTATGGAAGGAATGTCATGATCTAAATCATTAACACTCACAAGATGACACAACAACCCCTTGGACATCATTTTATTGGGCTTAAGGTTCAAAATCAAGAGGTTAGGACGACTCGAGTTGTACCCCTCCCAGACTAGCTACTCTTCATCAGGGAAACAAAATCTCACCACTCTAGTATGATAGTCCAAGCAAGCATAACAACTGTGACGCCAGTCCATGCCAAGAATAACATCAAAATCATGCATGTGTAACTCAACCAAGTCTGCACACATAGTCTTACCACTTATCACTATTGGGCAATCCTTGTATACTCTATCAGTTCTTACATTTTCTCCTAAAGGTGTACTAACCACTATAGGATCATGCAGAACTTCAGGCAATATCTCAAAAGTGAGAGCAAGCAAAGGAGTTACAAAGTAAAGTGTAGACCCTGGATCAAGTAAAACATAAACAGAAGTTGAGAATACTTTCAGCATACCTGTTACCACATCAGCGGACTTCTCTTGCTCCTCCTTGCCCTTCAGGGCATAAAACCTGTTCTTTTAGGAGGCTCGGCTGCTGCTGCACCCTGTGGATTAGGCCTAGGCTGAGCATTACCTCCAGCCTGACCTCTATTCTATGGGCAGCCTCTAACCATGTGCCCACTCTTACCGCAACCGAAGCAGGCATTAGTGCCCTATCTGCACTCTCCACTGTGAGCACGGCCACACTTAGCACAGTTCTTTTTGGCCCAAGTGATTGGAACTCCGCCCAAAGCTCGGCTATCCTGCCAGATCTTGCACCAAGTTTGTGCAACATCCTTGAGCTGATAAGAAGCCAGCTCAGCCTTCTCAGTATCTGTGGCCCCCATAGCCACCATAATCTTATGCACGTCGTCCACAAACTCCTGAGGGTCCTCTGAAGTCCTAGAACCTGTGAAAATAGGAGGATTCATCCTCGTGAAGTCTCTCAGCCTGTCAGCCATGCTACGAACCGGTGGGTTCTCCTTCTGAACATCCTGCCGGTTGGCATGGGCAGTCATATCCTGGGCCTACATAGTAATGGCCTGTGCCATCAGGGACAGAGATGCCCTCACCTCAGCATCAGTCAACCGAGTGGGGTTAACTGGCATAAACACTCCTTCAGTTGGAGCCTGGGGTGGAACCTGATTGCCCCTAGCAGCTGCACCTCCTCTCCTCTGACCAATGGTTCTCCTAGTATTCATTCTCTAAAAACAACAAAGATTGATGTTAGACACGCTCATAACACCAAGAAATTAGACATTAGGAAAAGCACGATAAAATCAGAAGAAGGGAAAGTTTCCTACGCATTGCGATGTCTATAATTCAGGATAGTGGTGCACTTCACTACCATGACTTAGACACTACTCAATGTGGTTGATGTGAACTCATTTTTCTCTAAATTTAACCTAGTGCTCTGATACCAACTTTGTCACGACCGAAATCTAGACCCCAAACGAGACCGGCGTCGTTGACCTCTCAGATGTCGCAGACAAGCCTACTTACGTCATTCTTACTTGTTCTAGGTAAATTTTAGCGAAAAAATATGAAACTTTTTGTTTCTTAATATACTTATTAAACATTCTCATAATAACATAATTGTTCACCATCAACCATCTAATATTAAGATCATCAAATGAAAGAAATAGTATAATATAGTAATAAAGATGTACTTGCCAAAATGGCACCAATACAATGTCTGAATAAAACAGGAACAAAACACTAGTGGAACATGCTCCACTATCTCAACTCTAAAACTAAGCTAGTATATAAATGGCAGCATACTCGAAAGCATGAGGGCCTACCAAGTCCGGATGAATGCTCGACGTCCGGATAGCTTCAGCATCAACCTGTAGCTCTAGCGTCCACATGTGCCTACACCTAAAATTGTAGAGTTGTATAGGGTTAGTACACACTTGTAATAAGTATGGCTATATGCAAACACACACCAAGGACATGCATGAGAAAAGATAGCTCTTTACTAACAACATGATTATGGAAAGTCAAGTCAGTGGACTTGCCAAATTGGGATTAGGAAAGTTAGTGAACTTTCCAAATTTGGATTAGGAAAGTCATGCCATGAGAGTAACATGCATCATCATACTTATCATATTGTACACAGCACATAACATCTCACACATAGCACATATCATATAGCATACAACACATAACATCTTTCATAACATTCATTCATATGCCATGAGACTTTGGAATCATGGACTTGACATTAAGACTTTCCAAAATGAGGGCTCACCATATGGTACCTCAACTAGTGAGTCTTTATTATCAAACACAGAGTCTGCTTCATTTGTTCATACGTACTTCATTTTATTTCATTCATAAGACAGTGTGAAAACCACCTATACATAGGATGTAGTTTAAGACTTTCATCTGGTTTGCTGTGCCATGATTAAGAATAACCTAGTGTCATTACCTGAGTCTAGCTCACCTCTTGATTAGCCTATCCTAACACCTTTGGTATCATTCATTTCATTATGTGCTTCATTTGATGCTGGCCTCATTCATTCATTGGAAACTTTAACTTTAACCGACAAAGATCATGTGAGAATCATGAAATCCAGTGTCTCCACCACACCGAAAAGAGGTGGAATCATCGGCCAACGTGACCCTAAATATGCTAGCGTACATGGGAATTTAACCCCGCAAGATCCCTATGTTCGCAGTATAGGTTTGAAGACCAGGAGATATAAGGAGACCCATACCCGGCAAGCCGGACAGTCTCATCTCATAAGAGTTACGTGAACCTCCGCCCTTCCCGAAACAAGGCATCACCGCTCATAGCTAGTCTATCAGTGCTTAGTATAAAGTTCCATTACATTCAACTCATACGTCATGGAAGCTGGCTTCTAGTATGAGGACATCACAGCTCAGTAGATGATTTCTTATCTCATCATTAGTATTAAGTGTGTTAATCTCAATACCTTCATTAGAGTGTTCATAGAGACTGATCTCTTCATTAACTTTACACTCTCATAGGTGAGTACGTTTTGGTAACATTTACTTAGGCTCATTTGAGATTGTTCTCATCTTTACATTAGCCTCATATCATGTTGTCACCACATTCATTAAAGTTAGCACATTTGCCCTTCATAATTACTCACCTCATTTTATGTGAATGTTCATTTCATCATATGCCAATATACTTGGACATTTGTGTGTTTCACACTCTTACTTAACCCTTCTAGGGTTTCGTCATTTCATTACATACATCTTAGGTTCACTTATTTTTAAATCTATGCTAGACTTATGGGTCTATACATACAAGCCATGAGGGTTCATTCATAGTTCGTTAAGTGACTCACACATTCCTAAGATTATGTAGTACAAGACTTATGTATCTTGTATTTATGCCAAGATCTTGATTTCAATCTAAGTAGGTGGCATTATTCTTAAACATTTAATTCACGTATGACTTATGTATCAATACGGAAATTTGGGCAAGGGAACCCAAGTTCGAATTACTTGGACAACATTTACATTTTTCATTGATTTTATCTTTAATCTTCATGACATTGGGACTCTAGATTGAACCCCAACATCAACATTCTATCTTTAGTTTCTCCTTGGTTTTCCTCTTAATTTGGCCGAAGGGTTGTGGGTTTGAACCCCCACAACCCTTTTTTTTTTATTTTTCATTAACATCTTATTGTCCCATTTCGCCTAGGCCAAGAGGTTGTGGGATCAAACCCCCGAAGCCTCTTTTATTATTATTCTTTACATTCGCTGGGAATTGGGAGGTTGTGGGTTCGAACCCCCACAGCCTCATTATTTAAATTTTTAAATTCGCTAAGGCTGTGAGGTTGTGGGTTCGAACCGCCACACCCTCCTATTTTTATTTTTAATTAAAACTCCCTAAGCTAGGCGTTAGGCAGTGAGGTTGTGGTATCGAGCCCCCACAGCCTCACTTTGTTTTCTTAATTAATTTTGCCTTTCTCCCTTCTATCCCTGAGGTCGTGGGTTCGATTCCCATGCCTCACATTTTCTTTTGTTTAATTTTTCTTCTCTCATTCGCAGCCTGGAGGTCGTGGGTTCGATTCTCATGCCTCCCATTTATTTACTTAAATTATCTCCCTCTCCTTTCCTAACCATTAGCCCGATTTCGATTCCCCCTGCCCCTTTTTCATTTCTTTTTTTGCGAATTACAATAGCCAGACGGGTTCGATTCCCCTCAACCCCATTTCCCCCTTTACGTTTTTAGCATCCTTCACGTGTGAGGTCTTGGGTTCAATCCCCAATGACCTCACCTATTTTATTTTCATTTAAAAACCCAGATTCTTAACCTTATTTTTGACCGAAACTAGAGTACACCAAGCTGGAAATTTTATCATAATTTTAGCTTCCTTTCATCAACCTTTTCACGTTAGTTCTTAGGGCATTTCACAAAACATTTAGTGTATTGTTAGGTGTAGTTTAGTAGTTACATTAGCCAAGCGTTTTTCACTCAAAATCAGTAACTTCACACCCCATATGAACATCATGTTGTGTACAACTTTTGCACATAAAATACAAGGATTAAACATGCTATTTCACACCTCCAATAGTAAGTGCATTCACTGCCACACGTTGCACACACACATCATTTTTTTCCACATAATTTCGGACAACATATTCAATATTCACATAATTCCGATCATGCCTACTTAAGCATAAACATCACGAAAATACATTTCATCCCTACTTTGTACCAGTAAACATACCCAACCTATGATTCAATGGGAGCTAGTGACAGGGACATGCAACGGGGAACAACCCGAGTTTTCGGAATGAATATCTTGAACCTTAAGGGGTCTCTTGGGAAAGGGACCAAGAGATAAGAAACCCATACCTTATTTTATTGTTCAAACGTTGAAGTTGCTGCCCAAACCTTTCTCCAAAACCACGTCCAACTCACCTAAAGTTTCACCACCAACTCGACGGAAATCTCCCCTTGCCTTAACGTTTTTGATTAGCTTGTTTTCTTAGAGTTTTTTCGTGTTTTTCTTCAAGTGTGAAGACTTCAATATTTGTTCTGTTCTTGAAGTTGTTTTTGGCAGAGAGAAATTATAAAGTTTGAACGTGAGAATGTGATAGACGTGAGAGAGTGAAACGTCTGAAGTTGTTTAGGCTTAGATCATGAATTAGTCAATTTAGGACTCTCCTTAAAACTTAAAATCTGATTTAATTAATTATACGTGAAAGGACCGTAATGACCTTACAAAAATCAGATTTTAAACACTAATTAAATTACCAATTTGTTGCTTCCATTGGGGCTCGAACTCGGGTGGAGTGACGACCACAAAACGGGTTTTTTTGGGTCGACCCAACCTTAGCCGGTTCTTTAATTGAATTAATTAATCTTAGGGTAATAACGATATTACCCTTGGCCTGGAAAATACCATTTTACCCCTGGACCCTCAAAACTTAAGATTTTTTCTTTTTAAGTCCGGTAAAGACTCATTCGATTAAATCTTTGTTTTCGAGAGCCCTACATGGTTTGTTCCAACCTTTTTAAGCTCAAATAACTCCCCAAGTTAGTTGTCTTGGCCGTAGTAAGGGTTCTGAGGTCTGGCTCTACGCGCATCAATCCGTGTGAACCTTGGTCTAATCGCAAGCATTCTTGACACCTTAAGCATTTCTTTTCTTATTCATTTTTAGGGTTGTTACAGATAAACTCTTCCTAAGTCTGATTTTGTTTATGAAACTCTAATTTTTAGTGCATTAGTCGATTTGGTGTTGTAAGTCCATAATCGTGTGTTTTTATACTTGCACTATATGAGTTAAAATGTGTTAATGCTTTCATTCATGTTGCTGTTTTTGTATAGCGTAGACGTGATTTTTGTGTTGCATGAGTTGTGATGTGCATTAAGTTAAGTGTGATTGAGAAGGAAGTTCCTCAATCTCAAATATGAAGTTTCAGATAAGCTTTGAGTAATATGCATCATCCAAAGTAAGTGTGAATCAGATATTCACAAAGAGTAAAGTTTCAACTATGTTAAAGTGTTTTCGAAATTACCCTCTCTGATTTAAAACGATGTGTAAGTGTCATTCGGGGACGAATGTTCCTAAGTGGGGATAATGTAACGTTTCAGAAAAATGTACATGTCTAGTAAAGAGCCTAATAGGTTTTAAGAATGCGTGTGGGCATTGGGCATATCAGAAAATATTGGCTAAGGGTGTTAGCCAATTTTTCTAAGTATGAATAAGCATTGTTTAAGAATTGTACCTGCAAAGAAGACCCTAAGCTAAAATTATGTATCCAACCATACCAACGCATTAGGTACTAGGTATCCAAGTGACAAGCCTAATACCATAACACATAATCATTAAAAATGATCATGTAGATTAAGCAGTGTCCAAGGACATAGTGAGGATCCTTGGACAAGGAGTGAACTTTCCAAATGCAACAATAGAAGTGCACAGTTGGGAAAGTAGGAAGCAACACATGTGCAAGCACATGTGCTAACCGGCCGAGAGGGGGACAATACGACAAGCCCAATCGAATTCGGTTAGGGGGTTAGGGGAAGGTGCGCGAACGGGTCCAGCCAAGTGGGGCCGAGATTCCTAACCAACTCTAGACTCTAACTAACTTAACCAACTAGCCATCTAACCTAGGACCAACCAAGAACGACCAGCCAAGGGACCCGACAACCTAAGACCTTATCGGGTGAGACCTAACTAACCTAACTAACTTAGGGACAACCTAGTACCTAACCTATGATGGTCCACATGGGTTAGTTGTGGTCCTAGTGACTTTGGGGTATTTTAGTAATTTCCCTAGGTCCCGTAATTAATTTAACAACTTAATTTATTAAGTTAAAGCCTTGGTCAAGCCGAGACCCTTAGACGATTTTCAGATTTGGCTAAGTCAAATGTCCTCCTATGTCTAGTCAACTTAGGAGGGGCATTTTAGTAATTAACAAATTAATTTATTAATTAATTTAATTAGTCTAAAGTTGAATTATTCAACATCAGTTCCTAAGACCTATAAACCACGATCATTCACTAGAAACTCACGACGCAAAGGCAGTAAGCAAAAACGTAGAAATGCAAAGGTTGTCTTAGGCGATTTCAAGGTACTCTTCAAGGTTTTCGTGAAAAGTAAACGTCGTAGATTCAATTCTACATAATGTATGGGTTTTCTCTCCTGGAATCCTTCCTCCAAGAGACTTTTCAACGTTTTGAATCTATGAATACCGAAACTAGGGTTGTTCCCAATGATATTGTTGAACGTCCATTTCCCTAGTTATCCCTGTTTTCGATTCTAATAAGTATGTAGATGTAATCTCTCACATGTTGTTGGTATGTGGTGCTAAATGATACTTATGTGTAGGTTTCTTGATTTGTTAATGACTAATGAGGCCTATAGAACTGGTTCGCATGATTTGGATATTAGTTACACGAAAAAAAGAATGATGAAATGCTTAACTGTGTTCGAGAATATGAAGTTTGTTATGATTCGTTTATGAAGTTTAGTTTACTGTTAAAAGTTGACTTGCTTGAGATGATGATTTCACTAAAGTATATTCATGAAGTTAATTTACTTGGCTAGTGATAATAACATGACAATTTTTTAGTCAAAGTTTAGCTAATGCCAATAAATTGTCTTACAATGTTATGTCCAAAATGTTCAATAGAATTGGCTTACTATATTATTTCTAAAATATGATATAGAATTGGCTAATGACTAAGTTAACCCAAATTAAGCATGAACAATGTAACTAAATGAATTCATAACCAAGGGTATGCCAATCATTGGGACAAGTCCCAACATACTCTATCAATATGAACTATGAATATAGTAACTACATTGAATGAAGTTCATAATTCATAAAGAAAGTTATTGGTTTCACTTTATCCGTAAACCACTCTTTTTTGGTGTGGGGAAGACACTGGACTTGGTTTCACTTTAGCCGGTGAACCACCCCTTTTCGATGTGGGGCAGACATTGGATTTCATGTTAACTCACATGATCTAGGTTCACTTTGATCGGTGAACCACCTCTTTTCGGTGTGGGGAAACACTGGATTTCATGTCATTTCACATGATATTAATGCTAAAGACTTCTTTAAGAAAATAAGAAGGAAGAAGAGATGTAAGTTCAAAGTGAACTAAGAAAGCAAGAATTTAAGAATATCAATCCTCAATGTTTGATAAGAATGAAGTTTTCCATAAGTAAGGGGCATAGCCAATAATGAATGCTTCTATTATGCAAATGATTATAGATAAATAATATTGTCTTATAATGACTTCTTATATTAGACAAATTATAAAATAATAGGCATAACCAATAAAGATTGGCTTATAAAGATTTCATGCCCAAATTGTAGTTAAATAATTTCCTTAATCTCCTGAATTACTTACTTGATTTACTGTAGGTATGTGACTACAATGAATCATTGCACTTGTAAGTAAGACATAGTATTAAGGATATCATTTAACTACACAACAACAAGAAGAAAAAGACTGAAAAATAAACTAAGTGTTAGGAAAAGAGCTATCGGGTTTGGGAGGAGTAAATTTATAATTTTTCGTTTGTGTTGTTATAAAATTATGTTCAAGATTCCAAGGTCTTATGTTCATATATAAAATGAGTTGTGTGTTTTTAATGCATTAAAATATGTCATATTCACACCATGAATTGCAAATAACGAATTAAGAAAGTCTAGTGACTTCACTTTCCTGAAATGGCATGTTGTTATAGGAAGAGCTTTAGGGATCATGCATAGCCTTATGTGTATGTGTGCATACACCCATACTTAGTACAAGTGTGTACTAACCCTATACTATTACTATTTTTATAGGTGCAGGTCAGAGAGAAGGTTGAATACTCATTGAAGCGGTTTGGACTTAGCGATCTCCAGACATTTGGTAGGTCCTCTTGAGTTCGAGGATGCTACATCTATCTATCTAGCTTTAGTAATTTAGACATAGCTAGTGGATGTTGTCCCTAGCGTTTTATTTCAGATATTTTATTTAAAGCTTTCTATTAAGGACGTTTTGGCAAACTATTACAATATATATTGATTCTATCGTTTGAATTGCTCAATCGATTGTAGATGGTTGTTTAGTTTGAGCTTATTAGCATATCAATCTATGTAGTATTTATATGAAGTCTATGTACACTTTATTATATTTTAAAAGTTTTAAATTTTTCGCAAATTTGACTATATGAATGTGATGAAAGCTACGAAGAGGCTTGTCTGCGAACTCTGAGAGGTTAACGACGCCGGTCGTGGTCCGGATTCAAGAATCCGGGTCGTGACACTAAGCATCCAGATCACACTTAGATCGATTCTCGATTTATAGCGCATCAGAATTAGTGGTGAGTCGTCATTCTCCGAGGACAAGATTCATGAGTTTATTTTAGTATTTTAGTCAATTATTTCCATTTTTGCTAGACTTAGCTGGGGCTTGTCCCTGCATTTCTAATGAGTTAGAGGCTTATTTCAGACATAGTTAGTTTCAGGTTAGCATTGAGTTAATATTTTCTTTGTATTAAACTCATCTATTTTAAAATATTTCAACTATAGTATATGTGTATTTCCCATATTTTCATTTAAAGTATGATTTAGATTCCGCATAATTATATTGTTTAGTATGCTTATGATCATGCCAGTAGGGTTTTCTTGGGAACACTTGTGGTTCTAGGTCCCGTGTCCGTGTCTCGGGGGTAGCTCAGGGTGTGCAACTAAACTCCTCCTCACTATCTTCAACAAATCAACCTTCAGACTCTACACTATTCTCATGACCCAAAGCATACCCTAGACGTGACATGACATAGAAGATACCGAGAGGCCATGTACAAGTCATTTATCACACATCATACATGTCACATCCCGATCTACCCCCAAGACATGGACACGTGACCAAGGATCACGAGTGACCCCATGCTAACCTTACTGGCATAAGTATGAGCATACTTAATATAAAATGAACAACAAAGTTATGCCGAAGCTAAATCATAAAGTAAGTCTGAAATGATGTGGAATACCCATATACTGTTTTAACATATGAAAGTTAAGAGTTTGTATACAAAAGAGAAATCAAACTCCAAGGCTAAGGCTGAAACTAACTATGACTAAAAAAATCCTCTAACTTACTAGAAATATTGGGACATGCCCTAACTAGATCTAGCAAAGATGAAACTGAATCTAAAACCGATAAAGATAAACATGTCACTAGTCCTTGAAGAATGAGGACTCAACATTGATGATGATGAACTGAAGATTACCGATCTAAGCATTATCTGGATGCTGAAAACCTAAATCTACATCACGAAAAGCTGTAATGCAGGGTATGCGTCAACTTTCAAAAGGTACTGAGTATGCAGGATAGAGTAAAGAAAAAATTATCACATCCCAGAAGATATGTGACACACCCGAAAATTTCCATGACCTACACTAGAGCCTAAAATGTCAAGTAATAATGATTTTAGGTCTAAGTAAGTGTAAATAACATGTGTGAGAAGTTTTGGAGCCATAGCATTAAGAAAAGGCCTCAACGTCCGGAAACTAGCGAAATTTAACTATAACTAATTGTGTGATAATGATGCTATAACTCCTTTGATCTCAATTATGCAAGGTGAAATCTACTTATGTGATAATGATGTTATAACTAATTGTGTTGTTGTGATGTTGGTGACAAGGATCCTTCATCCCTAACCCTAGATCTATGAATTAACTATAAAGTATGTAATTATGTTATGGTATGATCATTATATGATTGAATGTAGTTTTTCATGATTATAATGTTGGGTCTAAAAGTGAAAAGATAGTTCTCACTTATGATCACCTATGAGCTATTATGATAAGATGTTCACCTAAGGGTCTAGAAGAGGCTAATGTGAACTTGTATGATGATATATGATGATTACTAAAGGGAATAATTGCTTAACACCGAAAGGGCTTGTAAATGAGATGGAGGTCTCACGTTAGTAAGTCCGGCCTCTCACATGGGTTTCTTCACGTTAGTAAGTCCGGATTCCGAATATATTTGTTGTCTCATGAGATGGAAACCCTCACGTTAGTAAGTGAAGGTTTCTAGAAGCAATCTCCTTGTCCTTTAACTATGTGCCCGCATAGGACTCTAGCTTAGTGGATCAACCTAGATAGCTACGTACGAATGGTTGCACCTTAGGCAAGTGTTAACCCTTTCTTTTCGGTGTGGGAGTTATTCACCGAATTCTATGTAGCTCACATGGTCTCATGTCAGTTATGGCACTTCTTTCCCTAAAGTAAAAGTATGAACAAATTATGTATGTGAACTTCTATTAAGGTTGTCTTAAAGGTTACTACAAAGTGTGAGGGAGGGTATGGGACGTCTCTTACACATTGCACATGTGGGATCCAATGGGATGATGATAGTAGTGTTCTTTTATGACTATGACATTGATTATGATTATGTTTATGATTATGTTGGTAAGCTATGACTAGTGTTGATATGTGAAACATGTTATATATGAGAATATGTTGTAAGTATTAAATGGCTTGCTTAATGTGATACATAGCTTTGGATAGGGTTATGGGGCTTTATTCTTGGCATTGCACAAGTGTTGCTTGAGTTACTTAAATGTTGATATGATTATGATGTTCCTTATATGTGTATATTGAATTGGTGGTCATTTTGCATAGTTTTAACTAAATTGTGCCTTTTCTCATGCATTAACGATTTTTATGCATAGGGACCATACTTAGTACATTTGGTTTGTACTATCCCATATTTCATCCTTTTTTCCCAAAACATTGTAGGTTCGGGCCATTGAATTATCAGTGAGGCTAAAGCAAGAAGGCTTGGACTAGACTCTCTAAGTTTTGGTATGCCCTATAGTTCGAGGATGCTACCACACACTCTATCTTAGTAGTACTTGTATTGCCTAGTAGACATTCATTTCTTTCCTATTGTTGAAGATATTAATGTAAGCCCTATGTGGCAATCATGGATTTGTATAAGGGCTTTGCCGGGATTGTTTGACTTCGTTAGATGGTTAATATGAGACAAAGTATTAGACTAAATTCCTATGCGTTGTTATGGTCTATTGCGAGAAGCCTATGTATGCTTCCTATGTAGAGGTCTATGTAAACCTCCTTGCTATATAAGCAAAAGTTTTAAATTTTCTGCGATTTTGACTTATGATTTGCTATGACGAATGCTAAAAGGCTTGTATTAGTCCTCTTAGAGAACGACGACGCCGGTTACGCCTAGGGGGTACTTTGGGTCGTAATAAACTTGGTATCATAGCATGAGGTTAAATCTTCTTAGGATTGATGTCTCATTAAACCACGTCTATGTATTGTCTTATTCATAATTGTGAAGCGCGCCACACTTATGAATGAAAGACTATATGATGCTTAGGAACCTTCACTCTCTTGTATTCCTTAGTTATTTGTAAGAGTCTAGACTCTATACAGTACTTTCTTCTAATCCTTTATTTGTTCTTATAGGCAATGAATACAAGAAGGAACAATGCTAGAAGGGTCGGAGAGGAGAATTTGAATGAGGCAGTTCCTTCTCAAGTTCCTCAAGACCCTCAAGTTCCTATTGAAGAAGGGGCTATGTCTAATGTTGATATAAGGTCGTCCATTCATAGCTTGACTCAAGTGTTGGCTACAAAAGTTGCTAGGGATACAATGGTGCAAGTGAACCCCAATGCTAATACCACCGCTTCAAGGATTAGAGACTTCACAAGGATGAATCCCCCTACCTTCTATTGTTATAAGGTGGAGGAGGACCCACAAGGTTTAATTGATGAAGTCTTCAAGGTTCTTAATGCTATGGGTGTTTCTTCTCAAGAGAAAGCAGAACTAGCCGCCTACCAACTCAAAGATGTGGCTCAAGTTTGGCATGATCAATGGAGGGATGAAAGACCGGTTAGAGAAGGTCGGATTACTTGAGATGCATTCAAGATGACTTTCCTTGATAGGTTCTTTCCCTTGGAATTAAGGGAGAGAAAAATGCAAGAATTCATCAACCTTCGTCAAAAGGGTATGAGTGTGAGGGAGTATAGCCTCAAGCTTACTCAACTATCGAAGCATGCTCATACAATGGTTGCGGATTCTAGAGCTAAGATGACCAAATTTGTCATGGGGATATGCGATCTTATGTTTAATGAATGTAGGTCGGCTATGTTGATTCATAGCATGGACATCTCTCGTCTTATGGTTGATGCCGAACAAATTGAGGAACAAAAGCTTAAGCAAGTTGGTAGGGAGTTGAAGAAGGTGAGAACTGAAGAGGGGAATTCTTATAAGAATAGGTATGAGGTTCAAGACAAACCAAGGTTCAATAAAAGGTTTTGTAATCAAGGATATTCTAGTTCTCCAAGGTCCAATAAGAGTAAGGTGCCTACTCCCAAGCCCCGAGAGGAAAAAGGTGGTCGTTCGTATGTTGATAGGCCTTTTTGTTCTAAATGTGGTAGAAGGCATGATGGCAAGTGTCTTGTGGGCACGGGTAATTTCTGTAATTGTGGCAAGAGTGGTCACATGAAGAAAGACTGCCCTATGTGAAGACTCAATGAGGGGAAAATGCTCAAGCCAAGTAAGTGCACCAAACTCGGATGCCCCTAAGAAAAATCTCTTTTATGGTCTCCAATCCTGAAGTGATCAAGAGAGCTCCCCGGATGTGGTGACCGATATGTTACGCTTATTCTCCTTTGATGAATATGATTTTTTGGACCCCGGTGCCACATTATCTTATGTTACCCCTCTTGTATCCATGAAGTTTGATATACTACCCGACATATTAGACGAACCTTTTTCGGTTTCTACCCCGGTGGGTGATTCCGTAGTGGTAAAAAGACTCTATAAAATGTGTCCCATTTCCTTGCCCAATATAGTTATGTTGGTTGACTTTATATAACTTGACATGCTAGATTTCGATATTATATTGGGAATGGATTGGTTGTATGCGTGTTTTGCCTCTAATGATTGTAGGTCAAGGGTGGTCAAATTTAAATTTCTGAATGAACCTGTTTTTGAGTGGAAGAGAAGAAACTCAAATTCTAGGGGTAAAATCATTTCGTGTCTAAAAGATTGCAAGTTAATTGCAAAGGGTTGTCTCTATCACATAGTAAGAGTCATGGATTTTGAATTTGAGGTCCCTCCCATAGAGTCGGTACCCGTGGTAAGAGAGTTTCCGGAGGTCTTTCCAGACGATCTTCCCGAAATCCCTCCCGAATGAGAGATTGACTTCGGTATAGATTTATTATCGGATACACAACCTATTTCAATCCCTTATTATCAGATGTCCCCGACCGAGTTGAAAGAACTAAAGGCTCAACTCAAAGATTTGCTAGATAAGGGTTCTATTCAACCAAGCATATCTCCAGGGGGTGCCCCGGTATTGTTTGTGAAGAAAAAGGATGGGTCTTTGAGAATGTGTATTGATTATCGTCAATTGAACAAAGTCACTATAAAGAATAAGTACTCGCTCCCTAGGATTGATGACCTATTTGATCAACTCCAAGGAGCTAGATACTTTTCAAAGATTGGATTGAGGTCGGGTTATCATCAACTTAGAGTAAGGGGGGTTGATATTCCGAAATGGCAGTCCAAACAAGATATTTGCCACTTTGAATTCCTAGTGATGTCATTTGGTCTAACAAATGCCCCGGCGGCATTGATGGACATCATGAATTAGAAAGTATCTTGATTTTTTCGTGATTGTTTTTATTAACGATATTTTGATATACTCAAGGAGTGAGGATGATCATATGGGCAATTTGAGAATAGTTTTACAACTTCTCAAAGATAATTAACTCTTCGCTAAGCTTAGCAAGTGTGAGTTTTGGTTGAGGTCGGTAACTTTTCTTGGTCATATTGTTTCGAGTGAAGGGTTTGAGGTCGATCTGACAAAGACGGAAGTGGTCAAAAGTTGGCCTAGACCTTTCCTACCACATTCGGAGTTTTCTAAGGTTGTCCGTCTCCTATCGGAGGTTTGTTGAGGGATTTTCATCTATCGCATCTCCATTAACTACTTTAACACAAAAGAATTCCAAGTTCGAATGGTCGGAATCTTATGAGAGGAGCTTCAAATTATTGAAAGATAGACTCACCTCCGCTTCGGTATTGGTTTTACCGGAGGGTACCGATGGTTTTGTGGTTTATTAAGATGCCTCATGAGTGGGTCTAGGATGTGTGCTCATGCAACGTGGAAAAGTTATAGCATACGCCTCTAGACAACTTAAACCTCATAAAATGAATAAACCAACACACGACCTTGAACTTGCGGCCGTGGTATTTGCTTTAAAGATTTGGAGACACTATCTATACGGGGTGCATGTTGACATGTTCATGGATCATAAGAGTCTAGAATATGTATTCACCCAAAAAGACTTGAATTTACGCCAAAGAAGATCGTTAGATCTTTTGAAGGATTATGATATGAGTGTCCTTTACCATCCCGGGAAAGCTAATGTGGTGGCGGATGCTTTGAGTCGAATATCCTTGGGTAGTGTGACGCATGTTGAAGATGATAAGAAAGAGCATTAAAATAGGTTCATTGATTGGCCCGGTTGGGTGTCCGAGTAGAAGATCTCTAAAGGGTGGTGTCATGGTTCGCCATAACTCCGAGTTGTCTATAGTGGTTGGGGTGAAATCCAAGCAACACCTTGATCCTCTAATGATGGAGTTAAAGGAAACGTTCCTTAGTAAAGCTAATGAGTCCTGAGAAGATGGGGTTCTTAGGCACCAAGGAAGATTGTGTGTACCAGATGTGGATGGGTTAAGGGAATTGATCATGGAAGAGTCTCATGGCTCCCTATATTCCATTCATCCAGGTGCCACAAAGATGTACCACGACTTACGAGAAACGTATTGGTGGAATGGTACGAAAAGGGACATACCGATTTTATTGCTAAGTGTCTGAATTGCCAACAAGTAAAAAGTGGAGCAACAAAGGTCGGGTGGCTTGACTCAAAATACAGACATTCCCACATAGAAGTGGGAGGATATTAACATGGATTTCATAGTTTTCTGCCTCGTACCCGAAGGCAACACGACTTGATATGGGTTATTGTGGATAGGTTGACCAAGTCCGCACATTTTCTTCCCGTCAAAGTCACATATTCGGCGGAAGATTATGCCAAAATGTACCTCAAAGAAATAGTGAGATTGCATGGATTCCCTTTGTCCATCATTTCGGATAGAGGTACTCAATTTACCTCTCATTTTTGGAAAACTTTCCCAAGTGGGGTTGGTACGATGGTGAAACTTAGTACCGCTTTTCATCCCAAGACGGATGGTCAGGCGGAACTCACTATTCAAACCCTTGAAGATATGTTGAGGGCTTGCGTCATCGACTTCAAAGGTAATTGGGATGACCACCTACCTTTGAAAGAATTCTCCTACAACAATAGCTACCACTCTACTATCTCCATGGCACCCTTTGAGGAATTTTATGGGAGGAGGTGTAGATCCCTGGTTGGGTGGTATGAGGTAGGTGAGTTTGATCTATTTGGTCCCGACTTCATTTATGAAGCTCTCGAGAAGGTTCGGGTTATAAGAGATAGACTAAAAATGGCTCAAAGGGGACAAAAATCCAATGCCGATAATAGAAAAAGGGACCTTGAGTTCCAAGTAAGAGATTGGGTCTATTTGAAAATTTCACCCATGAAAGGGGTGATGATGTTTGGAAAGAAAGGGAAATTTATTCCCCATTATGTGGAGCCGTATGAAATTATTAAGAGGGTTGGAAGTGTTGCCTATGAGTTGAAATTGCCAAATGAGTTGTCCATGATTCATACGGTATTCCATGCATCTATGCTTAGGAAGTGTATAGGTGATCCGGTGTGCATACTTCCTCTAGAAGGTTTTGGGGTAAAAGAGGACCTTACATATGAGGAGGTCCCGGTTGAGATCTTGGATCGCCAAGAAATTGAGGAATAAGGAGGTTGCCTCCGTAAAGGTTCTATGGAAGAACCACCTTGTTGAGGGTGCAACATGGGAGGCCGAGGCTGACATAAAGACCCGCTATCCTCATATTTTCCCCCTTACTCCTAGATAAGATTAAGGTTAGTAGTTCCTTATATGACTATTATGAATAATGTTGAACTTATCATGTTTTTTTCTAAATATGTGCATATTGTAGTAGAAATTCATGCCTAAGTTGAGTTCTTGTCTTTCCATGAAATATGTTTATCATGTTGGCTTTAACTTGAGTGTGTTGTGTGCTATAAGTATTCATGGAAGATTATAATGAGCATAGTTGATATTGTTTTGATAAGAAATCAACATGTCAACTTTTAATGTTCATATTGAGCTCATATTGAAATGGAGAAGATAGTACCTCCTTATGTGATATGAAAAGTTGAACTTTTGTTATGGTATGTGTGGATAAAGTTCCTATTTGTTAATGTATGTTTATATGTTGAAAGGAATTGATATTTACTCCTCTGATCTGTGACTCATTATGATATTGTTGGTTGGTTGGATGCTAGTCTTGAGTCTTTCCTCCTATAGAAAGGTTTAGAGTGTCATTCGGGGGCGAATGTTCCTAAGGGGGGAGTACTGACACACTCGGAAATTTCCATGACCTATACTAGAGCATAAAATGTAAAGTAATAATGCTTTTCGGTCTAAATAAGTGTAAATAACATATATGAGAAGTTTCGGAGCCATAGCATTAGGAAAGGCCTTAACGTCCGGAAACTAGCAAAATTTAACTAGTTGACGTCCCTATGTTTGGTGAAGGTTTCGGAGAGTCATATGGAGTACAAAACTTGTAAAAATACTTTGGATAGATAGAGTGTAGTATATAGAGTCTAATTGTCCGATAACGACACCTCAAGAACCACTTGAAGGGTCCTTGGGGATGATCCAAACATGGGTGGGCAGGGTGCCTCACAGGCTGCGAACATGCAGAATTGGAGGAACAGGTCGCGACGCGCGTTCCTCATGAGGTGTTCTGTCTCAAGATGTTAGGGGAAGCCTCGCGACGCAAGGCTGACAAGTACGTCACTGCCTCAGATCAAAATTCGAAAATTAATTGGGGAATTAGCCCCGCGATGCGCACCTACTTCCCAGATATCGTAAAAGTCGTATTTCGGGTATTTTGACTTCACAAATAAATCCATATAAGAGAGGGGTATTTTGGGTAATTTAATGGTGACTATATAATATATTAGGGTCAGTTTTAGGTCAATTTTATCACTCAAATCCAGTCCCACAAGTTGAAAACAAAAATCTCTCTCTCACCCAAATTCTCTCTTTCTCCAAAACTCCATTGAAGACCATTAGAGCTCCAAGAAGAATACCAAGCCTTCAAGCGTTTCAACCCAATTTTGGCTTTATCCTATATAAGGTATGGTTTCTTTCACTCTTGGGAATCCTTTCCCCAAAAGGAATTTCAAAAGATGATTTCTAAATTCCCCATAACAAGGGTTTTTCTCCTCACATGGCTTTCTTTCTAAAACAAAATTGAGAATCAACTGTGATGAAATATGATGAATTAAGGTGTATAGTTGATTGATTAAGGTGTAGAGTTGAGGGTGACGAACATGTCACTTGTTTACTTTGATTTTTGTTATGTTAATACTTCATGAATTGCCCTATTTCATATGTTGATTGTGAGTTCTTGGGTATAAAGTATGAAGTCCCATGAAGGGAAATGAGGTATGATATTCATTCTCCTTTGGTCTCAATTATGCAAGGTGAAATCTACTTATGTGATAATGATGTTATAGCTAATTGTGTTGTTGTGATGTTGGTGACAAGGACCCCTCATCCCTAACCCTAGATCTATGAATTGGCTATGAAATATGTAATTATGTTATGGTATGATCATTATATGATTGAATGTAGTTTGTCATGATTATAATGTTGGGTCTAAAATTGAAAGGATAGTTTTCACTTATGATCACCTATGAGCTATTATGCTAAGATGTTCACCTAAGGGTCTAGAAGAGGCTAATGTGAACTTGTATGATGATATATGATAATTACTAAATGGAATAATTGCTTAGAACCGAAAGGGCATGTAAATGAGATGGAGGCCTCACATTAGTAAGTCCAGCCTCCCACATGGGTTTCTTCACGTTAGTAAGTCGGATTCCCAATATATGTGTTGTCTCATGAGATGGAAACCCTCACGTTAGTAAGTCAAGGTTTCTAGAAGCAATCTCCTTTTCCCTTAACTATGTGCCCGCATAGGACCCTAGCTTAGTGGATCCACTTAGATAGCTACGTACGAATGGTTGCACCTTAGGCAAGTGTTAACCCTTTCATTTTGGTATGGGAATAGGACACCGGATTCCATGTAGCTCACATGGTCTCATGTTGGTTATGGCACTTCTTTTCCAAAAGTAAAAGTATGAACAAGTTATGTATGTGAACTTCTATTAGGGTTGTCTTAAAGGTTACTACATAGTGTGAGGGAGGGTATGCGACTTCTCTTACA
Organism: Solanum sitiens; assembly: GCA_016801875.1. Lineage (NCBI taxonomy): Eukaryota > Viridiplantae > Streptophyta > Magnoliopsida > Solanales > Solanaceae > Solanum > Solanum sitiens. The sequence continues at coordinate 1,145,826 of JABWTJ010000202.1, read as the reverse complement.
CATTTCACATGTGGGATACAATAGGATGATGCTAGTAGTGTTCTTTTATGACTATGACTATGATTATGATTATGTTTATGATTATGTTGGTAAGCTATGACTAGTGTTGATATGTGAAACATGTTATATATGAGAATATGTTGTAAGTATTAAATGGCTTGCTTAATGTGATACATAGCTTTGGATAGGGTTATGGGGCTTTATTCTTGGCATTGCACAAGTGTTGCTTGAGTTACTTAAATGTTGATATAATTATGATGTTCCTTCTATATGTATATTGAATTGTTGGTCATTTTTCATAGGTTTAACTAAATTGTGCCTTTTCTCATGCATTAACGATTTTTATACATAAAGACCATACTTAGTACATTTGGTTTGTACTAATCCATATTTCTTTCCTTTTTCCCAAAACATTGTAGGTTCGGGCTATGGAAGTATCATTGACGCTATATCAAGAAGGCTTGGACTAGACTCTCCAAGTTAAGGAATGCCCTCTAGTTCGAGGATGCTACCACACACTCTATCTTAGTAGTACTTGTATTGTCTAGTAGACATTCATTTCTTTCCTATTGTTGAAGATATTGATGTAATCCCTAGGTGGCAATCATGGATTTATATCAGGGCTTTGCCCGGATTGTTGGACTTCGTTAGATGGTTAATATGAGACAAAGTATTAGACTAAATTCCTATGCGTTGTTATGGTCTATTGCGAGAAGCCTATTTATGCTTCCTATGTAGAGGTCTATGTAAACCTCTTGCTATATAAGCAAAAGTTTTAAATTTTCTGCGATTTTGACTTATGATTTGCTATGACGAATGCTAAGAGGCTTGTATTAGTCCTCTTCAAGGACAACAACGCTGGTTACGCCTAGGGGGTACTTTGGGTCGTAACAATATGGCACCCTCGAAGTGCGACATGGCGTACTTGACCTCTCGGAGGTCTTGTACAAGCGCTTAACATCATTCATTGCATACATGTATGAAAATTAGTGTGGAATTAAAACTTTTCACACGAATCATGTTAAAATATATTTCATATTAAAAGCATAGGAAAAACACTAAGATCATTATATGTCATCCTTAGACTCAAGGAACACTTTGGGACACGGCCCAATCGAAATATAACAATCTAACATCTCTTACAATACTTTGAAGTAATAAAGTCTAAAGATGATAATGATGTCCTCGAATAAAGTGAGGACATACCCCAAAAAGGTTGAACGATAACTAGATTCCAAGCTTTATTCAACGATACCTCTAACATGTTAAACACACCTTTAGAGATAAACAAAAGTATGGAATTAGTACAAACACATGTACTAAGTATGGCATAACGCATACAATCATGAGAATCAGACCTTTATAAGAAACATGCTCTTTTTTATAAAAACTTCATAGTATAAGCATAAGAATCACATTTAAACACCAAACAACACAATTAGAATACATTACAATTTATAGCCACATTACATGAAAGTTACAGTAACATTAGAGTGGCATTACAGTGACATCACCGTAACTTCACCAATAATTCAAACTTCACAATATAACATCAAAATATATCAAAAACACATAAATATGAGATCCTCCTACCAAAGGTGATTCTAAGGCTCACTTGAGTGAGTTATGAAGCGACTGCCCATACAATCCCTTCACACACACTTAAGATATCCTTTAGACTACCTCAGATAAGATCATTCTCATCTCATTACTCAACTTTCCTATCTCGAGTTATCCTTAAGACTTATCTAGGTAAAACATGAAGAAACCATTCATATGCCCCCTTCAAACCATAACTAGGCAATCATTAAAGTTACTCTAGACTAGGTACTTATTCATTAACATACTTTCTAACTTAAGTCATTACTTCCATTAGTCCATTTAAGAGACATTAAACAATCAAGGACATTCAAGTAATGGTCTTAGAAAGACCTAGGGACTCACTTACGAATATCGTTAAAGCCTAATCGTGCAATTCCAAGATAGCGTCTCATACCACCACCTAAACTTCATAGAACTTCCCCAATACTAATAGGTATCCCACATGATGAGAATAGGAAATAACCGACATAGACCTTACTATCTATTCATGTAATCCGGAGTCATGAACCTTTTCCGATGGAGGTTTGTCTATGGGCCAATGGTAGAACTATGATACATCCCATGTAGGCACATGGTTAAGGAATATCAAGGGTTTCTTTGTTCTATATGGTAATCTTAATTATAGAAACTTCCCAAGAATACTCACTCGGTGCCAGCCTTTGTTTTCATAGTGTATTTTCAATAATGGATCACATGAAGAGGTTTCATATATAGTTCATAATCCAATCACATTTTACCATGCCAAAGAGGTTCCACTTAGGCTACCTACAATGGCCAAGAGGATAGCTCAATGACTTTACTAAGGATGATTTCATGCCATTCCAGACAATCAACCCTATGTCCACCATTCACACAAGAAGGATACCATTACGACTTTCAACTTCAAGGATATCATAACCCTCTCAACTAGGTTGAGGGTTCCACATAATTTGACCTTCTCACTATGTTCAAGGCCACATGTCAATAACATATACAAGACTAAGGAGCTTTAGAATACTAAGTCAAGAATTCCATATTTACATTCAATAGGTATCAAGTAAAAGACAAAAGTCTACCATAACTAGACACATCGATACTTCACTTTATCACATATAGCATATCACTTAAGAATCACATAGGCACAAGAAGTAAACTATAGGTCACCCTATACACTACTATATAACCATCAATAAACCATCATAAGACTTTTATAACCAAATAGGAAGAATCATGCATCAACCCTAAGACTACACACATAAGGACATAGTCATAGTCTACCATAATCACCTAACATCAATAGAAGAACACATACTTTCACCTTACTCACATGTAGATAGATATGATCATACTTCAAATAAATCAACTACACAAACCATCATAATATATGAAGTAGTTTTGACAAGACCATGATCATCATAATTCATAAAGTAATGCCGACAAGGCCATATAATTCTCAAGTAAAGCACATAGCATGTCACGACCGGAATCTAGACCCTAGACGAGACCGGCGTCGTTGACCTCTCAGAGGTCGCAGACAAGCCTACTTACGTCATTCTTACTTCATCTAGGTTAATTTTAGCGGAAAATTTGAAACTTTTTGTTTCTTAACATACTTATAAAAAGAATCTCATTAATACGTAATTGTTCACCATCAACCATCTAACATTAAGAGGTAAGCAACTGAAAGAAATAGTTCAATTCTTATTAAGTGTATAATTGCGAAAATGGCACCAATACTTAGTCTGAATAAAATAGGAAAGCAACGCTAGTGGAACATGCTCCACTAGCTCAACTCTAAAACTAAGCTAGAATATAAAACAGTAGAATCCTCGAAAACATGAGGACCTACCAAACCGGATGAATGCTGGACGTCCGGATAACTGCAGAGATGATCTTGTAGCTCTATCGTCCACATGTGCCTACACCTAAAATAGTAGAGTTTGTATAGGTTTAGTACACACTTGTACTAAGTATGGGTATATGCAAGCACACACCAGGGACATGCATGAGAAAGAATAGCTCTTTCCTAACAACATGATTTTTGGAAGTCAAGTCAGTGGACTTGCCAAATTGAGATTAGAAAAGTTTCCAAATTTGGATTAGGAAAGTCAATGAGCTTTCCAAATTTGGATTAGGAAAGTCAGTGGCCTTTCCAGATTTGAAATAGGAAAGTTATGCCATGAGAATAACATACATCATCATACTTTTCACATTTGCACACAGCACATAACACTTACACATAGCACATATCATATAGCATACAACACCTTTTTGCATGTAGCACATAACTTCTTTTATTGTCATTCACTCATATGCCATGAGACCTTGGAATCATGGACTTAACATTAAGACATTCCAAAAATGAGGGCTCAACAGATGAGACCTCAACTAGGGAGTCTTCATTAGCAAACACAGAGTCTGCTTAGTTCATTCATACTTACTCCATTTCATTTCATTCATAGACCAGTGTAAACACCAGTTATACCTAGGATGTAGTTTAAGACTTTCATTAGGTTCGCTGTGCAATGACCAAGAATGACCTAATGTCATTACTTGAATCTAACTCACCTTTTGATTATCCTATCCTAACACCTTTGGTATCATTCATTTCATTATGTGCATCATTTGAGGCTGACCTCATTCATTCATTGGGAACTTTAACTTTAACCGACATAGATCATGTGAGCATCATGAAATCCAGTGTCTCCCCCACACCTAAAAGAGGTGGAATCACCGTCCAAGGTGACCCAAAAACATGCTAGCGTCCATGGGAATTTAACCCCGCTAGATCCCTATATTGGCAGTATAGGTTCGAAGACTAGGAGATATAAGGAGACCCATACCCGGCAAGCCAGACAGTCTCATCTCATGAGAGTTACGTGAACCTCCGCCCTTCCCGAAAGAAGGCATCACCGCTCATAGCTAGTCTATCGGTGCTTAGTATAAAGTTCCATTACATTCATATCATACGTCATGGAAGCTGATTTCTAGTATGAGGACATCATAGCTGATTAGATGATTTCTCATCTCATCATTCGTATTGAGTTTGTTAAGCTCAATACTCTCATTAGAGTGTTCATAGAGACTGGTCTCTTTATTATCTTACACTCTCATAGGTGAGTACGTATTGGTAACATTCACTTAGGCTCATTTGAGATTGCTCTCATCATTTACATTAGCCTCATATCATGTTGTCACCACATTCATCATCATTAGCACCTTTGCTATTCATAGTTATTCACCTCTTATTACGTAAATGTTCATTTCATCATATGCCAATGTACTTGGCCATTTGGTGTGTTTGACACCCTCACTTAACCCTTCTAGGGTTTCATTATTTCCTTGTTCATTTCATCATTTCATTGTTCATCTCATCATATGTCAATGCACTTGGCCATTTAGTGTATCTTAAACTCATACTTAACCCTTCTAGGGTTCATCATCTCATTTCATACATCTTAGGTTCACTTACTTTTGAACGTATGTTAGACTTATGTGTCTATACATACAAGCCATGAGGCTTCATTCATAGTTTGTCTAAGTGATTCATGTTTACCCAAGATTATGTGGTACAAGACTTATGCATCTTGTAGATATGCCAAGATATTGATTTTGATCTTTAGAGGCAGCATTCATTAAATATTTACTTACGTATGACTTATTTGTCAATACGGAACTGGGCAAGGGAACCCAATTTCGAATCCCTTAGGCAACACTTAATCCTTTGTATTTTTTTAGATTTGGGGGACCCTAGTTCGATCCCCATCAGCCCCATAATATTTCCTCTCTTTTTCTTCTCTATTTTTCGTCCACGGCATGGAGGTTGTGGGATCAATCCCCCACAAGCTCATTCTTTTAATCTTAATTTATCTATTGACTTTCTCACCTATCCAAGAGGTTGTGGGTTCAATCCCCATTCACTTCATTTTATATTTCTCCTTTACTTTCCTCCTAACTCTCTCATCTATTCAAGAGGTTGTGGGTTTAATCCCCACTCTCCACATTTATTTTTCTCCTTTATTTTTATCCTAACTCTCTCATCCATTCAAGAGGTTGTGGGTTCAATCCCCACTCTCCACATTTATTTTTCTCCTTTATTTTTCTCCTAACTCTCTCATCCATTCAAGAGGTTGTGGGTTCAATCCCCACTCTACACATTTATTTTTCTCCTTTATTTTTCTCCTAACTCTCTCATCCATTCAAGAGGTTGGGGGTTCAATCCCCACTCTCCACATTTATTTTATTAATTTAAAATTCCCCTCTTACTCTCTTGTTTGGCCAAGAGGTTGTGGGTTCGAATCCCACACCTCTCATTTTTTTTCCAGCTTTCATGTAGTGAGGTCTTGGGTTCAATCCCCACTGACCTCACATATTTTAAATATATTTTTAAACCTCTCCACCTTAAGTATTATGGCCGAAAATTCCATCACCAAGTGCTGGAAATTTTATTAAATTTTCTGGCCTTTATTTAACAGCATTCATACGTTCGTTTTGAGGTACTTTCACGATTCGTTTAACACATTCTTAGGTGTAGATTCATTGTTGTTTTAGCTTAGATTTTTCCACAATTCAGCCACCTTACACTTCATTTAACATTACAATTTACACACCTTATGCACAATAATTCCAATCATCAAACAAGCCATTTTAAGACTTCAAAACGGAGAACAACAACAAACATTTTACACATTGCACCACATCATTTTCGGTTGACATCATTGAACATGCTTGTTATTTCCAAACATAAAATCACAAGGAACATGATATTTCACACTTAGCTACCAGCAACCATACCAACAACATGATTTCTAAACTAATTTAGATTGAAATCGGATGGAGACTAGGGACAAGGAGTTCAACATTCAAGGGGACAGTCCTAGTTTCATATGTCGACTTTTGTAGAAAGAAATTCCTCTTGGAGAAAGGATTCCAAGAGAGAAAACCCATACCTTTTTGTAGCTTTCCACACCTTACAAGTGCTGCCAAACTCCTCCCCTAAACCTTCAACTCAAACCCGTCGAGAAGATGATGCAAAGTTTTCGTATCCTAAGTTAGCTTGCTTGCTTGTATATTTTTTTTTTGTAAGTTATTTGAGTTTAGAGAACTTTTGATTGATTTCTAATGTTTTTATCTTCTGTTTTTGCAGCCAAGAAAAATAATTTGATGAGAGAGAGAGAGATTTAGGCTTTAGGGAGAGAGATAGTGTGAGATAGTGCATCTTAAAACTAGGATAGTTGGCAAGACTTAGTCAATTTAAAAATACATTAATTAATAAGTAAATAAATAATAAATAATAATAAGATCTGATTTTCCTTTTTACATCAGCCATTAATTATAAATTTATTAAATTAATTCACCAATAATAAAAAATCATATTAAATCCTTGCTCCCACCTAGGTTCGAACCCGGGTGGAGCAAGACTTCATTTCAAGAGACCAATTTCAGATCTCTCTCCCTAAATTGCCCCTCCACTTTATTAAATAATTAATTAATTATATATTTAGGGTAATTAAGATATTACCCCTAGCCTGGTAAAAGACCATTTTACCCTTAGACCCTCAAAACTTAAAATTTCTTCTTTTTAAGTCCGGTAAAGACTCCTTCGATTAAATCTTCATTTTCGAGAGTTGTACTTGGTTTGTTACAACCTTTCCAAGATCAACTAACTCCCCAAGTTAGTTGGCTTGGTCGTAGTAAGGGTTCTGAGGTCTGGTTCTACGCGTATCAATCCGTGTGAACCTTGGTCTAATCGCAAGCATTCTTTACACCTTAAACATTTAGCTTATTCATTTTTTTAGGGTTGTTACATTATCCCCCCCCCCCCTTAGGAACATTCGTCCCCGAATGACACTACTCTTTACTAATAATAAGTATGTCATCTATAGAATGTACACATACGTAGGTACTTCAATACTTCCATGGGTGAATATTTGATTCACATCTTAACATGATGGTACACATCCTTGAAACCTACTATTAGCTTCACATTAATAGACTAAGGAATTCTTCCCTAAACTAGTCTCATCAAAGCATACAACATAAGTCAACATAAAAGTCATATAAATCAGCAACCAACATGATGACTTCAAACATATTAACCTCATACTAGGGCATAAACACCATACACAGTCAAATATATGAAAGGCTAATTAAGGATACGCACCCGAGGCTTCATCAGAAGTGCCTTCCCCTGCACCCCTAGACTTGAGTGCGAAGAATCGTTGCTTCCTTGGAGCCTCTTCATTTGGGCCATTAGTCTGAACTCTCTCCTTCCCTTATTCTTGACTTCTTCTATTCGGACAATCCTTCACACTGTGTCCTGGTTTTCCACAGCTGTAACAAGCGTTAGAGCCCATCATACACTCTCCTCCATGCTATCTGCCACACTTCCTGCAAGGTTGCCTTTCCTTAGGTGTATATACTTCATTGTTTCTCTTATCTCTGGACTCGGAATCCCTATCATAGAGACCACTGGATGAACTTGACTCCCTTTGGTGGGAGAGTCCCTTCTTAAACCTTGGCTGCTCACGGACGCCAAAGTTGTTTCTGTGGCCTCCGTGGCTGGGACCTGCCTGATCTTGAGGCCTAGGCCTCCTAACATCACGAATACCCCTCTTTCTACGGCTGTCCTCCACCTGATGTACATGCACCATCAACCTGGAAAGGTCCATATTATCATGGAGCATCGCAGACCGACATTTCTCCTCCAGGTCTCCATTGATTCCTGTGAGGAACCTACTCATTTCATCCCTGCTGTTCGAAACCAGGGAAGTAGCATACCTGGATAATTCAACAAGCCTCAGTACTCTCCTCAATCTTGCTATTAAATACTAAGGAAAGTAATATACCTGGATAGCTTAACAAACTTCAGGGAATACTCCCTGACTGTCATGGATCCTTGTTTAAGGTTGATGAACTCTTCAACCTTGGCTTCCCTCATCTCCCTGGGAAAGAACCTCTCCAGAAATGTTATCCTGAACAGCTCCCAAGTGACTGGCACTCCACCTAAGACACGGCTATCTTGCCACATCTTGCACCAAGTCTGTGCAACATCCTTGAGCTGATAGGAAGCCAGCTCAGCCTTCTCAATATCAGTGGCCCCCATAGCCACTAGGATCTTATGCACCTCATCTACAAACTCTTGAGGATCCTCCGATGTCTTAGCCCCTGTGAATATGGGAGGGTTCATACTCGTGAAATCTCGCAGTCTGTCAGCCATGCTGCGAACCGGTGGGTTCTCCCTCTGAACATCCTGCCGGTTGACTTGGGCAGTCATAGCCAGAGCCTGCATCGTGATGGCCTGTGCCATCTGGGCCAAAGATTCCCTCACCTCAGCATAGGTCAACCCAGCAGGGTTAACTGGCATGGCCACTCCTACAGCTGGAGCCTGGGTGGATCCTGATTACCCCTAGCAGCTGCTCCTTCTCTCCTCTGACCATTAGCCCTCCTAGGGTCCATTCTCTGAAAACAACAAAGATTGATGTTAGATACGCTCATAACACCAAGAAATCAGACATTCATAAAAGCACGATAAGATCAGAAGAAGGGAAATTTTCCTACGCATCATACAGTCTCTAATTCAGGATAGTGGTGCACTTCACTACCATGACTTAGAAACTACTCAATGTGGTTGATGTGAACTCATTATTCTAGGAATTTAACCTAGTGCTCTGATACCAACTTTGTCACGACCGGAATCTAGACCCCAGACGAGACCGGCGTCGTTGACCTCTCAGAGGTCGCAGACAAGCCTACTTACGTCATTCTTACTTCATCTAGGTTACTTTTAGTGGAAAATTTGAAACTTTTTTTTTCTTAACATACTTATAAAAAGATTCTCATTGATACGTAATTGTTCACCATCAACCATCTAACATTAAGAGGTAAGCAACTGAAAGAAATAGTTCAATTCTTATTAAGTGTATAATTGCCAAAATGGCACCAATACATAGTCTGAATAAAATAGGAAAGCAACGCTAGTGGAACATGCTCCACTAGCTCAAATCTAAAACTAAGCTAGAATATAAAACAGTAGCATCCTCGAAAACATGAGGACCTACCAAACCGGATGAATGCTGGACGTCCGGATAACTGCAGAGATGATCTTGTAGCTCTATCGTCCACCTGTGCCTACACCTAAAATAGTAGAGTTTGTATAGGTTTAGTACACACTTGTACTAAGTATGGTATATGCAAGCACACACCAGGGACATGCATGAGAAAGAATAGCTCTTTCCTAACAACATGATTTTTGGAAGTCAAGTCAGTGGACTTGCCAAATTGAGATTAGAAAAGTTTCCAAATTTGGATTAGGAAAGTCAATGAGCTTTCCAAATTTGGATTAGGAAAGACAGTGGGCTTTCCAGATTTGAAATAGGAAAGTTATGCCATGAGAATAACATACATCATCATACTTTTCACATTTGCACACAGCACATAACACTTACACATAGCACATATCATATAGCATACAACACCTTTTTGCATGTAGCACATAACTTCTTTTATTGTCATTCACTCATATGCCATGAGACCTTGGAATCATGGACTTAACATTAAGACCTTCCAGAAATGAGGGCTCAACAGATGAGACCTCAACTAGGGAGTCTTCATTAGCAAACACAGAGTCTGCTTAGTTCATTCATACGTACTCCATTTCATTTCATTCATAGACCAGTGTAAACACCAGTTATACCTAGGATGTAGTTTAAGACTTTCATTAGGTTCGTTGTGCAATGACCAAGAATGACCTAATGTCATTACTTGAATCTAACTCACCTTTTGATTATCCTATCCTAACACCTTTGGTATCATTCATTTCATTATGTGCATCATTTGAGGCTGACCTCATTCATTCATTGGGAACTTTAACTTTAACCGACATAAATCATGTGAGCATCATGAAATCCAGTGTCTCCCCCACACCGAAAAGAGGTGGAATCACCGGCCAAGGTGACCCAAAACATGCTAGCGTACATGGGAATTTAACCCCGCTAGATCCTTATATTGTAGTATAGGTTCGAAGACTAGGAGATATAAGGAGACCCATACCCGGCATGCCGGACAGTCTCATCTCATGAGAGTTACGTGAACCTCCGCCCTTCCCGAAAGAAGGCATCACCGCTCATAGCTAGTCTATCGGTGCTTAGTATAAAGTTCCATTACATTCATCTCATACGTCATGGAAGCTGGCTTCTAGTATGAGGACATCATAGCTCATTAGATGATTTCTCATCTCATCATTCGTATTGAGTTTGTTAAGCTCAATACTCTCATTAGAGTGTTCATAGAGACTGGTCTCTTCATTATCTTACACTCTCATAGGTGAGTACGTATTGTTAACATTTACTTAGGCTCATTTGAGATTGCTCTCATCATTTACATTAGCCTCATATCATGATGTCACCACATTCATCATCGTTAGCACCTTTGCTTTTCGTAGTTATTCACCTCTTATTACGTAAATGTTCATTTCATCATATGCCAATGTACTTGGCCATTTGGTGTGTTTCACACCCTCACTTAACCCTTCTAGGGTTTCATTATTTCATTGTTCATTTTATCATTTCATTGTTCATCTCATCATATGTCAATGCACTTGGCCATTTAGTGTATCTTAAACTCATACTTAACCCTTCTAGGGTTCATCATCTCATTTCATACATCTTAGGTTCACTTACTTTTGAACGTATGTTAGACTTATGTGTCTATACATACAAGCCATGAGGCTTCATTCATAGTTTGTCTAAGTGATTCATGTTTACCCAAGATTATGTGGTACAAGACTTATGCATCTTGTAGATATGCCAAGATATTGATTTTGATCTTTAGAGGCAGCATTCATTAAATATTTACTTACGTATGACTTATTTGTCAATACGGAACTGGGCAAGGGAACCCAATTTCGAATCCCTTAGGCAACACTTAATCCTTTGTATTTTTTTAGATTTGGGGGACCCTAGTTCGATCCCCATCAGCCCCATAATATTTCCTCTCTTTTTCTTCTCTATTTTTCGTCCAAGGCATGGAGGTTGTGGGATCAATCCCCCACAAGCTCATTCTTTTTCTCTTAATTTATCTATTGACTTTCTCACCTATCCAAGAGGTTGTGGGTTCAATCCCCATTCACCTCATTTTATATTTCTCCTTTACTTTCCTCCTAACTCTCTCATCTATTCAAGAGGTTGTGGGTTCAATCCCCACTCTCCACATTTATTTTTCTCCTTTATTTTTATCCTAACTCTCTCATCCATTCAAGAGGTTGTGGGTTCAATCCCCACTCTCCACATTTATTTTTCTCCTTTATTTTTCTCCTAACTCTCTCATCCATTCAAGAGGTTGTGGGTTCAATCCCCACTCTACACATTTATTTTTCTCCTTTATTTTTCTCCTAACTCTCTCATCCATTCAAGAGGTTGGGGGTTCAATCCCCACTCTCCACATTTATTTTATAAATTTAAAATTCCCCTCTTACTCTCTTGTTTGGCCAAGAGGTTGTGGGTTCGAATCCCACACCTCTCATTTTCTTTCCAGCTTTCATGTAGTGAGGTCTTGGGTTCAATCCCCACTGACCTCACATATTTTAAATATATTTTTAAACCTCTCCACCTTAAGTATTATGGCCGAAAATTCCATCACCAAGTGCTGGAAATTTTATTAAATTTTCTGGCCTTTATTTAACAGCATTCATATGTTCATTTTGAGGTACTTTCACGATTCGTTTAACACATTCTTAGGTGTAGATTCATTGTTGTTTTAGCTTAGATTTTTCCACAATTCAGCCACCTTACACTTCATTTAACATCACAATTTACACACCTTATGCACAATAATTCCAATCATCAAACAAGCCATTTTAAGACTTCAAAACGGAAAACAACAACAAACATTTTACACATTGCACCACATCATTTTCGGTTGACATCATTGAACATGCTTGTTATTTCCAAACATAAAATCACAAGGAACATCATATTTCACACTTAGATACCAGCAACCATACCAACAACATGATTTCTAAACTAATTTAGATTGAAATCGGAAGGAGACTAGGGACAAGGAGTTCAACATTCAAGGGGACAGCCCTAGTTTCATATGTCGACTTTTGTAGAAAGAAATTCCTCTTGGAGAAAAGATTCCAAGAGAGAAAACCCATACCTTGTTGTAGCTTTCCACACCTTCCAAGTGCTTCCAAACTCCTCCCCTAAACCTTCAACACAAACCCGTCGAGAAGATGATGCAAAGTTTTCGTATCCTAAGTTAGCTTGCTTGCTTGTATATTTTTTTTTTGTAAGTTATTTGAGTTTAGAGAACTTTTGATTGCTTTCTAATGTTTTTATCTTATGTTTTTGCAGTCAAGAAAAATAATTTGATGAGAGAGAGAGAGATTTAGGCTTTAGGGAGAGAGATAGTGTGAGATAGTGCATCTTAAAACTAGGATAGTTGGCAAGACTTAGTCAATTTAAAAAAATACATTAATTAATAAGTAAATAAATAATAAATAATAATAAGATCTGATTTTCCTTTTTACATCAGCCATTAATTATAAATTTATTAAATTAATTCACCAATAATAATAAAAAAAAGTCATATTAAATCCTTGCTCCCACCTAGGTTCGAACCCGGGTGGAGCAAGACTTCATTTCAAGAGACCAATTTCGGCTCTCTCTCCCTAAATTGCCCCTACATTTTGTTAAATAATTAATTAATTATATATTTAGGGTAATTACGATATTACCCCTAGCCTGGTAAAAGACCATTTTACCCTTAGACCCTCAAAACTTAAAATTTCTTCTTTTTAAGTCCGGTAAAGACTCCTTCGATTAAATCTTCATTTTCGAGAGTCGTACTTGGTTGGTTACAACCTTTCCAAGATCAACTAACTCCCCAAGTTAGTTGTCTTGGTCGTAGTAAGGGTTCTGAGGTCTGGTTCTACGCGTATAAATCCGTGTGAACCTTGGTCTAATTGCAAGCATTCTTGACACCTTAAACATTTAGCTTATTCATTTTTTTAGGGTTGTTATATAGCACCACCACCATAAGTGGACCATAACAATAATAACATAATTCAACACCTAAATTACATAATATAAAGAGAATTAGGGAAGCATACCACCAATCCACTCTCACCACTACGATCCATAGCCAAAACATCCAACACAACACCTAAAGGCCCTTACCCATGGTCATGATCACCAATTCAATTCAATAAAATGAATTGATCAAGTAAGGGAAGCGTACTAACAATATTAACATGATTCTTTCATAATTCATTAGTCCTAATCAAACTACACAAGAATCCAATAGCATAAAGACATGATAAATTCATCCAAGTTATAGTCAAAACTAGGAGTTTAGGTTTTGCATGGCCTCATGAAGAATTTCGGTTAAAATCAATTCAATCAATATATAATGATTCCAAAAAATTTATGCAAGAACCCATAGATAGATATCCAAATTGGACAATCTCATCTTTAAAAGACTTTGGAAATCACTTTGAGGTTTGGCTCCTTGAAGAAAAGAGATTCAAGGATGAAGACCATAACTCAATTGATTCTAGACCACGAATTTGATTAATATTGGATGAAAAAATCACCAAATAATCTTCAATCCAAGCTCTATCTTGAGTTTTGGCTCCAATGGAGTTCTAGAGAATTTCTTAGAGATTTTGGGTTTTAATTTGGAATAATAAATTCATCTACATGTTTAGGAGTTATAAATATATTTAAAATACCCCTATGAAACTTCCCAAACATTTATTTGGACATGGGGTGAATTTACGAATTCATCCCTTCACTTAACAGCGAAGCAGGTGAAATTGCAGGCTCAATCGACGGAGGACTATCGACGCCTTGTAGCCCAACCAACGGACCGTCCTGATGGTCCGTGGTTTGGGCCAGAGGCTGTACAAAAGAGGCCACGTCCACCATACTGAGTGTCAACCTACTCTCTCCACCTACGGGGCTTTGACTGACCTACTAGCCGTCGACTGCCAACCATAGGTGAGGCTGGTTTTGACAGCTTTTGCCAACATGTTGGGTCCTTCCTCGAGGACCCTTGGTTGGTCCTTGGGGAGTTTTACCTGGAATTTTATGATATAAATATATTCATATACGAGTTTAAGACCTATCACATCAATTTCATCCAAAACGAACACGTAAAACTCAATGAAACACACTAACACACACAATGTCATTTCAAGGCAAACCTTTTGAACGTCATGGATGTTATTGGACGTTTGACCTCTAAGCTTCATGAAAATTTACACACTTTCTCCTAACATGATATTAACCCATTTTAGGAGTTGAAAACATCAAGACACAAGCTATAGGCTCACCTAAGTCGTTTTAGAGGGGTTACATTCTCCTCCACTTGGACAACATTCGTCCTCGATTAACACTTTCTTCATTTTAGACCCTTTAAAGAGATTATTAACATTTCTTCATTTTAGACCCTTTAAAGAGATTATTAACACAATAATATAAGCACAAAACCATACCACACCATACACAATACACCAATTAGGATGAACACCAATTTCACATAATTAAGAGACTGGAAACACAACAAGAAGATAGAAACTAATCTACAACTCATTATGCAACTAAGACTCACATTCTACATTTCAAATGGCAAGAACTCCTTTTACATTCATTATCATTCTCATATACATAAATTCTACACAAACTATAACCATTTTCAACCTGAGAACGATTTAGTCAAAATTTCAAAAAATCTTACAGTGAACTGTTAAACAACACAGTGTATTATATAAAATTTCCAAAAAGGCAACTTTTAGGCAATTGATGATAAAAGAATGACAATATGATAGATAAGACCATATAAACTCCGTTTACAACATAATCATAACTTCATGAAATGCATAATGCAAGGAATCAATGAAATTCAATTCGAACAAGATACCTAAACACAATGCAAAATGTACATGTTATTATGCCTTTCTAACTCTTAATCTTGAATTGAATAGAAGAGATGAGACAACAAATAACCATTCTACTACTCATAATACTCCCCCACTTAGAAGGGAATCATAACACTAAGTAGACAAATACAAGAACTTACCATCATCATCATCCTCATCCGGCTTTGATCCCCTAGCCCGGAGTGCATAGAAGCGATTCTTCTTTGGAACATCATCACCCGGAACACTTTGATGAACTTGCTTTTCCTCTCTTCCTCAAGCCGCAATAGAAGGACAATCTCTCACTTATGTCCTTCCTTACCAAAACCAAATCAATTCCCGGTACCAACTAGACATTTCCGATAGTGCTTCTTCCCATAAGTAGCACAAGTATGCTTACAATTTTGAGAACCACTACCCTTTTCAAGTTTGACCTTAGGAGCACTAGGTCCATCTTGCATTGGAGCTCTCTTCTTGAACCTAGATCTTTTTTGCTCAGTAGATCCATCCCTCTTCAATTTTCTAGCAATCCTACCAAGTTTGGACTCCTCAATTGATTAAGCATATACCACAAGCCTAGACAAGTTCATGTCGCTACA
This sequence comes from Solanum sitiens, assembly GCA_016801875.1. Lineage (NCBI taxonomy): Eukaryota > Viridiplantae > Streptophyta > Magnoliopsida > Solanales > Solanaceae > Solanum > Solanum sitiens. The sequence continues at coordinate 1,129,725 of JABWTJ010000202.1, read as the reverse complement.
GAGCATGGTCGTACGACATTCTTCTTTCACAAGGTCGGCAACACCAGTCACAAACCTACTCATCTCATTCCTTGGGTTAGACACCAAGGATGGAGCATACCTAGACAACATAGTGAACTTCAAAGAGTACTCTTCCACATTCATGTTTCCTTGCTCGAGATTAATGAACTCTTCAACCTTCACCTCTCTCCTCTCACGGGGAAAGTACTTCTCCAAGAAAGCCTTCTTAAACTCTTCCCATTCTATGGGACCCGACCCAACCAGCCTATTATCCTTCCATTGGGTGTACCACACTTGAGCAACGTCCCTCAATTGGTACGAAGTTAACTCCGCCTTATCCCTAGAAGTAACCCGTTTGTCACTCAACACCTTATACATACTATCTAGAACTCTTAGGGATCCTCTCCTACCTTAGAGCTAAGAATGATAGGAGGATTCATCCTCACAAAATATCTCAATATAGATGTAATAGTGCTCTCCAAAGCATTCACCCTATGCTCAACAGCCCTATTCACATGAGTATTCATGGCTCGGGCTAAAGCAAGTAAAGTCTCTCTAATCTCCCCATTAGTCAAATCCGGAGGAACCACCGGAACTTCATTACCTCCTTCCACAATAGGAACTTGAGCATCCCTAGCACCTTGTGGACCTTTCTCACCTTGAAGAACTTTCTCAACTTGCTCAACTTGAGAAGGAATCTCCTCATTCACCCTCCCTTTTCATCCTTCCTTGCATCCATCCTCCTAGTATTCATCTTCCTAAAAACACAAGGAAAACATTAAGAAGGACACTCATAAATTTTTAATCTACAACATGACACAAGAGTAGAAATGAAGGGGAACTCTACCGTCCTATAGCCTCTCGCTCATGGATGTGTCACGACTCACACCAACCAACAAGATTCTACGAGACGTGGCTTTTTGTGACTTTTCGATTCCCAAGTACTACTTAATAACCTAGGCTTTGATACCAATATTGTCACATCCCGAGAGCATACCCTAGAAGATATGGCACTCACAGATTGCAACAGGGGCTACTTAACCTCTCGGAGGTCTTGTACAAGCCCTTAGACATAATTCATTGCATACATGTATGAAAAGTAGTGCGGAATTAAAAATTTTCACACAAATCATCTTAAAATATCTTTCATATTAAAAACATAGGAAAAACACTAAGTGTCATTCTATGTCATCCTTAGACTCAAGGAATACTTTGGGACACGACCCATACAATCGAAATATAACAATCTAACATCTATTACAATTCTTTGAAATAAGAAAGTCTAAAGATGATAATAATGTCCTCGAATACAGTGAGAACATACCCCCAAATGCTTGAACGATAAAAAGATTCCAAGCTTGCTTCGACGATACCTCTCACATGTTAAACACATCTTTAGAGATAAACAAAAGTATGGAATTAGTACAAACACATGTACTAAGTATGACATAATGCATAAAATCACGAAAAACAGACCTTTATAAGAAACATGCTCTTTTTTATTAAAACTTCATAGTATAAGCATAAGAATCACATTTAAACACCAAACAACACAATTAGAAGACATTACAATTTATAGCCCATTACATGAAAGTTACAGTAACATTAGAGTGGCATTACAGTGACATCACTGTAACTTCACCAATAATTCACACTTCACAATATAACATCAAAATATATCAAAAACACATAAATATGAGATCCTCCTACCAAAGGTGATTCTAAGGCTCACTTGAGTGAGTTATGAAGCGACTGCCCATACAATCCCTTCACACACACTTAAGAGACCCTTTAGACTAGCTAAGATAAGATCATTCTCACCATATTACTCAACTTTCCTATCTAGAGTTATCCGTAACACTTATCTAGGTAAAACATGAAGAAACCATTGCTATTCCCCATTCACACTTTAACTAGGAATTCCTTAAATTTACTCTAGACTAGGTACTTATTCATTAACATGATTTCTAACTTAAGTCAGTACTTCCATTAGTCCATTTAAGAGACATTCAACAATCAAGGACATTCAAGTAATGGTCTTAGAAAGACCTAGGGACTCACTTTCTAGTATCTTTAAAGCCTAATCGTGTAATGCCTAGATAGCGTCTCATACCACTACCTAAACTTCATAGAACTTCTCCAATACTAATATGTATCCCACATGATGAGAATAGATAACAACCGACATAGACCATACTAGCAATGCATGGAATCCAGAGTTATGAACCTTTTCCGATGGAGGTTTGGCTATGGGCCAATGGTAGAACTATGATACATCCCATGTAGGCACATGGTTAAGGAATATCGAGGGTTTCTTTGTTCTCTATGGTAATCTTAATTATAGAAACTTCCCAAGCATACTCACTCGGTTCTAGCATTTGTTCTCATAGAGTATTTTCAATAAAGGATCATGTGAAGAGGTTCCATATCTAATTCATAACTCAATAACATTTTACCTTACTAAAGAGGTTCCACTAAGGCCACCTACAATGTCTAAGAGGATAGCTCAACGACTTTGCTAAGGATGATTTCATGTTGTTCCAGCAAATCATCCCTAAGTCAACCATTCACACAAGAAGGATACCATAACGTCTTTCAACTTCACGGATATCATAAACTCTCAGCTAGGTTGAGGGTTCCACATAATTTGACCTTCTCACTATGTTCAAGGCCACATGTCCATCACATATACAAGACTAAGGAGCTTTAGAAAACTAAGTCAAAATTCCATATTTACATTCAATATGTATCAAGTAAGGGACACAAGTCTACCACAACAAGACACATCGATACTTCACTTTATCACATATCACTTAAGAAGCACACAGGGACAACCATGTCAACTATAGGTCACCCTATGCACTACTATAGAACCTTCAATATAACCATCATAAGACTCGTATAACAAAGTAGGAAGAATCATGCATCAACCCTAAGACTACACACATAAGGACATAGTCATAGTCTACCATGATCACCTAAAATCAATAGAAAAACACATACTTTCACCTTTCTCACATATAGATAAATATAATCATACATCATATTAATCAACTACACAAACAATCATAATATATCAAATAGTTCCGACAAGGCCATGATCATCATAATTCATAAAGTAACGCCGAGAAGGCCACGTAATTCTTTAGTAAAACACATAGCACCGCCACCATAAGTGGACCATACCAATCATAACATAATTCAAGACCTAAATTACATAATATAAAGAGAAATAGGGCAGCATACCACCAATCCTCTCTCAGCACTTCGATCCATAGCCAAAACATCCAACACAATACCAAAAGGCCCTTACCAATGGTCATGATCAGCAATTCAATTCAACAATTCAATCAAATATAATATGGCATAAATTGATCAAGTTAGGGGAGACTACTAAAATTCTTAACATGATTCTTTTATAATTCAATAGCCCTAATCAAACTACACATGAATCCAATAGCATAAAAACATGATCAATTCATCCAAGTTATAATCAAAACTAGGTTTTTAGGTTTTACATGGGTTAATGAAGAATTTAGGTTAAAATCATTCAATTAACATCAATTCAATCAATATATAATGATTCAAAATGTTTATGCAAGATTCTATTGATAGATATAAAAATTGGACAATATCATCTTTTAATGTCTTTAGAAATCACTTTGAAGTTTGGCTCCTTGAAGAAAAGAGATTTTAGGATGAAGAACATACCGCAATTTATTATAGAACATGAATTTGATGAAGATTTGATGGACAAATCACCATAGAATCTTCAATCCAAGCTCTATCTTGAGTTTTGACTCCAATGGAGTTCTAGAGAATTTCGTAGAGATTATTGGTTATGATTTGGAATAATGAATTCATCTAGGTGTTTAGGACTTATGAATATAATCAAAGTACATATATACCCCTAGGAAATCTTCCAAACATTTATTTGGATGTGGGGTGAATTTACAAATTCACCCCTCACTTAACAGTGAAGCAGGCGAAATTGCAGGCCCAATCGACGGAGGACCATTGACGCCTCGTAGACCAACCAACGGACCGTCCTGCTGGTCCGTGCCTTGGGTCAGAGGCTGGACAAAGGATGGAAAAGTCCAACAGCCTATGTGTCAACCTATGCCCTCCACTTACGGGGCATCAAATGACCTACTGGCCGTTGATTTCCAACCGTAGGTGAGGTTGGTATTGACAGCTTTTGGCTATATGTTGTGTCTTTTCTCAAGGACCCTTGGTTGGTCCTTGGGGAGTTTTTCCCGGACGTTTCCAACCCGAATATGTTTTTATACGATTTTAAGACCTCTCATATCAATTTCATCCAAAACAAACAAGTAAAACTCGACGAAACACACTAAGACACAAGGTCCGTTCAAGGCAAACCTTTCGAATGTCATGGACGTTCTTGGACGTTTCACATCTAAACTTCATTAAACTTTACACACTGCCTCCTAACATAATTTTAACCCATTTAAGGACTTCAAAACATCAAAACCTAAGTGATAGGTTCAAGTTTCACCTAAGTCGTTTAAGAGGTGTTACAAAAATAAACATATAACTGAACAGTAAATTAAGAAAGAGTATAATCTTAACAGGATATAGATACTAAATACTGAGCTAACTTATTGCAATGACCAAATGATAACATGTTGAAACTTAATACTAACTATACTTACATGTGGTCAATGCAATGGAGTCTGACTGAACTCTAGGAGCTAATAATATCGATAATAAAATCACATGAGCTAAACATGGAGTCCGATGTATACTTCCCATCGAGAGGACCCAATACACCTTTCCAAAGCTGTAGAGACATGTTGGCATGAACGCTAAAATTATGCCCACAAAACGGACTTACAACCTACGTGGTTGACTAGTTCTGGTCTATATCTAGACCCCATGATTAATGCAGCAGTTAGAAGAAGAAGCATTGAATAAGGCACCATCTATCTTTTAGGATCTTTACTGTATGTTTTTCTCACTTTTCTTGTAATCATTAAAAATGAATAAATGAAAATGAGAATTTCCTTTTGCATTATTTGCCCAAGATAAAACTAAATTTTTTGCTTTTGAGTTGTTTTTTTTCTACAAGTAGTTAGAAATGATATGTGTTGATAAGCTAATGGAGCATCCCTATTTCACATGATCTATAGGCCCTAACGATGTCATGCCTAGAGCCTACAACATGCATGTGGCCGGCACTCGAAGACCAATGTTAGCCCCCAATAGAACCTTTGGCCTGTCTTACTTAACTCAGAGGAAGACTCAACTCAACTTAATCAAGAAATAAAGCATATTCAATGAAATACTTCATATAAAAATCTGGTCAAAATGACACTTAAAGTCTCAACAAGAAAAATAAACACCAAACTAAACTACTAACTGTCTATGAAGCCTCTAAACTGACTAAGATGGATGTTCAGACAGACCCCACAACATCCTAAAAACAACTAAACTAATAAAGCAAATGAAAAGTATGTCCTACAGAATGCAAGGAGGCTCACCACTACTGTGGAGCTCTATCTGGATCAACGAAGCGCCGCGTGCTGATCCTATTTACCTGCGTCTACATCATAAAATGATGCAGGCCGACTGTCATCAGTACATTTAATGTATGAGTATGCGAGTTGGAATGCTAAACGCAACTATAAATCTTGAAATGGAGTAAGGATTAACTTACTTTTGCTCTTCTCAACTCAAAAGATAACAACTCAATATAAAGCAATAAGAACATATGCACAATATATATATATATATATATATATATATATATATATATATATATATATATATATGTGTGTGTGTAACTTGTAAAAACCATGTAAACTCTTAGTTCGTTAAAGATGAAACAATAATAAACTCAACTTTACTTATATATGAAAGGACTACAGCTTCTCTTGGAATTTCTCTTACTGACAACCACCACAATTTGCCTAATTGGTGATACGGTGTCTCGTCCACGCTTCCAGAAATGTCCTATACTTTGCCCTCGCATAGAACATCCTGAACCTAGTGGATCCACTGGATAAACTTACGTGGTCATTGAAAAGTAAGACACATTAATAGCCATGATGGCTACATGGTTTACATGGGAACTTGAGTTATCTGAACTCTCATCCCCACATCGGTGCTCAATACTACTCCCAAAACTTGCTTTAGCTCATACTTTTAATAAAACTTCCTTCTTTTGGGTTGCGATAATTTATTGAACCCTTTAGCTTTAAAAGCTCTTGTTTGAATTAATGCTCCCCTATTTAGTTCAAAACTCTTTTGCAACTTCTTAGTTCCCTTTTAACTTAAATGTGAAACATTTATCATCCTTTAGGGAATACTTAGTCCCCCATATAACTTCATACAAATGAACTCAACTCTTGCTCATTACTTAACTTGAAACTTTAACTCTTAGGGAAAACTTAGATTCCTTATAGTTTTTGAGAATTTAACTCAAATATTTTCTCTTTGCTCGACTTGTAACTTGAGCCTTACATCAAAGTTAAAATTATTGTTTAATACTCCTTGAAAACTTTAAGAACTCACTTTGACTTGCTTCTTAACTTTTAAACTTGACTCTTAACTTCTTTGACTTTGATCTTAGATTCCCTTAAATTGAATTATGGATTCAAGGATCATGATCTCATGTTTAGGGATGATTTCATGATGTTTAGATGTACTTTAGAGTGTTGGAATCAACTAGGAATGAAAGGTACATCACTTAGGAACTAGTACGAAAAGATAGGGAAAGAACGGGGTCTCTAGGGGGTCTTGGAAATCTGAGAGGCGCGGGTCGCCAGCGCCTGTCGGGCAGACCCTGGTCTGGGGCGCTCTGGCTGGCGCAGTGCGCCAGATCTTGTTAGACAGAGCCTTCCCTGAGGTGCTCTGGCAGGCGCGGCACCCCAAGGGTTTTCTGACGGGACCTTCGACTTTTCTTTTTCGTTTTTCATCTCTAAACCTCTTAACCATCCATGGATCCCACCCCAAACACTTAGGATCCCTAAATACCTCATTACCCAATAGATTAGACCCAAAATCAGTCCGGAAACATGAATCAAAGCTATTAGAGATCAACTAAAATTCAACCAAAAAGAACTTCACAACTTTTCATCAAGAACTTCAAGATTTTCATTCAACTAAAATCTAATTTTATGTATTGAATCAAGTTGGAGTGTGGGTGAAAGGACCCAACACCCAAAATCTCACATACGTCAATAGGGATCACCCCTGATAAAATCCATGCAATGATCTTGGCGTTTCTTGGACAATTATTGATCTTCCTCTTCTTTTATCTTCTCCCCCAAGCCCTAAGAATTCTAAATTATTGTACAACTAATATGGGACTTGGTCTTTACCCCTAAATAACCCTTAAAACAAATTAGGCAATACTAGGGTGAAAAGACAACTTTACCCTTACTAAAATCCGGATTGAACTTTCCTCGATCCAACAACTCAACTTTCGAAAGTCATATCTCCCTCATACGATATTGGATTTTGTGCAAAATCAGCGGCGTTGGAAATATTAACCCAAGGTATTTCAAACCATATAAATAACTCATCTAAACTTCTCCTGAGCTAGAAGTTATGGCCGTTTGAAAATGACCAAACTCATTTTTGAAAGCTGGAAATTTTTCAGATTTCCTTACTTATTTCCGGAAATGATTATTCATGGTTTCTTAGCTTATTCTTGGTTAATTAAATTTATGAGATGTTACAAAGGATTCCTTCCCCTTTCAGAATTCTCAGAGAGGAAAGTCAGCAATGGGAAATAACAATGATGATGTTGGCTTGACTGAGGTCGTCGTAGCACAGCCCCTGCCGTTGAGAAGAATGAGTTGATTATGCAACTAATTCAGTAGATTGCAGATCTAAAGACTGAAATGCAGAAAAAACAAGATCTACCAAACCCGATTTTCTTAGTCAACCCTCTAGGTGAAGGAAGGCCTCCACTCCATTTGCCTCCTCCAAGTTCAAGTACAGAACATGCTCAGATTCCACTCCCAAACATTTATAAAAATCCCCCTGTCATTGATATAACTCCTTAACGTAGCAAGATTGACATGGATATTGCACCATGTGTTGCTTCAAGTTCCCTCAACCTATCTACTCCCTTATTTTGTATCAGATTCAGACCGTCCTCTCCGAAGGATGGATCAAGGTTTCCCATAATGTCTATTTCTTGTGTTGTTACCGCCAACTTTGATTTATTTTGTGTTTTACTTTTTCTTTAGTCATAAAAGAGTGTGTAGTCATCAACTTTGTTCATAAATCTCTTTATATAGTTTAATACCTCTTATAGTTTGTTGTAGTCTTTTAACGTCCTAGTTACAAGGTTTCTGTAAAGTCTTTTTTGTCCATATTTATAGTAGTATGCTTCCTTATACTTTAGAACAAATAATTTGTGTATTTTCTTAGAATTTAGAACAAATATATATATTTGAGTCTTTATTGTCCTAAAAATAAAAATATATGTCTATTTTAGAGTCTTTACCGTCGTCTTCCAGTTCATGTAAGTCTGTGTCTAGTTCGTCTAAATCCTTAGCAAAGGTCAACATGTCTCCTACTCTGAGTAAAATGTTGTCATGCAAATACGACTACCTTTATGAAGTAAATGTGTAACCCCCAGAAAATAAAATATCGCCCACATATCTACCACGGTTAAGCCCATATTTGGCCTTTGTAAAAAGTCATGTAATCCTTTGATGCAAATCCACTCCTTGGTCAAACAAAAGCCCAAAGCAGTCAAAGAGTATGTCGTCGTGTCAAAAACATGATCAGCACCCTTTTCTTGCAAATCAAGAAGAACAGTTCATCACTTTGCAGATGCCAGAGGATTTTCCCCAACAATGGAAAAGCCTGGGTTTTACCCATATCCATTTTGGTGTTGTTAAAATTGCATTGACATATCATGGAAGAAAAGTTCATCCCTTCATGTCGCATTTTTCCTTTCTAGATACTAGATACTATGAATATCATCATGCAAACTTGGGTACATCATAAATCACTCAATGCAGGGACTGTCTGTACGACCATATTTCCAAATCTCAACATGTCCCTATATGATCCTTATCTTACGGAGGTGTTAAGGTTGAAGGTCCAAACACTTGGAGTTCCTCAAGCTAGAAAGTCCATTCAGACTAAACTTCATTGTCAATTGGCTTGGATAGTCCAAAACCATGATAAGGACCTCTCTGCATGGTGGACAAGATTAATTGTTTTTTCAATATGAATGCCATAAATGGAACGACTCAGTGTACCCATATCCCAAAGCAAATACTTAGGAAAGAACTTGTCAAAAGTTCTTCCTGACACGTGGGTCACAAAATATGAGAAGTTGGGAGTCCATCCTCAACATCTAGTCTTTGAAGAACCTCATTTGACCATGTCAAAAGATGACATTATATTTCACTTTCCCCCACAAAAGTCCAAACCAAATAGTCTTCCCTATCCATATGCGTCAATCTCATATTGATATTACTACGGATAAGGACCGTTATACTATATCTTGATTTCTAAGTGTCTTTAAGTGTGAACATGATTGGATTAGAAAATTCGACTAGGATGGATGTGGTGTACAATGGTTCACCTGCACTCTATAGAACATAGAATGTGACTGCAAAGGATGTCTAGAATGTGACTTATATGATGCTGACAAAAGCAAACGTGTGAGAAAGTGCAAAATCTTCGAAAGGGAATTCAAAAAAATATATAATGATGGAGACCCAACTATTGGTTCTCTAAGCCACCCTGGTAAATATTATTTCCTTGTTTTGTACAAAATCCCGAGTGAGTTAACTTTACCCAATCAAAATAATACTCCAAAAGATGTACATGCACATCCATTATACATGATATCCCCATTGAGCTCCACTCACACATACAATATACTCCACTTTTGAAACGGATGTTTTGAACCACAGTCCAAAAATGCAACAAAAGAGACCTATCCTAAGAATGGGAGAATATGTCTATAGGCAACATAGAGGAAATATCTAATTGGCAATCAAAAGATATCATGAGCCAAAATACATTGTTGTCCACCAATATTCATTCTATAAAAAGTATTAATCCTACTCAAGTCAATCTAGCTATGAAGGAGAATAAATTGATAGATTCATCTGTCCAAAATATTGGGCTTATCAAAGAGCTTGAACAAATATTTCAACTCATCTAGCTTGATAAGTGCCCACAAGGGTAATCACTTTTCCAGTTCTTCGATCATCAACATAGAGAGATGGACTTTATAAGTGATCAAATCCTAAAACTGAACTATGTTAGGATTGCATAAGGTGAGGACCCTCTCCCTCTCCCTTGATAATTTCTTGTCTCTTGAGACACACTCCATACTGAGACAAGAGAACTCTTTCTTCTTTTTAAATAATCATTCACATTTCATTGTCATTCGCCCCTATACAAGATGAGAACAAGTTTGACATTGCCAAATTTGTTCGGGATTAAAAAGACACAATTGTGATGCGTAAGAAGACTGGACGAGTTATACAATAGTCAAAAAATACATTGGACCTTCATACCAAGACAAATATCAATGTAGTACCAATATCAAGTCACATAGCCCCAACTGGGGACCTTGTCAATTGAGGCGTGGCTCCATCTATTCAACAGTTTGACTTAGAGGTATCCAAATACGATGTGTTACCTGGAGACCACACTTGACTAAGCATGGTCTTCCTGATAATGATGATAATCTAGATAATTAACTCCTTATAGAGGAAGCTTTATCAAGAAATGAAGAGTTCTATGATGATTTTGAGAAACAAAGCAATTCAGATGTTGTCAAAGAACAAAGTAATTCATCTTTACATGATTACCGTGAATCCAGTATCGCACATATCGACCTCACAGAAGAATGTGGTCCAATTTAAGGTGTTGATGGGCATCCTAAGCTCACCAAGTGCCAGTAAAAGAATAGAAGAAGTAGCAAATTCCACAGGCAAGATGGAAAGGCAAGGATGGCTAAGCTAAAAGAGGAAGCATCTACCTCAACGGAACAACCCGATCCGCCAAAATATGGATCTCCCATACATAGGCGATCCAAGAAGATTAAAGAAAAGATATGCTTTATTTGCTAGAAAAACTCACACCTTAGAAGAGATTGTACATACTCTAGGAAAGCAAAGTGAATTGCCTATCTCTTGGTCAATGCAGTAGAACCTACTAGCATAAGTACCACTAAGGATGATACAGTTGCTAATGAAAATTTACCAGAAGTTACTCATATTTCCCAGGTTTTTGAACCACAACTGAAAGATGTTCTATTTCACACATCTGATTTAAAAGAAGAGGAAGTCAATATCATCTCAGGCATTGAGACTCCTCATGTCCAACTAGCAATCTATCCAACCGAATGGAATAGACCTATACAAGTAATCGCTTTCATGGATACAGGAGAAGTTGCATCATTGCTTAACCCTACTACCCTTCTAAAGGAGCAACGGATTATGCATTTTTAAAGTTCAATACAGCTTCTAAGGGATCATCACTACTAGGGTGATCACAAATAATACTATCACAATAGAATTCTTCCCAGGTGTACAATTCATAGCTAATTTACTTGGCTCTATTATGCCAGGGACGGATCTCATAATTAGATTTGATATCTACAAGCAGCTCAATGATCGACTCAAGGTAAATACACAAGGTATAGCATTTATATACAAGTTTAAACAATACACAACAATTTCCTAGCTTTTTCCAATCATGGTGGATGAATGAGTCAAGAACATCAAGTATCAACTAGTGGAAGAATCATGTGTTGACTCCCTCCAAGAGTTTGTGAAAAAGCATGATAAACCTTTATGATTAAATTCAAAGTTCTTCATGAGACATCCATTCAAGAGGAATGAAAACATCAACCAAACAAGAGTAATCCATTCATGGATGAACCCAGAACATCTATAGCTTGCTATGAAGGAATGTGACGAATTGTTCGAATACTGACTAATTGAGACATCTGATTCTCAATGGTCATGTAGAGCTTTCTACGTCAACAAGCGGGCTGAACAAGAAAGGGGTAAACTTCGACTGTTCATCAATTATCAAGCTCTAAACCACTTCCTTCTCGATGAAAAATTCCCTATTCCAAATAAGGTGACCCTGTTTTCACACTTAGCCAAAGCTAAATACTTCTCTAAGTTTGATGTTAAATAAGGATTCTAGTAATTGGGTATCCACCCAGTAGATAACTCCAAAAGTGATTTTTGCATTCCTGACCATCACTACGAGTGGGAAGTTATATCGTTTGGACTCAAACCGGACCCTTCACTTTTCCAAAAATACATGATTAAGATTTTCCAGCCAATACTCCACACATCACTAGTATACATTGATGATATCATATTATTTAGTGATATAATAGAGTAACATTTGACATTCTTAACAAATTCCATGGGTTGGTGAAACAATATGGCATCAGTTTATCTGAGAAGAAAATGATTCTTGTGAAGGATAAGATAGACTTCTTAGGAATACATTTTCCTCATGGAGCATATATCCCAGGGCCATACATTTGTGAGGAGTTGGTAAAATTCCCTAATACTAATTTCACATTCAAACAACTCCATCAATATCTTGGTGTGATAAATTATTTTGAAATTTTATCCCTGGTGTCTCTAAGTACATTTTTCCACTTACGGAATGTTAACGAAAAAAATCTCCAACTTAGGGAAAAGGCCAAGAAGATGCAGTCCGAAAAATCAAAGACATATACAAAGAGGTAAAAACCCTCCATATTCTTTCTTATGGTTTGAAGATATTGCAGACTGATTCTAGCAATGAATAATGGAGTGCTATAATTTTAGATGAAATAGATGGCCAGCACAAGGTATGTGGATATGTTAGTGGAAAGTTTAAGGATGCAGATTAACATTATCATTCCACATTCAAGTAAATTCTAGTTGTTTTTCTTCCTAATCCATACAAAATTTTTGATTGAAATGGATATGAGATCTTTCCCAAAGATGGTCCAGATAAACCCAATAATCACCCCGAACCCCCAAATCCTTCGGTGGGCACAATGGTTCTCTCCTTATAAATTCCAAGTGAAGCATCTCAAAGGAACAAACAATATCATGGAAGATTTCTTTTCCAGGCCTAAGACATTCTCAAGAAGATTCAGAGCTGAGACCGATTAGAAACAGAAGAAACCAGCCACTAAGATTATACAACCTTCGGCCAAACATGGTGACGATTGATCAATGGAAGAAGGATATTCAAGATCAGCTTTAACACCTTCAACCTATGCATAATCAAATTATCCCCAATGACATGTGGAGGAAATTACCATCTACCTGCCAAACTTTACTATTAAACTTCCTAGCAAAGTTTGTCAAAAGACTTCCTAGAAAAGTTTGCCAATAAGCTGCTTATCCACCTACTTGTAAGCTTCCTACAAGTATCTCATCTACCTGCTTTGATATTGAATACAAGTAGATTATCCATCTGATTGAAGAGATGTCTACAAGTAGCATACACACCTACTTAAAGTCTTCCACAAGTTGCTCGCTTACCAGCTTGCACGTGTTGTCACATGCCAATAATTTAGGTTTGTTTTATTTTATTTAGTTGGATCTTTCACATGTTAAGTGGGGATCAGTTTGAATAAATTTTGTTGTGTTTTATTATATAAGATAAAGATAGTTAGTCCGGTTAATGCTTTACTATTTTTAGAAGATGATAGGGCTTATCTATTACTAGAATAGTGTGCCATGTAAGATAAGGTTTTAATTTAGGTTTAATTGTATTATTCCACCTTCTCCGATAAAATAGAGGCCAAGTCTTACTTAGAAAATAGATTAGAATCACCTTAGAAAAGGATAGAGTAGCTTAGAAGAGTCTTAAGAGTTTTTCTTGGAAAATATCTTTAGTTTTACTACACTTTTGTATATTTTCCAGTTATGAATAAAAATATTTTTGGCTAAACCTCTCTCTGGTTTTTCTATCTTAGGGTGGGGGTGGGGGTGGAAAGTTTGGTCTGTTAGGTATTTGAAAGAACGAGGTAAGAGAAAAAACTCGGCAAGCATGCTTGATTGTTATCTCAATGGTTTCAATATCCGACAAGTTTGACTATAAGTGATTTCAATGGCTTTCTGAGTTTATCAAAATCATCTTGATACAACTGCATAGTAAGTTTACCCTTTCATCACTTGCTTTAATTACAATAACCTTCTGCAAATAATTGAGTATGTCAGACGGTAACGGTAGAATAGAACTTGTCCTAGACTATTGAAGAGTGTTATAAGCCAAGGGAACCGCTAAAATCCCATGTTATGCTGGAAAAAGTTGTATTATATATTATACGATTTACTTAGTAAAAATAAGGTAGCTATTGTGGTCAGAATCTTGGGGAGTTTTAGATATTTGTGTAGCCTAAAACTTGTGATAGTTGTGTCTTGAGTATGTTGCATAGCATGACACCTATATGGATTTGAACGCCTAAAATTTTACATAGAAAGCTATTGAGTTGCGAGCTAGTAATGAATATTGACTGATGTTGTTGACGTATCAAGCTTGACATGAATATTGTACCGCGCGTTGCTTCTCTGCCTTCGCCCTATCTACTCCCTTATTTGGTATCTGAGCCAGACATCCTCTTCGTAGGGAGGATCAAGGTTTCCCATAAGGTATATTTCTCGTTTTGTTACCGCCAACTTTTATTTATTCAGTCTTTTACTTTATTTAAAGTCTCTAGTCATAAAATTGTGTGTAGTTATCCACTTTTTTCATAACTCTCTTCATATAGTCTAGTACCTTGTATATTTTGTTATAGACTCATATAAGTTCGTTTTTACACAGACTTTGTGTAGTCTTTTTTTACATATTTATAGTCGTGTGTTTCCTTAGACTTTAAAAAACGAATAACTTGTGTCTTTTCTTAGAATTTAGAACAAATATATATCTGAGTCTTTATTGTCCAAAAAGAATAAAAATATATCTATTTCAGGGTCTTTACCGTCGTCTTCCACTTTTAGTAAATCTGCATTTAGTTCATGTAAATCCTTAGAAAAGGTCAACATGTCTCCTACTCTGAATAAAACGTTATCGTGCAGATATGACTACCTTTATGAAGTAGATGTGTTACCCCTAGAAAATAAAATATCATCCACATATCTACAACTGTTAAACCAATATTCTTCCTTTGTAAAATAGTCATGTAATCCTTGGAGGCAAATCCGCTCCTTGGTCCAACAAAAGCCCAAGGAGTCAAACAATATGTTGTTGCATCAAATCTTGATCAGCACCCTCTTCTTGCAAATTAAGAAGAACAATTCATCACTTTGCAAATACCAGAGTATTTTCCCTGATAGTGGAAAATCCTGGTTTTTACCCATATCCATTTCTCTGATGTTAGAGTTGCATTGACATATCATAGAAGAAAAGACCAGCCCTTCGTGGCACGTGTTTCCCTTTTAAATACTAGATACTATAAATATAAAAAATTCAACATGTCCCTACAAGATATGTATCTGACGGAGGCATTGATGATACGAGTCCATATACTTTGAGCTTCTCAAGATAGGTATTCCATACAAGCTACTCTTCATTATCAGTTTGCTTGGTGAGTCCAAAACCATGCGTTGGACCTATACCTTCCAGTTGTCGAATATGTTTTGTTCTTAAAAGTAGATGCCACCAATGGAACCACTTCGTGCAGCAAGTTCCCAAGGCAAATATCTAGAGAAGATCTTGTCAAAGTTCTTCGTGACTCATAGGTCACTAAATATGAGAAGTTGAGAGATCATCCTCAACCTCACTATTCCACTAAGCCCACTTTCTCCAAAAAATCTGATAATACAGTCTCTATATTCTTTGACAACACTCACCTAAAAAAAGTCCATAAAACTGCCTTCTCCATACATATGTAGAGCCTCTAGATAATCTTAATCAAAAAAACATCTGGACTCTTAATCCATATATGTTTATTTGTAAATGATATTGAAGGGATAAGATTATGATTGCTCGGAATGTGAAGATGATGTCTACGAGTCTGAATATGATGAAGCGGATACTGATGAATATTCATATGACAGAGACAAATGGGACAAAGAGGAATATGAATTCTTTTTTTCCCATAAACCCTAGGTTTGACCAACTTTATCTACTACATCACAAAATAATACCTCGCTAAAAGAGCTTGCACCAAAAATGATGTTTAGGCTATCCTTTGCAAGCTCCAGTAACAATATGATTTCCCCAATTACCAAATATTTTAAAAGGATAACATAATCCATGCTCCAAAAATACCACAAAAGAAAGTTATCCAACCAACGGGAGAACATATGTCCGCAAGCGACAGAGAAGCAACCCTCAATTAGAAAACAGAAAATGCTATATGCACAAGTAAATTGTTGGCCAGTATCGGACAGTCATTCAAGGCATTGCTCATTCACAAGTCAAGCTTCATGATAACATAAGCATGATAGAGAAAACGATGGACCAAACGTCAACTCAACATATCATACTAATCAAAGCCTTAGAAAGAAGTTTGTGAACCATACAATTTGATATATGTCCCCGAGGAACATCGCTCAGCAACTTTATCGAGTAGCAAAAAAGTGACATAGCCTCAATGAAAGAGAAAATCATGTGTTTGAGATAAAGATACCATGAACCAAGGAGAGCACAATCCTCTCCCACCAGGTAACCCTCATTCTTTATGTCCTCACAGTTATACTCTACGCTGCAACCAGTATTCTCATATGATGCGTCTAAACCGCAAAAAGAAGAACCTGACTTTGACATAGCTAAACTAGTTCGGGAGAGAAAAGAAGCAATGGTTGCTCAAAAATGAGCTGAAGAGGCAAAGGCAAGTTCCAAACGTAAAAGGGTGCGGAACCTGGAGCTATTATGATCTCAAGTTACAAGACCCCAATTGACGACTCTATCTATGCATATTTGAGTCCATTCGCTAATAACTTGACGATCTCATATCATGAAAAATCAGACTCAGAGAAGGAGTGGGGTGCCATATAAATAACATCACTAATGGTAAAAACTGGTTTTTCCAAACAAATGGTTTCTCAGACCCGATCTTGGGTAGGAACGACCACAATGGTCTAGAACTTTACTCTCTGAAACATGGTAATCCAACAGATGATTATCTCTATGCCGTTGAGGATTATCTCAGATGTGATGAACATCTGGATGACCTTAATCTGGAGCATCTTGATGATCTTAATTTAGAACATGAGCCTAAATATAACTATCCTTCAGACGGATATATTGAAGATCATGAATCTTTCACTGATTCCCAGGAGTATGTTGATGATTCCCAAGAATGCGTTGAAGACACTAATTCACAGGAATACATTGAAGAAACTGTTGAATTTTAATTAGAATCGAATGAAGAGGATTATCCACCCATCTATATGAATCATCAAAAAGAATCATATGTATCTGAAGTTGATGATGATTAGGACAGAATGACTGATGATTTGATTTCAGAAAGGAGACTAGAACCAACGAACACAATACCCAAAAATGTTGGTGTTATACCTCGCAAATCTAATGACCTAGGCTAGAGCCTCACCTTATTAATAATGATTAAAATGGTGTATCCACACCTAAAATAATGTAATTAACTTGATTTAGAAATGTTATGCATAAACATCAAGAAACGACCATGACATCCAAAAACTTGTGAAATTGAACTAGTAGGTGTTCTTAGGTCTTGTGAAGGTTTGGGAGAGTCATGAAGAGTAAAACTTGTAAAAGTACGTTAAATAGGTAAAATAATGTATTTAGGATCAATATATCAAGGTGATAACCCCAAAGGACCACCCTAGGGGTCCTTGAGGTGTACAGAAACATTTGGCCAACAAGTTGCTGACGGCAGCTTGTCTAATGCATGAAGAGAGCATGTCCGCGTAGCGGACTGGCTCCACCAAAGGACAAATGTTTGTCCGCGTTGTGTACTGTCTTCACCAAAGGACAATTGTTGGTCAAACTCGTGGAATCTTCTGTCCCAAAATTCATTTTTAGAAACTTCAGGGAACACCTCCGCAAAACAGACTTGTTCCGAGATGATAATTCCAAAAAAATAAAAGTCAAGTTTGACTTAATAAAAAAGTCCATCCAAGTAAGGGGTATTTTGGGTATTTTAGGGGATTAGTATATATTAAATATAAGTTATCTTAAACCTATTCCCACACAATAATAAATCCCCAATTTAAAAAAACTCATTGCTCTCACCTCTCTCTAAATTCTCTCTCTACACAAAACCTCCATTGAAGGACCTAGAAGATCCAAGAAAGAGGGTCAAGTCTCAAAGATTTCACCTCAATTTTGTGGCTAGGTATACATTAAGATATGGTTTCTTTCACTCTTGGGACTCCTTTCCCCAAAAGGTCCTTTCAAATATGTTTTTCAAAATTCCCCAAAATCTAGGGGGGTTTTCGCTACACATGGGTCTTCTTTGAAAATCGAATTTATGAATCAATTTTAAGGAATAATGATCACTTAAGGTTTTTTAGGTTTATAATGAATGATAATTGTTGTTGTTCACTTGAAATTACCTTGGACCCATGTTCTTACCCAATTTGATGAATATTGGATGTGATATGGTGAATTTGTTATAGATAATGAATATATCAAGTGTTTATATAGTTGATAGTTATGTTGTAACTTCATGAATAACCTTATTTTATTATTAATCATGCATTGTTGGGTGATTGAAGTATGAAGTTCCATGAAGTGCAAGAAGGTATGAATGTTGGTTCTTAATTGAACTCATATATGAAAGATGAATTGTTTAGATAGTAATGTTGTTATGTCTGTTGTGTTGTTGTGGTGTTGATGAGATCGTTTCCTCATTCTTAACCCTATACACTTGAATTAGCTATGAAGTGTGTATGTATGTTATGGTATGATTGTTATATGATTGAAATGTAGTTCTTATTATTATAATGAATTGTCAATGTGAAGGGTTTACTCACTTGCTAGTGTTTCTATAGCGAAAGGTTCTCACTTATGAACCTTTACGAGCTATTATGAAAATATGTTTACATAAGAGTCTAGTAAATGCTAATGTGAACTAATGTGATGAAAAAAAGAGGATTACTAAAGATAATATACTTTTAGCACAGAAAGGGCATGTAAATGTGATAGGGGTCTCACATTTAGTAAGTCCGGCTCCCACATGGGTTTCCTTACGTTAGCAAGTCTGGATTCCCAAGATATGTGTTGTCTCATGAGATGGAAACCCTCATATTTAACAAGTTAGGGTTTGTAGTAACAATCTCCTTGACCCTTTACTATGTGCACACATAGGACTCTAGCTTAGTGGATCCACCTAGATAGCTTTGTGCGAAAGGTTACACCTTAGGCAAGTGTTAACCCTCTCTTTTCGGTATCGGAGTAGAACACCACATTGCATGTATCTAACATGGTCTAATATCGTTTATCCCAATCTCTTTCCCTAATGTAAAAGTAAATGAATAAAGAAATTTTATGAACTTGCACTAGGGCTTTTCTTGAGGGGTTTCTACATAGTGTAAGGGAGAATATGTGACTTCTCTTACACATTTCACTTGCGGGATCCTAAGAGATCGTTCTAGTTGTGTTCTTTTGTGATTATGTTGATTACGACTTACGTATGTTATCTATGTATGAACTTTATGAATATGGGAAATCATGATGAAATATGAGATTATGAGTGCATGTAGGAAGTAGGTTGGTCCAATGTGATACTTAGCTTTGGATAAGGTTATGAGATTCTATTCTTTGCATTGCAAAATTATTGGTTGGGTTGTCTACATGTTGGGATGATATCATTTTGGGTTGTCTTATTATGCTTAACTTATGTGCATATTGGGTTTACTTGATAAAACGCATGTTTTGACTTTAATGTCCTTTTATGCATGTTTCTATGGTTTTTATGCATAGGAGCCATACTTAGTACGTGTGATGTACTAACCCATATTTTCTTCCCTTTTCCCAATCAATGTAGGTTTAGGCCATTGAGAATTGAAGGACATCTCTCAAGGATACTTGGAATTTCTTCTCAAAGTTGGGAGTCCTCAAGTCCTAGGACAAGACCCTTATGTTCTAGCTTTTAATTCTTTGCTTATGTTTGAATACATTTTTGTGTTTCCTATTTCTAGACTCCTTATTGATATAAGGCTAAGTTCCAAATTTCTATACTTCTATTTTTAGATGTTATGTTGTGAAGAAATTAGTTTATATTTTCATATATGAAGTGAAGTTGAACTTTCAAAGTAAGAGTTTTAAATTTTTCCACATTTTTATTCTATGATATATGCTATGATGAATCCTAAGGGCTTGTCTAAGACCTCTTCAAGGACGAAGACGCCGGTTATGACTAGGGTGCTTTCTGATCATGAAAAACTTTGTATCAGAGCAAGGTTGAGGATAATATAACATTCATGTCACAAAAAACCACGTCGAATAGAGTCTTGTTCATGGGTGTTAAGTGTGCCACACTTGTAAGACCCCAAAATCAGTTAGGATGTCTAGAGACTAACATAGTTTTCATAACGTTCTAAGGTCCTAAAATGGTTTATAATGTGGTATTAAGGCAGTGTCTAAATATTTAGGTGAATTGGAAGTCAAACGTCAAGGGACGACTAAGACGTTCGACGACTAGTCACCTATATGCCTCATGTGTCTATACATGCTTATGTTTGTATGTCATGATCTAATAAGGTCCTTATATAAGTTATTATTATGTTTATAGGCAGTATATTAAGTTTCATGAAGTTTGGAGGTCAAACGTCCAAGAATGTCCAAGACGTTCGAAAGTTAGCACTTGAGATGTGCATGTATGTCTTGAGTGTGCCTTGCATGTTTGGATGTGTTTTACGTGTTTGTTTTGGGTGAAAATGATGTTCAAGATCCTTCACATGTTAAGGTATATGTTTACATTGGAAACGTCCCGGTACGACTCCCCAAGGGCCCCACAAAAGGCCCTCAAGGATGACCCAAAGGCTGTCAAGACACTGCCTAGGTAGTGTCAATCGACGAAGCCAAAGGACGGCACATCAGTCCACCAACGGCCCGTCGATTGTGAGGCATTGATGGAAACTTATCATGGTGAAGACTCAAGGCAGTTTTCCAGCCTCATACCCAAACGATGGCCTGCAGTACGGTCCGTCGATGGATCTACTAGGCGTTGATGCAGGCTGTGTAAGACTGCCATGCACGCTGTCCCATTACGGTGTGAATGATAAATTCACCCCACGTGCTAACCTGACCCTAGTTGGTTTATTTTGTTATTTTTGGGTGTATTTAAGTGATCAAGAACGTGCAACCCTATTCCCAATTCAATTCACAAAAATTAGACTTCTCTCCCAAACCAAACTCTCTCTAGAACCTCCATTGAAGGTGAAGCTCAAGAAGAGTTTGGAGCTTGGATTTTCATGGGTTCTTCACCATGTTTTAGAGGTCTTATTATACATTAAGGTATGGTGATCTTTCATCTATAGTTAATCTTTCATCTAGAGAGTTCCTTCAATGTTTTCAATGCAAGTTCATGATCAAATCTCTTCTTCTTCAATCTAGCCATGGGTTCTTTCTCAAAACAAAGGCTTCCTCATGATGAATTGATGTTAATATGTTGATTATAACGTGAATTTTAAATCCAATTGCATGATGAACCCATGTCCCCTTCAACTCATGATTTAGCCTTCGTGTGGGCTTTGTGATCTTGGCTTGATGTTGATTGACTTATGATTCTAGCATGTTGAATTGATTATACCTACTTCCTACATTGTAATGTGATGATGAATTATGTGATATTGTATCAATGTGGATTGATGCTTGAAGACTTGATCTCTACTTCCTATCGTTAGTTAATATATGGCATTCACTGTAACATTGACTCTATAATGTATAAATGTGGGATTCGTCTATGTTAAGATAAATGTAGCTACTACCTTGCTTGTATGTTACTGATGAAGTGTGGGTATGAATCCTTGATGATCCAAACAAAGGAGTGTTGGTTAAGGATTGATTTACATTCTCTTAGCCTATATATTTACAATGCTATGTACATGATGTGATCTAAGTTCTAGGGTAGATGAAGCGTGATTTATACTTGATTATTATGTCTTTATCTACTGCCCTAGATTGGCATTATTGTTATATTATTAATGTTGATCATGATGATCAAAGCAAGGAATACTAGTAAGTGATCTATGTCTCTCTACTTTATAGTGTATTGGTGATGTATTGTACTAGTTTGTAGCATGATCTTGTAGTGGCCTATGCATGGTTATTTATGAATATAGTACATTTACTACTACCCTATATATGAATTGGTGATGAAAAAGGTGTATTGATCAATGAGGATCAAATGTTGATGAATTGGTAAGAATGGCTCTCTCTCTCTCTACTTTCTTATAGTAATGATAGTTGATGAAGCCTTGTGTGGCATTGTGTGGTATGGTCCACTTATGGTGAAGGTGTTCACTTTATTGCCAATATATATGTGATGTGATCATGGCCTTGAAGGAAATTGTATTATGAATGAGTGTTGGTGATTATCACCCAATATGAAGCTTATGCCTAGTTTCCATTCCAGTTATGATCTAGGTTGTATTGCTTATGTTACAAGCATATGAATGACTATGTTGGGGATTTATTAGGTGCTACCTTAAATGAGTATAAATGGTTCATTATCCCTTACCTATGTACCCCTATGTGCATGTGTGAATAGCTAAAGTAAGGAGTCTTGAATGTAATGTGAAGATTGTCTTGTCTCCTATGCTAAGTTGTGTTGTGTGTTCTATGCTTTAAGGTGCATTCTGGTCCTCAGAGGGTGGCTGCCTCAATGTGTTGTTGATAGCCATTATGTGATCATGTTGTCCAATGTACACTCACTCACACATTATGTATGCCTACAAGTAGTATAAGATTATAGTGTCTAATGAAAGGTATTCTCATATGCACTAATGTCTACTAGTATGCATGTAAAGTTTATGTCTATGAAAGTATGTGATGTATCATTAAATAGAATGACTTGATAGGTCTAATAGTATGGGCAAGGGTATGGGACCTTGTCTATACATTGCACATGTGTACCTTGATAAAATAGTTCCTAGGTTGGTTTTCTATGTACATAAAATATGAATGTATGAGTATGTTATGAACATGTCTTATATGCCATAATGTGAAGTATATGGTATGATGAAGTATGATCATACCTAGTATCTAAATGTGTTTATATGAAAGGATTTCTCATATAGTTACACTTGTACACTTATGCACGAATGAAATGAAGTATGAATATGTGTGGCTATAATGTGTTATGTGAAAGGTTTGCTCACATATATGTATACACACACATGTATAATGATCTAGTCAATAAAGGGGCTCTTGAAAGGTGTTCTCAAGAGTACCCTAAACTAGATGGTGCTTTACATATGCTATGTCAATGTGAAAGGGTTTGTCACATGAATTAGGTTGATGAACTCTCATCTATGACCTATGAGCTAAGCATATGAGGAGTCAATCTCCTAAAGCCTATGTTTTATAAAGTAATGTTAATAAAGTCTTTTCAATAAAGGGAACTTAGCTTAGCGCCAAGTGAACTTGAAAATGAGAGGTTTTGGCTTCCCTTAGAGGAAGATTCACCATTGGTTTCTCATAAGGTGTTGACTTCCCTTGGAGGAACATTTACCTATGGTTCCACGTGAGGTGTTGACTTTCCTTGAGGAAGATGCACCCATGGTTTCTCATGAGATGAGGCTCCAATGCTAATGAGCATGTAGAGGGTTATGTATATCTACAAGTTCCATAACTATGCTTGCAACATAGGATCTAGCAAGTGAATTCACTTAGTATGCTAGCATGTGTTAATGTTCTACCTTGGCTAGGTAAGAACACCTTCCATTGGTGTAAGGCTCTATAACACCAAATTCCATGTTTAGCACCCATGGTCTTAGTATCGGTTAAGGCTATAATTTCCCTAAAGTAAAATGGACAATGGAAGTAAAAGACTAGGACACTAACTAGGATGATCTAAGGTAAGTTTCTTAGGATAGGTGAGAGTAATGAAATTACCTATACATTGCACAAGTAGCTCTTTAGGAAGTTCTAGGAAGGTGTTCTAAGGTGTATGACTATGTTTATGTTCCTTATACATGGCATTGTAGTATTGTCTACTTGTTGTGAGGAAATGCCTGTATGAGTCTATATAATGTGGTCTTGTCCTTATATGCATAATGTTGGTCTTAATGACTATAGGTTGAAGGTATTGCTTGACATGAATGACGTTGTGTATGTTGGTTATGTTGATGTATGATGTGTTAAGGCTTGTGGTCTCATGATAGGTTTACGAAATATGTGTGAGGTTATGGGGCTTCACATGTACATTGCACTAGTAGACTTAGATTGGGATTGTGATTAAGGTCTTATAATGTTCTATGTGAAGTGAAATTAGTATATGTGCAAAGTGAATAGAGTTCACTGTAATGTCTTTATGGTCTTGACTTAAATATGTCTTGTGGTGTGCTATACTTCTATGATGGTATGTGTTGGCTTGTGTAGGTTATATGTATGGTTTCCTTGTGTCCTTAAGGTAATGTATTGCACCAATTATCACTAGAGGGTTACTTGGGAGGCTAATGAGTTAAAGAAAAGAAGTTGACTGTAAAGGAAAAAAATGCTTACTGTAAAGTGTGAGGAGCTTTCTGTAAAGTGATCCTTAAAATATCTTAAATGCATTGTATGATTTTATATGATATATGACCATTGAATATGCCTATATGAATTATGCTAATTGTATAAATGCTATTGTATCAAAGTTTTATGAGATTTTCACAAAAAGGCATAATGCATGATTTCAAGTAAAATGTCCCTTTTAAATGCATGTTTTTGCATGGTTGACATACTTAGTGCATTCTTGTACTAACTCTATTCTTCTCTACCTTTTTACACCAAGTGTAGGTTATGGATGCTTTAAAGGATTCTGTTAAATGATGAGGAGCTTGATATGTGTTTCCCAAGCTCAAGGAAAGGAATCCTTAAGTCCAAGGATGTCCTAATGTCTAGTTTACTGTAAAGTCTTTTAATATGTACTTATGATATATGTTGTAAGGGTTGTGTCCGTAATGTACTCTAATTATGTTGAGTCTAAGATGGCAAAGAGACTTAGAGTCTAACTATGTAAGTATGATATTTTTTATATATGTTGAAAGTGATGTTCTAGCATATGATGTGCTATGAAAGTTTTAAATTTTCCGGTAAACTTACCTATGATGAATGATGACTATGGGCTTGTATAAGACCTCCGAGAGGTCAAGTACGCCATGTTACTTCTAGGGGGTGCTCCCCGGATGTGACAACACTTATGAATGAGAGGCTATGAGATGCTTAGTAACTTTCACTCATTTGTTATTCCTTAGTCATGCCTAAGAGTCTTAACTCTATCTAGTCCTTTATTCTAATCATTTTACACTACACCATTTTAGGCCTAAGGCCACACTAAATCTAGACAACGCTTACAAAGTGTTGCCTTAAATATTTTTGAGCACACTCTTAAAATGTAGCCTTAGTTTTTAGGTTTTGACCACGGTGACATTAGCAACATTTGTCAAGCGTTCTCTTTTGTAGTATAAGCTACATTTTTTAAGTGTAGTCATATCATGATATAATTGGTAACACTTATTTACATCTATGAATACATTTTCAAAGTGTGGTATTTTTATAATTTAGAAAACAACACTTTATAAGTGTGGCCTTATGAATTTCCTAAAATTTTCACTAAGATTTTTATTCCCTCCAACATATTCAACTCTCCCTCTAATTTCCAATTGGCCAAAACAGAACTCATATAAAATAAATTAAAAATCTCTCAATATAAACAACTTTTAACTCTTGAATCAAATTGTATCCCAAAATTTGAAAAAGAGTTGCTATTTACCCATAAATCTCACGCCTAAATAAACCCTAATTCCTTCTTCTTCATCTCGTTTTGAATCATAAATTCTCAATTGTAACCAGTACGTTGATTGATTGAAGTGTTATTGCTTTAAGATCTCGCACTTTTTCAACATTTCCTGCACGAACACAGTACCCTCACTCAAGAAGGCTTCTCAGGTGGAGATGCGCCTCCTCCTTGGCTTTTCTGAGGAACAACTTCAGCAACTTGCCCTTGACTTTGGTCAGGTTTGTTTAACCCAACAATTTATTACCATACATTAACAACTAGTAATTAATCACTTTGTTTAATGAGGCAAATAAATCACAGGAAATTCGTGATTTGAGCGAGCGAAGCTTTTGGGAAAAAATCTTTTGGATACTATTTGTCCAGAGTATGGTGCTTTTAGGTATGCATGTTGCTTTGTGTATATGAAATGTGATTACAACCTATTAACTTTCGTTCAGAAGAGGTTTATGTGGGCTATTATTTTGTTATAATTCTTTTTCTTTTGTTGGTCTAAGTCCTGAATCCTCATATCTGTGACTGTCAATCTGTAGAGTCTCTTCTTACAAGGTTTATGGAGTTGTTCCACCTCCACGTTATCCAGCTTTCAGGTTTCTGGAAGTGAATTAGATATCAATAAAATACCCACAACTAATGTAGCTGCACATATTTTAGCTCCTCACAGCAGCAGCAGTAGTTCCTGTGACTGAGCCTGCAGGTGTGACTGGTGTTGTTCCTCAGGGTACATAACTCAATCTCTAGGCTCACTGAATCATGTGCCTTCTCAACCTCCCACCAGTTGTTATCCTCATCAATTTTTACAATTAAAACAAGCTATATTGGTTATGATGGTATATATCCCAAGCCTTTGCTTTGCAGCAAGTTGCTTTGGCTCTTAGGCTATCTACATCTCCAGCCACTACCACAGTTCATCCAGCAACAACGCGACCAAGCATCACTTCACAGACATGTACAGGTACTGAGAAGGACAAGCGCCCTGCACAGAAGTATAAATTTTAAGAAATTCCGGCTGGTGGAAAAGGTCAAGCAACTGTAAACCAGGTATATGCTTAGTCTCCTTGACCTATACAATGGTATCTCCAGGCAATTGACCTTAACTGTCCTTTGATGAGAAAATTATAATGGTCATCTTCTAGTGAAGTACATAAAGCTAAATGATTGACCAGAGATGGGAATGAATATTCAAAACATTTCATATTATAATTTCTGGCATATGAACCTAAACTTAAGTATCTAGAAGTTCCTCTATTATCGCTATCTGTTTGTTGTAGTATCCACCGGGCCACTGGCTATGCAAAAAGTTTTGCTCCAAGACTCCAAAATAAACCAATCTCCTGGATGAGAACGAAAATTGTAGATGATATCATGTGAAAAATGAAATAAGAAAAAAAGGAGGAACTGTAGATGATATATTAGTACTGCAATTGCTACTTTTCCAACTCAATTTAGTGGAAGATTGAGGGGCTTATGTATCGCTAGTCTGAATGGATAAAAAACATGTCTAAGTGCTTCTGTGTAGCCATTCATTGACTAAACTATGTGTAATATATCAGATCAACTTCAAGAGTGACGATATAATTGAAGAAAGATGTTGGTTAATGTGAGACTAGTTACCATAGTGGTTGTGACTAGAGGTCACAGACGTATTTTTTTCCATTCCTCATTTGGAGGGCCTCCACGAAATCACGAAGTTCCTTTGACTTGCTGGACAAACTAGTAAGTAATTTATTACCATAGAAAAGTTTTAGAGGTAAACAACTTTATTATCTTCTCTACAAGAGAAAGGTCAAGGAAATTCTGGAATTTAGCCAGCGTGAGTTTTTATTTCTGTTGGAAATCTATCTATAGTTTTGTATGCTTGTTCTTTCATTTTGTAATACTATTTTTCTAATAGAGCCATTGGAATTTAAGAACAATTTAGAGGAAGCAGGATGAAGGGTTGGAAGGTCCCCAATTCATAAAGCAGTCACCAGCTCATGGGACCACCAAGGTGAATATTGTTAAATGCTTATATTTTGGTTATGCTGTGTGCTAGTGTAGTAGTTTTGTCACCGTTTTCATTTAGAATTATGATGCCATGGATGTTTTTTTGTAATAAACTTTCTTGCGTGCTAACTTTCATTGACTGATCACAATGCATTTTGGTGCGTGGTGTCTCCATTTTTGTATACGTCTGGTGCCTCTGTACTACCATGGAGTACTGGCCTTTTGCAGTTTTAAAAGCCAAAAGCACCAAAAATATTGAGCAGGGAAATTCAAGTGAAAAGTATGAATAACAGTGCACTAGTCTTCGAAGTAAGGTGTACATTATCCAAAAATACAAGAAGTTCCAAATATATGTAATAACATCGAGTTGCTACAAAGCTGCTATTATCTGTGCTTCTTTATCAATTTCTTAAACCCTAAATCCTAGTTATTTTATTTGATTCTCTTGTATGCTTATGATATTGTATCTTACTATTGTTTGCACTTATCTTTTATTCTATCTAACACGTGCATTACTTTAGAAACAAGCTAATTGTTTGTTACTACAATATTTAGCGCGACAATAGTGGATACTTGTTTAACTTTCAAACTTGAGGATTAGTACACAGAATGACATGTTTCATTTTTACTAAGTTTTATCCATTTACCAGTTGTTCCACATTTTACCAGTAGAGTGTAAAATGCCCCTGTTAATATATGCTTATTTACATTGCTTGAAGTAGGAAGTTCTTTATCAGCGGAGTAGCTTATTTCTTTGAATTTGCTCTTGGATTCATACTATCTTTGTTAGGCATTTCTAGAATGGGATTGCTCTGAAATATATCATATATTGACTTTCAAATTCAAATTATGACCTCTATTATTTCAAATATTTTCCTAAATATGTCAATATCAAGTCTTTTTTATTACAGTGTAGTAACAAAGCCTATCTTAATCATATACAAACACTATGTTAACTCGAAAATTTTACATCTTGAATAGCTTTATTTTAAGTGTGATGATTCATCGCTTCGAAGCAATGAACCAATGCAAACCCGGGATATTTTCAACTGTGTGCCTTCTTTTGGTTCCTCACATTTTCCTTTTGCTTGGGTAGGTGTATGCAGTATAGCCTATAAATTATGAAAAGTAGGAAAATGTGATATTTACTTACTGTTGTGCCTATCCTTGATTCTTATAACAATGTTTCTTCTTTAGTAAAAGGAGAAACACATGGTGTCTGAAAAGAATATGCATCTAGATACAAAATTGTATATAAAAATTAAATAAAGTACATAAAACTACCTTAATAGCTATCTTAATTTTTAGCAAATGCTAAATTTTTGTTATAACAATTTTCCTTAATTCAATTGCACACACCAGATCATGCCAAATTGAGCATCCTCTACATTGAACTTGAACTACAAAGGCTTCTCCCAAATCCTAACATATGGATTTTGAGAAATGTAGCCGCCAAATTCTAACTTATGGCAGATTGTTGTTAAATATTGCTGGTATTAGTATTTGTAGGTATATCAATTTTGCGCAGCTGCTGCAAATCAAGAATTTGTTCTTGGGAGATTTAGGTGCAAATATTTATTCTTTTTATCTTCTAATTCTCAGTTGATACCATGCCATATTGTTGACTATAGTTTAATGCTATCATTTGTTGGTGTTTGTATAATATAATGATATATGATATATAAGAAAAGCAACACGAGCAGTATTTCTCTTCCATTTTCCTTTCTGGATTCCATTGTACTGACATCAATATCTTCAACAAGGAAAACACTGAAGCAGATAGACTGAGGGAAGCACATAGAAAGGTGTAGTTCTATAGTGGGTATTACTACATTAAAAAATTTCAAAAATGTTTCATTCTTGTGATGATTTTCTCAAATGCAGGCACAAGACAAGACTACCAATTCAGCTATTGGTGAAAGATACTTCTAAAAAAGTTAAGCAAGCCAGCTAAACAGATCATTGAATCGAAGTCTCTGTAAGTTCAAAAGGTTCTTTCCTCTGTTTCTCTGTTTGTCTTATAGTAGTTCTACACTTTGATAGGTATTTGCAAAACATATATTAATCTTCTCTCATCAAATTTCGTTTATATTTTAAGAATTTTTCTGCCTTATATCTATTTCTTGCTCTTCTTCTGTCACACTGGTCTCTTTTGCTTGTAATCATAAATTCGTTCTTTGCTCTCAGGCTAGCAATAAAATTACTAATGCTAAATTTGTTTTAGATTTTCAAGCTGTATTGAAAGAGCTTCGAAAAGCTCAGAGGCTTGCAGCTAAGACAGAGACATCACATTCGCCTTTCGTTTCCCAAGTAGTTCTTCCTTCTAGGTAAGTGATGACCATAGGTTATAATGGATGCTGCTTAATCTATTTGATGTGTATAGTGGGGAGCCATGCCAATTCTAAGTGTCACTTTGTCTATGTCAAAAACTATAACATTTTTCTTCTAATATTATTGGCAGAACATGGTCACACTATTTTTGTCTACTAGTTCTGCCTTATTACTTCCCTTCTCAAATAGAAAAAATATTTATCCTACTAGCCTAATATATTATTAATCTCATTATTTTTTCTGCCTTTTGCCTTATGATGTTGCTTGATTCTTAATAGCAGTTGTAAAGAAATAAAATACATTTGAACTTCTAAATGCTCAAATCTAGTTGATGGTCTTTTATAAATCTATTTAATTTTTCCTAATTATACTGAGCAAAGGTGAATAACAATTTAGTTGTCCAATGAGCTATTTGATTACCATGTATAACACGAATATGCAACAATTGCATCTGATAAAACACGAGAAATATGTCAATCCAGTCCATCTGAGTGTTTTTCTAATTTTTGTAACTAGTTGATGTGTAACTGAAAGCTGCAATCTAGAATAGATCTGGAACTTGAAGTGTAATTTGGAATCTACAATTTGGTTTAAATTTGCCTCAAAATCTGCAAAGTGAACTCAAAAATTCTACAGTCTGTAGTATTAAACTGTTGTAATATTAAACTGTTGCACTATGGAATTTATCTTGAACTTCTTCCCTCTTCTATAACTGTTGCAATCTGATTTTGCTGTACATTTTAAATGTTTAGGGAAGTTAAGGTGAACAAATTTGAAGGGCCGACACAAGTCAAATTGATCTCATTGAAGTGGATGATGGAGAGCATTTGAACTGTTTTAAATATTTGAATACATTATGGTTGATTTTGTGAAATATATCATTGCTAGAATATATTGAACTAGTGTAAGAGTATTTTTTGAACTATTGTGTACACATTTAAAATATTGGTTTATAAGTATGTGTATGTACACAACACATATTATATTTTTAAGTTTATGGAAAATCTATAAATTTGAATTACTTATTAGCTAATTTAATTCTTGAGATATTTATTGCAAAACAATATTGGTGTATTTTAATTAGAAATTGTGGCATATAAATATTTTATAGCCAAAATAATATTACCACACTTAAAAAGTGTAACCATAGGACTATAAATTGTGTATGCATATGGGCAAAGACTACACTTCAAAGTGTTGTCATATATTAGATATAAAAGGCAACACTTAATAATTGTGGGCAATATGGTAGCAAAGGCCACGCTTAAAAGTGTAGCTGATAAGGCAACACTTTTAAGCGTAGCTGCAAAGTGTGTCCTTTTTGCCTATAGGCTACGCTTGAAAGTGTAGCTGATAAGGCAACACTGTTAAGCGTAGCTGCAAAGCGTGGTCTTTTTGCCTTTAAAGCTACGCTTAAAAGTGTAGCTGATAAGGCAACACTTTTAGCGTAGCTGCAAAAGCGTGGCCTTTTTGCCTTTTGGCAACGCTTTTAAGCGCAGCTGATACGGCAACACTTATAAAGTGTTGCCTAAACTCTAAGGTTACGGGACTTTCAGCCACCCCTGAAAACGTGTGGCTTAAAGTCAAAAAGTGTGGCCTTTTATCAAAGGCCACACTTTTTCATAGTTTAGGCCACACTTTTCTAGGGTGGTTGTAGACATAAAATAGTGTAGTGTTATTTTGCTTATAGGCAATGAATACAAGAAATACCAATGCTAGGAGGTTCGATAGAGAATGTGAATGAGGTGGTTCCCCCTCAAGCTCCTCAAACCCTCAAATTCCTATTGAAGAAGGGGCTAAGTCTAATGATTAGATAAGGGCAAATATTCATAGATTTACTCAAATTTTAGCCACTCAAGTTGCTAGGTATACTAGGGGGAAAGTGAACCCCAATGCTACCACTACCGCTTTTAGGGTTAGGGATTTCACAAGGATGAATCCCCCTACTTTCTTTGGTTTCAAAGTGGAGGAGCACCCGCAAGAGTTCATTGATGATGTGTTCAAAGTGCTAGATGCTATGGGTGTGTCTTCTCAAGAGAAGGCAGAACTAGTCGCATATCAACTCAAAGATGTGGCTCATGTTTGGTATGAATAATGGAAGGAAGAGATTCCTATTAGAGCAGGTCGGTTAGTTGGGCATCATTCAAGACGCTTTCCTTGATATGTTCTTCCCCTTGGAATTAAGGGAGAGGAATATGCAAGAATTTATCAATCTTCGTCAAGGGGGTATGAGCGTTAAGGAGTATAGCCTCAAGTTCACTCAACTGCCCAAACATGCTCCTACTATGGTGGCGGATTCTAGGACTAAGATGAACAAATTTATAATGGGGATATCTAGTGTCACGAACGTGGAGCACCCACTAAATGTAACTGGTGCCTTCCTCTTCAAAGAGGCCTTAGACTATCCCTTAGCATACATCATGGCATATCATAGATAGATAAAATGTTGAAAATTTAATACTTTTACGTATGAAGTATACTTAGACTTCTCGCTTATCATATATGAAGTTTACATAGACTTCTCGTTTAATACATAGACAATATCATCAATATAGTCTAACAAAGTCTCATATATAACCATCTAATAGAGAATTACAAAGTTTGGGCATAGCCCTTACACTAGTACAATATGCCACATATAGGCTTACAATAAAGTCTCAACATAAGGATTGAATAAATGTTTTTAGACATAGCCAACACTAATGAATATATGAAATGTGGAATCATCCTCGAACTTTGAGGACTCACCAAAAACTTGGGTAAAGATTTAAGTCTTCCTTGCAAATGGCCTTGAAGCACCTCAATGGCCCGAACCTACATATTTGTAGAAACATAAAGTATGGGTTAGTATAACCACTTGTACTACGTATGGAAATTTATGCACATAATACATTTGAAACATGCACAAAAGGGGACATTTTCTTTTAAAACATGCTAAGTCATTTTGAAAGCCTTCATGCACACACAAGAGCATATACAAGCCAATAGTCACAACAACTTTAAGACATGTTCATATTCATATACAAGAACAACATCACATAAGTCATATCAACATTTCATGTTCTAGAGTTCATATCATCAAAGCATATAACACCCTTACCAACAATCCCAACTCAAGCCTACAAGTGCAATATTTATGCAAATCCCCATAACCCCACATAATCAAGTAAACAAGACAAGAGATCATAATTAGTGTCTTTACCTCATATACTTAACATCATGAGTAGTCATCATCATACATAGCAATTTATACCAATATCATGTTCATGACATGAAATCAACATCATATCAGAGCAACATTGTCACCCCCGGAGAGCATACCCCAGATGAGACCGACGTAGTCATCCTATCAGAAGTCTAAGACAAGCCCTTAGCATTCGTCATGACATGTGATCAGTAAAAATGCAGAAAATTTAAAAACTTTTACATTATATTTGAAATATACTTAGACTTCATACTTAACATTCATAAGGACATACGATATTCTAAAAACTTCTTGTCTCACATATATTAAAACCATCTAAGAGTAAAAATCTGGACTTAGCCAATAATTGGTCAATATTCCATATAGGCCTTAATATAAAAGAATCCAAAGAACATAGTGGAAGTAGCGTATTCTTAAAAGTACTAAAAATCTGCGTAAGCTAGAATGTCGAAACGATAGCATCCCCGAACATTGAGGACCTACCAAGACTTGGAGAAAGAGTTCCAAGCTTCTTCAAATCGACCTCCTTAAACTTCAATGACCGGAACCTACAGTTGTAGTAATATAAAGTAATGGGGTTAGTACGCCACATGTACTAAGTATGGGTATATGCACATACCACTTAATGACATGCATGAAAAAGGATCATTTATCTTCTCTTTAGAAAACATGCTAAGTCATATGAAATTCCTCAATGGACATACAATATAACATATACAAGTTAAGGATTCCATCAACTTAAAGCATGATCATAATCAAAGACATATTATCCTAGAGTCATGTTAACATTACATATTCAAAGGATCATAGAACATAACACACTAAACACTTACCAATGATATCATCCCCAACCTACAAGTCCAATGGTCATGTGAAGCCCCATAACCCCACACAACAAAGTAGATAAGATAGGAGACCATGACTAAAGCTTTGTTTCATATAAATTGTAACATAAGTAGTCATCACTTCATATAGCAATATAACCCAATAACATATTAATCATAATGACCAACATCACATAAGAGTAACATCATGTATCATAAGTATCATACCTTTCATTTTATCATATTACATAAGAACAATCTCCTAAGACTTCCCTTAGAGTCAACTTATGCAATGTCTAGGTAGAGTCTCATACCCTTACCTATATTAAGTAGACTCCTCAAGTCACCCTAGTCAACATTCGTTTACCTGTCTTTCCTTTACATGAGGGAACATTTTGCCTTAACCGACATAGACCATGTGAGTTAAACATGAAATCCGGTGTCATAAAACCCCACACCGAAGGAAGGTGGTCTACTTGCCAAAGTAGAACCTAACATCACATAGCTTTCTAGGTGGATCCACTAACTAGTATCCTATGGTGGCAGCATAGTTCAAGAACTAGGAGATATATTAGAGACCCATAGTTCCACATTACATGGCAGCC
Organism: Solanum sitiens; assembly: GCA_016801875.1. Lineage (NCBI taxonomy): Eukaryota > Viridiplantae > Streptophyta > Magnoliopsida > Solanales > Solanaceae > Solanum > Solanum sitiens. Next base: position 1,094,865 of record JABWTJ010000202.1, on the reverse strand, counting down.
TCTATGTCATGAGAGTCATTATGAACCTACCTTCCAACTAGGGAAGGGACACCTCTCATAGCTAGTTCATCGGTGCTTAGCTTAAGTCCCTTTCTTGAATAACCTTTAAGTTGTCTTTTATCATAAACTTATCATAGGTCATAGGAAATTAACTCCTTGTATAAACATGATCATGAGGTCTTTAGGATTAGATGAGAATTTCCTTTCATTCTAACCCTTCGTTTGTGAGATTAACATAACATAGTCATCTTGTGTAAAGCATACCAGAGAATATCATAACTTGCATTTATCTTATTATTATCATGATCTCACAAGTAACATGGTCATAGACCAACATATACACATAACAACATCATACATACTTTCATAACATAGCATCATAATTTATAGGCTAACATAAACATTGTAGAGTAATCACAACTTTGAAGATTTACCTCTTGCTTCCAAGAACCTTATTGAAGAACTTATGTTCAACTTACAACATTCATAACCATAACATAGTGAAATACTGAATAGCCTAATCAAGAACAACTCATCAAATCATATACAAGATCAATTCTTAAGTCATAACATAAGGTAAAAGGGGTCATTTAAGAGTTCCATCATGTCTTAGTCCCTGTCACGACCGGAATCTAGACCCCAGACGAGACCGGCGTCGTTGACCTCTCAGAGGTCGCAGATAAGCCTACATACGTCATTCTTACTTCATCTAGGTTAATTTTAGCAGAAAATTTGAACTTTTTGTTTTTCTTATTTCATGCTAAACATTTTAAACATAACCATCATGGGCTGATCACGGACGCCAAAATTGTTTTTGTGGCCTCCATGGCTGAGACCTGCCTGATCTTGAGGCGTAGGCCTCCTAGCATCACGAATGCCCCTCTACCTGCTGGACATGCACCATCAACCTGGAGAGGTCCATGTTATCATAGAGCATCGCAGACCGACACTCCTCCTCCAGATCTCCGTTGATTCCTGTGAGGAACCTGCTCATCTCATCCCTGCTATTAGATACAAGGAAAGTAGCATACCTGGATAGTTTAACAAACTTCAGGGAATACTCCCTGACTGTCATTGATCCCTGCTTAAGGTTGATAAACTCCTCAACCTTTGCCTCCCTCATCTCCCTGGGAAAGAATCTCTCCAGGAAGGCTGTCTTAAACAGCTCCCAAGTGAAAAGAACTCCGCCTAACGCTCGGCTATCCTGCCACATCTTGCACCAAGTCTGTGCAACATATTTGAGCTGATAGGAAGCCAGCTCAGCCGTCTAGTATCAGTGGCCCATATAGCCACCAGAATCTTATGCACCTCGTCCACAAACTCCTGGGGGTCCTCTGAAGTCCTAGACCCTGTGAAAATAGGAGGATTCATCCTCATGAAATCTCTCAGCCTGTCCGCCATGCTACGAACTGGTGGGGTCTCCCTCTGAACATTATGTCGGTTAACCTGGGCAGTCATAGCCTGGGCCTGCATAGTGATGGACTATGCCATCTGGACCAGGGATGCCCGCACCTCCGCATTAGTCAACCCAACTGGGTTAACCGGCATAGCCACTCCTTCAGCTGGAGCCTGGGGTGGAACCTGATTGCCCCAGCAACTGCTCCTCCTCTCCTCTGACCAACGTTCCTCCTAGTATTGATTCTCAGAAAACAATAAGAATTGATGTTGGACACGCTCATAAGACCAAGAAATCAGACATTAGGAAAAGCACGATAAGATGAGAAGAAGGGAAATTTTCCTATGCATCATGCAGTCTCTAATTCAGGATAGTGGTACACTTCACTACCATGACTAAGAAACTACTCAATGTGGTTGATGTGAACTCATTATTCTCAGAATTTAACCTAGTGCTCTGATACTAACTTTGTCACGACTGAAATCTAGACCCCAGACGAGATCGGCGTCGTTGACCTGTCAGAGGTCGCAGACAAGCCTACATACGTCATTCTTACTTCAGCTAGGTTAATTTTAGTGGAAAATTTGAACTTTTTGTTTTCTTATTTCATGCTAAACATTTTAAACTTAACATCATGGGCGTTCACAAATCAACCATCTAATATAGAGATAATCAAATGAAAGAAACAGTGCAATACTGTAATAAAGGTATAATTGCCAAAATGGCACCAATACAATGTCTGAAATAAAAACGGAAAGAAACACTAGTGAAACTTGCTCCACTAGCTAAAGCCTACAGCTAAGCTAGATAATAACGGTAGACATCATCGAAAGCATGAGGGCCTACCGATTTCGTATGAAAGCTCCACGTCCGGATAGCTGCAACGTCAACCTATAAGCTCTAGCATCCACCTGTGTCTGCACCTAAAAATATAGAGTTGTATGGGATTAGCACACACTTGTAATAAGTATGGGTATATGAAAGCACACACCAAGGACATGCATGAGGAAGAATAGCTCTTTCCTAACAACATAATTATGGAAAGTCAAGTCAGTGGACTTGCCAAATTGGGATTAGGAAAGTTGGTGAACTTTCCAAATTTGAATTAGGAAAGTCAGTGAGCTTTCCAAATTTAGATTAGGAAAGTCAGTGAGCTTTCCAAATTTGGATTAGGAAAGTAATGCCATGAGAGTAACATGCATCATCATACTTATCATATTGCACACAGCACATAATCTTACACATAAGACATATCATATAGCATATAACACATAATATCTTTTATAACATTCATTCATATGCTATGAGACCTTGGAATCATGGACTTGACATTAAGACTTTCCAAAATGAGGTCTTAACATATGGGACCTCAACTAGGGAGTCTTCATTAGCAAACACAAAGTCTGCTTCATTCATTCATACGTACTTCATTTCATTTCGTTCATAGGCTAGTGTGAACACCAGCTATACCTAGGATGTAGTTTAAGACTTTCATCGGGTTTGCTGTGCAATGATCAAGAATAACCTAGTGTCATTACTTGAGTCTAGCTCACCTCTTGATTATCCTATCCTAACACCTTTGGTATCATTCATTTCATTATGTGCATCATTTGAGGCTGGCCTCATTCATTCATTGGGAACTTTAACTTTAACCGACATAGATCATGTGAGCATCATGAAATCCAGTGTCTCCCCCACACCGAAAAGAGGTGGAATCACCGGCCAAGGTGACCCAAAACATGCTAGCGTACATGGGAATTTAACCCCGCCAGATCCCTATATTGGCAGTATATGTTCAAAGACCAGGGGATATAAGGAGATCCATACCAGGCAAGCCGGACAGTCTCATCTCATGAGAGTTAAATGAACCTCCGCCCTTCCCGAAAGAAGGCATCACCGCTCATAGCTAGTCTATCGGTGCTGAGCATAAAGTTCCATTACATTCAACTCATACGTCATGGAAGTTGGATTCTAGTATGAGGACATCATAGCTCAATAGATGATTTCTCATCTCATCATTAGTATTAAGTGTGTTAATCTCAATACTTTCATTAGAGTGTTCATAGAGACTGGTCTCTTTATTAACTTTACACTCTCATAGGTGAGTACGTTTTGGTAAATGTTACTTAGGCTCATTTGAGATTGTTCTCATCTTTTACATTAGCCTCATATCATGTTGTCACCACATTCATTAACATTAGCACAATTGTTCTTCATAATTACTCACCCAATTTTACGTGAATGTTCATTTCATCATATGCCAATGCACTTGGCCATTTGTGTGTTTCACACTCTTACTTAACCCTTCTAGGGTTTCATCATTTCATTACATAATAATCATTTCATCGTATGCCAATGCACTTGGCCATTTAGTGTAGTTTACACTCGTACTTAACCCTCCTAGGGTTACTTCATTTCATTACCTACATCTTAGGTTCACTTATTTTTAAACGTATGCTTGACTTATGGGTCTATACATACGAGCCATGAGGCTTCATTCATAATTCGTTAAGTGACTCATATCTTCCTAAGATTATGTAGTACAAGACTTTTTTATCTTGTATGTGTGCCAAGATCTCGATTCGATCTAAGTAGGTGGCATTATTCTTGAACATTTAATTCACGTATGATTTATGTATCAATACGGAAATTTGGGCAAGGGAACTCAAGTTCGAACCCCTTGGACAATACTTACATTTTTACTTGACTTTATTTTTAGTCTTCATGACATTGGGGCCCTAGATCGAGCCCCAATATCAACATTCTCTCTTTATTTTTATCCTTGGATTCTCCTCCTAATTGGCCGAAGGGTTGTGGGATCGAACCCCCACAACCCCTTTTGTTTTTTATTTAAAATTGCGTTGTCCAATTCGCCTAGACCAAGAGGTTGTGGGATCAAACCCCCACAGCCTCTCTTTATTCACTCTTTATATTGCTAGGGACAGGGAGGTTGTGGGTTCGAACCCCCACAGCCTCCTTATTTTATTTTTACTTAAAATGACTTAATTATGCGTTTGGCAGTGAGGTTGTGGGATCGAGCCCCCACAACCTCACTTTATTTTCTTATTTATTTCGCCCTTTCCCCTTTCCATCCTTGAGGTCGTGGGTTCAATTCCCACGCCTCTCACTTTCTTTCTTTTAATTTTTCTTTCCCTTCATTTTCTGCCTGGAGGTCGTGGGTTCAATTCCCACGCCTCCCATTTTATTTATTTAATTTTTTGCTCTCTCCTTTCTCAGCCAGTACACCCCATTTCGAATCCCCCTGACCCCTTTTTCTTTTCTTGCAAATTAAGGCACCACACGGGTGAGGTCACAGGTTCGAATCCTGGTGGCCTCATCCCTTTAAATCAATTAAGTTTTTCCATATTTCTTCTCTATATTTTAGCATAAAATAAACTTATATTTTTGGCTGGAAACTTAATCATTTTCTTAACTTATTTTTATCAATATTTCCACTTGATAACTTAGGAAAATGCATGGATCGTTTAACACTTTTTGGGGTGTATTTCATGGATTCATTTAGACAAATTATTGACGCTCAAATCAGCCCCACTTCCATTTTTATGAACATCATGATTTACATAGGTTTATGTACGTAAAATGACAACAAACACAATATTAAACTTGAAGCCTTAACTCGACTTCATTTACAGTAACATTTACAGTAACCTTTTTTTTTGCACATGCACAGACTTGCACAAACTTTCGAATACATGGTTGTCTTTCATACGATTTCAAGTACACAAACGTAATCATAGTCATCACGAAAACACAACATACACCTAAATCTACCAGCAATCATACCCAAACTACGATTCATTGGGAGCTAGTGACAGGGGCATGCAAAAGGGGAAATAATCCTAGTTTTCGAATGAATAATATGAACCTTAAGGGGTCTCTTGAGAAAGGGACCAAGAGAGAAGAAAACTCATAACCTTGAAGTTGCTGCCAAAACCCTCTCCAACACTCACGTCCAATCCAAGTTTTCAACACAAAACTTTCGACGGAAAGATCCTCTCTTTGCCTAACGTGTTCACTTAGCTTGTTTTCTTATATTTTCGTGTGAGTTCTTCAAGTGTGAAGAACTCTAGTAATTTTTCTGTTGTTGTAGTTGTTTAGGCAGAGAGCAATCGTGAAAAATAAATGGAGAAATGTGTGAGAGATGAGCGTGAGAGAGAGTTAAAAGAGGTGAAGTAGTTTAGACTTAGTCAACTAGGAGACTTAGTCATAAAAACATATTAATTAATAAATAAATAATAATTAATAATAAAATCTGATTTTCCTTTTTAAATCAGCCAATAATTATTAATTCATTAAATTAATTCACCAATAAAAAAAATCACATTAAATCATTGCTCCCACCTAGGTTCGAACCCGGGTGGAGCAAGACTTAACTTCAAGAGCTCAATTTCGGCTCTCTCTCCCCAATTTGCCCCTCCACCTTACTAAATAAATAATTAATTATATATTTAGGGTAATTACGATACTACCCTTAGCCAGGAAAAAGACTATTTTACCCCTAGACCCTTCAAACCTAAGATTTCCTCTTTTCAAGTCCGGTAAAGACTCCTACGAGTAAATCTTCGTATTCGAGAGCCCTACATGGTTGGACCCAAGCTTTCCAAGCTCAACTAACTCCCCAAGTTAGGTGGCTTGGCTGTAGCAAGGGTTTCGAGGTCTGGTTCTACGCGCATCAATCCGTGTGAACCCTGGTCTAATCGTAGGCATCCTTGACACATTAAGCATTTCTTATCTTATTCATTATTAGGGTTGTTACATTATCCCCCTCTTAGGAACATTCGTCCCCGAATGACACTACTACTATCTAGCGTAATGCCAGTCAGATCATAACATAATCACTATGCGCAGTCAAGCAATAGCAACAAAATATGGAGAGATAAGGTAAATTAGACTTAAGAGTTGGAAGTCTAACCTCAAGAGCTGAAAAGATGAGGGTAACGGGATCTTATGTCGGCCTCAGCCTCCCACGTAGCACCCTCAACAAGATGATTCCTTCACAATACCTTCACTGTGGCAATCTTCTTCTTCCTTAGCCGCTTGATCTGTCTGTCTAAGATCTCAACAGGTACCTCCTCATAGGACAGGTCTTCATCGACCCCCAAATTTTCCACGGGTAGAATCGATGCTGGATCACCTAGGCACTTTTTTAACATGGATACATGAAAGAATAGATGGACAAAAGCTAGAACCGCAGGCAATGCCAACTCATAGGCCACCTCACCCACACGCTGTAGGATCTCATATCGCCCAACATAACTCGGACTCAACTTCCCCTTCCTGCCAAACCTCATCACCCCCTACATAGGTGATATCTTCAGATAGACCTGGTCACCAACATCAAACTCTAAGGGCCGTTTTCTGTTATCTGCAAATGACTTCTGCCGACTGTAAGCAGTAGCCAACCTATCCCTAATCACTCTGACCTTCTCTAAGGCCTCATGAATGATCTCTGGACCCAAAATGGATGACTCTCCAACCTCGAACCACCCAACTGGAGATCTACACCTCCTACCATAAGTGCCTCAAACGGTGCCATCCCAATGCTGGAGTGATAGCTATTATTATACGAGAACTCTATCAATGGCAGATGGTCATCCCAGCTACCTCTGAAGTCAATCACACACGCTCTCAACATGTCCTCCAATGTCTGAATAGTGCGCTCTGCCTGCCCATCAGTCTGAGGATGAAAGGCAGTACTGAGCTTTACTTGCGTGCCCAATCTCTTCCGGAAAGATCTCCAGAAATGTGAAGTAAACTGAGCTCCTCTATCTGAAATGATAGACAAAGGAATCCCATGCCATCTCACAATCTCATCAATGTAGAGTCTTGCATAATCCTCGGCTCTGTAAGTAGACTTCACAAGGATAAAGTGGGCAGACTTAGTCAATCTATCCATAATAACCCATATAGAGTCATGCTGCCTTCTAGACTTGGAAGACCAACCACGAAGTCCGTATTAATGGCCTCCCACTTCCAAGTCGGAACCTCAATAATCTTAGTCAGACCGCCAGGCTTAAGATGTTCTGCCTTAACCTGCTGACAATTAGGACACTTGGCACATATTCTGAAATGTCCTTCTTCATGCCATCCCACCAATAAATTTGCTTAAGATCATGATACATCTTGGTAGAACCTGGATGTATGGAATATCTGGAACCATGGGCCTCTGCAACAATCCTGGTCCGCAAATCATCCACATCTGGTACACACAACCTGTCCTGATACCTAAGTATGCCATCACCTCCCAAAGCGAAAGACTCATTCATCTTTATCAACACTGAGTCCTTCAGCTCCATCAACACAGGATCTAGATGCTGACCCTGCTTGACTTCAACTACTAAGGATGATTCAGAACTAGGATGAACTGAAACACCCCAGCTAGTAGAGTCAACCAATCGCACATCCAGTCTGGCCAGTCTGTGTATATCTTTCACCAACTCCTTCTTCTCATCTTCAATGTGGGTTGTACTTCCCATGCTCATCCTGCTCAAAGCATCATCCACAATATTAGCCTTACCTGGATGGTAGTGAACATTCATGTCATAATCCTTCAATATCTCCAACCATCTCCGCTACGTAGATTCAACTCCCTCTGTGTGAACACGTACTGGAGACTCTTGTGGTCTGTGAACACATCCACATGCACTCCATACAAGTAGTGCCTCGACAGCTTCAGTGCGAACACCACAGCTGCTAACTCCAGGTCATGAGAGGTATAATTCTTCTCATGAACCTTGAGTTGTCTGGACGCATACGCTATCACCTTACCCACCTGCATAAGAACACAACCCAAACCAACCCTAGATGAATCACAGTAAACAGTATAATTCTCACAACACTTAGGCAAAGTAAGCACCAGGGCTGAAGTGAGTCTGTCCTTGATCTCCTGGAAACTCTTCTCACAAGTCTCCGTCCATTCAAACTTGGATTTCTTCTTAGTCAAAGCTGTCATTGGAACAGCGATGGAAGAAAAGCCCTCCACGAACCTGCAGTAGTAACCAGCCAATCCCAGAAAGCTACGAATGTCAGTGGGAGTAAAAGGCTTTGTCCAGTTCTTCAAAGCCTCAGTCTTCCTAGGATCCACCTCCACGCCCTAATCGGACACAACATGACCCAGGAAGGTCACTGATCTAAGCCAAAATTCACACTTGCTAAATTTGGTATACAGCTGATGTTGTCTAAGTACCTGCAAGGTTAGTCTCAAATGTTTTTCATGCTCTTCCTTGGTCCTAGAGTAGATGAGGATGTCGTCAACGAATACTATGACGAAAGAATCAAGGTATTCACAAAAGACTCAGTTCATGAGGTCCATAAATGCAGCAGGTGCATTGGTAAGACCAAATGACATGACTAAGAACTCATAATGACCATAACGGGTACGAAAGGCTGTCTTTGGGATATCTCCATCCCTAACCCTAAGCTGATGATACCCTGACCGAAGATCAATCTTAGAGAAGAAACTAGACCCTTGTAGCTGATCGAACAAATCATCTATTCTGGGAAGTGGACACTTATTCTTTATAGTGACTTTGTTGAGCTGCCGATAGTCGTGAACATTCTAAGGGTTCCATCCTTCTTTTTCACAAACAACACTGGAGCTCCCCAAGGGGATATGCTCGGCTGAATGAAACCCTTATCAGTGAGATCTTTTAAATACAGCTTCAACTCTTTGAGTTCAGCTGGAGACATTCTGTAAGGAGGAATTGAAATTGGTTTAGTATCGAGTTCTAAGTTGATACCAAAATCAATCACTCGAGGGGGAGGAACTCCAAGCAAATCATCAGGAAATACATCTAGGAACTCATTCACTACAGGCACTAAGTCTATGGAAGGAATGTCATGATCTAAATCATTAACACTTACAAGATGACACAATAACCCCTTGGACATCATTTTATTGGCCTTAAGGTTCGAAATCAAGGGGTTAGGACGACTCGAGTTGTACTCCTCCCAGACTAGCTCCTCTTCATCAGGGAAACGAAATCTCACCACTCTACTACGACAGTCCAAACAAGCATAACAACTGTGAAGCCAATCCATGCCAAGAATAACATCAAAATCATGCATGGGTAACTCAACCAAGTCTGCACACATAGTCTTACCACTTACAACTATTGGGAAATCCTTGTATACTCTATCAATTCTTACATTTTCTCCTAAAGGTGTACTAACCACTATAGGATCATGCAGAACTTCAGGCAATATCTCAAAAATGAGAGCAAGCAAAGGAGTTACAAAGGAAAGCGTAGACCCTGGATCAAGTAAAGCATAAACAGAAGTTGAGAATACTTGCAGCATACCTGTGACCACATCAGCAGACTTCTCCTGCTCCTCCCTGCCCTTCAGGGCATAGAACCTGTTCCTCTTAGGAGGCTCGGCTGCTGCTGCACCCTGTGGATTAGACCTAGGCTGAGCATTACCTCCAGCCTGACCTCTGTTTTGTGGGCAGTCTCTAACCATGTGCCCACTTTCACCGCAACCGAAGCAGGCATTAGTGCCCTGTCTGCACTTTCCACTGTGAGCACAGCCACACTTAGCACAGTTCTTTTTGGGATGCTGCATCTCACCTCGTCATTCGGGGATGAATGTTCCTAAGGGGGGATAATGTAACAACCCTAAAAAAATGGATATGATAAGTGATGGTTAATGTGTCAAGAATGCCTATGATTACACCAGGGTTCACACGAATTGATGTACGTAGAACCAAACCTAGGAAACCTTGCTACAGCCAAGCCAACTAACTTGGGGAGTTAGTTGAGCTAGTAAAGGTTGGTTCCAACCATGTAGGGCTCTGGAATACGAAGATTTACTTGAAGGAGTCTTTACCGGACTTAAAAAGAGGAAATCTTAGGTTTGAAGGGTCTAGGGGTAAAATGGTCATTTTCCTAGCTAAGGGTAGTATCGTAATTACCTAAATATATAATTAATTATTTAATTAATAAGGTGGAAGGGCAATTTGGGGAGAGAGGGCCGAAATTGGGCTCTTGAAGTGAAGTCTTGCTCCACCCGGGTTCGAACATAGGTGGAAGCAATGAATTAATGTGATTTTTATTTAAGCTATTGAATTAATGTAATTAATTAATAATTACTATTCATTAGCTGATTTAAAATAAAATAAAAATTAGATTTTTATTAAATAAACAAAACCCTATTGACTAAGTCCTAAAACTAGACTCCTAAGCCTCCTACAACTCCCACTCTCTCACGTTTATCTCTCCACTCTCACGCTCAATCTCTCTTATTCTTTCTCACGTTTACTCTCTGCCAAAATAAGAGTCAAGAGCAGAAAAATAAAGCAAGTTCTTCACACTTGAAGAACTCACACGAAATCACAAGAAAACAAACGTTAATCGCACACTAGGCTAAGGGAAGTTGTCATTCCAGTGGAGTTAACATTGAGGAGGAGTAGACGTGTTCTTGGGTGGAGTTTTTGGGCAGCAAGTCAAGGGTTTAACGTCAAAAAGGTATGGGTTTTCTTCTCTCTTGGACCCTTTCCCAAGAGACCCCTTAAGGTTCATATTATTCGTTCGAAAACTAGGATTGTTTCCCCTTTTGCATGCCCCTGTAACTAGCTCTCAATGAATCGTAGGTTGGGTATGATTGCTGGTAGATTTAGGTGTATATTATGTTTTCGTGATGAATATGATTATGTTTGTGTACTTGTAATTGGCCGAAAGGTTGTGGGATCGAACCCCCACAACCCCTTTTGTTTTTTTATTTAAAATTGTGTTGTCCAATTGGCCTAGACCAAGAGGTTGTGGGATCAAACCCCCACAGCCTCTCTTTATTCACTCTTTATTTCGCTAGGGACAGGGAGGTTGTGGGTTCGAACCCACACAGACTCTTTATTTTATTTTTACTTAAAAATGACTTAACTATGCGTTTGGCAGTGAGGTTGTGGGATCGAGCTCCCACAGCCTCACTTTATTTTCTTATTTATTTCGCCCTTTCCCCTTTCCAGCCTTGAGGTCGTGGGTTCGATTCCCTTGCCACTCACTTTCTTTCTTTTAATTTTTCTTTCCCTTCATTTGCTGCCTGGAGGTCGTGGGTTCGATTCCCACGCCTCCCATTTTATTTATTTAAATTTTTGCTCTCTCCTTTCTCAGCCAGTACACCCCATTTCGAATCCCCCTAACCCTTTTTTCTTTTCTTGCGAAATTAAAGCACCACACGGGTGAGGTCACAGGTTCGAATCCTGGTGGCCTCATCCCTTTAAATCAATTAAATTTATCCAGATTTCTTCTCTATATTTTAGCCTAAACTAAACTTATATTTTTGGCTGGAAACTTAATCATTTTCTTAACTTATTTTCATCAATATTTCCACTTGAAAACTTAGGAAAATGCATGGATCATTTAACACTTTTTGGGGTGTATTTCATGGATTCGTTTAGCCAAATTATTGACGCTCAAATCAGCCCCACTTCCATTTTTATGAACATCACGATTTACATAGGTTTGTGTACGTAAAATGACAACCAAAAAAATATTAAACTTGAAGCCTTAACTCGACTTCATTCACAGTAACATTTACAGTAACCTTTTTTTTTTTGCACATGCACACACTTGCACAAATTTTTGAATACATGGTTGTCTTTCATACGTATTCAAGTACACAAACGTAATCATAGTCATCACAAAAACACAACATACACCTAAATCTACCAGCAATCATACCCAACCTACGATTCATTCGGAGCTAGTGACAGGGGCATGCAAAAGGGAAAACAATCCTAGTTTTCGAATGAATAATATGAACCTTAAGGGGTCTCTTGGGAAAGGAACCAAGAGAGAAGAAAACCCATGCCTTATTTTGACGTTCAAATCTTGAAGTTGCTGTCCAAACCCTCTCCAAAACTCACGTCCAATCCAAGTTTTCAACACAAAACTTTCGACGGAAAGACCCTCTCTTTGCCTAACCTGTTCACTTAGCTTGTTTTCTTATATTTTCGTGTGAGTTCTTCAAGTGTGAAGAACTCTAGTAATTTTTCTTTTCTTGTAGTTGTTTAGGCAGAGAGCAATCGTGAAAAATAAATGGAGAAACGTGAGAGAGATGAGCGTGAGAGAGAGTTCAAAGAGGTGAAGTAGTTTAGACTTAGTCAAGTAGGAGACTTAGTCATAAAAACATATTAATTAATAAATAAATAATAATTAATAATAAAATCTGATTTTCCTTTTTAAATCAGCCATTAATTATTAATTTATTAAATTAATTCACCAATAAAAAAAATCACATTAAATCATTGCTCCCACCTAGGTTCGAACCCGGGTGGAGCAAGACTTAACTTCAAGAGCTCAATTTCGGCTCTCTCTCCCCAATTTTCCCCTCCACCTTATTAAATAAATAATTAATTATATATTTAGGGTAATTATTATACTACCCTTATTCCAGGAAAAAGACTATTTTCCCCCTAGACCCTTCAAACCTAAGATTTCCTCTTTTCAAGTCCGGTAAAGACTCCTTCGAGTAAATCTTCGTATTCGAGAGCCCTACATGCTTGGACCCAACCTTTCTAAGCTCAACTAACTCCACAAGTTAGTTGGCTTGGCTATAGCAAGGGTTCCAAGGTCTGGTTCTACGCGCATCAATCTGTGTGAACCCTGGTCTAATCTTAGGCATCCTTGACACATTAAGCATTTCTTATCTTATTCATTTTTAGGGTTGTTACAGTCCCAATCCCAACGTTTTCATATTATCAAGTAGTAGAAACAACCATACGAAATCATCATCTAGATAAGAACATGTTTCACAGGAAATTCAAGCATAACTAACCAAATACTCATCAATTCGTGTGAAATCAACCATAGAAAACACTTACTTTTCATAAAATATCATAAATCTAGGATTAGGAAGAAAATCCGTTTTGTAGAGTAAAAAAACCTAGTATTTGAATTTCTTGAAAACTTATCTTGAAAGGACCTCATGGATAAAGGAATCCCAAGAGTGAAAAACCCTTACCTCAAAGATGAAGAATCCACGAAAATTGGATGAAAATCTTGAATTCTTCATCTTCTTTCTTAAGCTCTTCTTGTTATTCAATGGAGTTTGGAAAACAGAGCGTTCTTGAGAGAGATGGGAGAAAACTTGTTTTAATCTGATTTGGACGTGTAAAAGTGGTCTAAAACTGACATAATATCAATATATAGTCGTCCTATGAATTACCCAAAAGACCCTCCACTTAAATGGGTCTTTTTAAGAAGTTAAATTACCAAAAATACGAGTTTAACGATTCTGGGAAGTGGTTGCATGTCACAGGGCGAAATCCCGTCATTTTTATTAAATTTTGAGTTGAGGCAGTGAGGTGCGTGTCAGCCTCGCGTCGCGAGGCTGCCTCTCAAATCTTGAGGCAGTGACCTGTGTGTCAATCTCGCGTCGCACGCCTTGCATCCAATTCTGCATGCTCGCAGACTGCCAGGCAGCCTGCCCACCCATGTTTGGGTCCTCCCCAAGGACCCTTTGGGTGGTCCTTGGGGTATCTTTACCGGACGTTTGGACCCTTTGTACTACATACTACCTATCCAAGGTCTCTTTACAAATTTTGGACTTCATTTGACACCTCAGAACCTTTACCAAACATAGGGACGTCAACTAGTTCAATTTAGCTAGTTTCTGGACGTCAACGTCTTTCTTTGTCGTTTTGTCTCTAACCTTTCACAAATGAGTTTATTACATTAATATAGGTCTGGAAACATCATTTTAAACATTATTTAATAGATTAAGCTCTATTCTAAGTCATGTCATTTTCTGGAGTGTTACAAACATCATATAGAACCAACATTATACATTTCATTATAACATAAATGCATAAGAACAACCTCCTAGGACTCCCCCAAGGCCAACTTATGCAATACATAGGTAAAGTCACATACCCTTACCCATACTAAGTAGTACCCTTTATGTCACCCTAGTAAGTGTCCATCTCTATAACTTTCATTCATTCATTTTACTTTTGGAAACATTCACCTTAACCGACAATAGACCATGTCAGCTAAATATGGAATCCGGTGTCATGCAACCCTACACCGAAAGAAGGTTCTCTACTTGCCAAGGTAGAACCATAACATTAACATAGCATTCGAAGTGGATCCACTAGCTAGTATTCCTATGGGGGAAACATAGTTAAGGAACTACGAGATTTAATAGAAACTCATGTATGCACATTGCATGGTAATCTCCATCTCATGAGAACAATAGTGAACCTACCTTCCCTCTTGGGAAGGGACACCTCTCATATCTAGTTCGCTTGGTGCTAAGCTAAAGGCCCTTTTTGAAGTCTCTTTAAGCCTTTATTAATCATCAATTATTAATATAGGCCATAGGAGACTAACCCCTTGTATAATCATGTCATTAGCTCATTAAGTCTAGGATAAGAACATCCTTTCATCACTAAACCATCATCATGTGAGAATTATATCATATCATAATCACATTAATAAGAAGCATAAGTGAATTCCTTCCTTCCAATCCTCCATAACCTTACTTCATCATGATATCACATTCAACATAATCATAGCCTAATCATACATGCATAGCTTCATCCTTTACTCTTCAATTGAATAACAACATCAAGTATAGACCAACATCAACATAATAGAGTAATCATGATATTAGAAGACTTACCTATGGCTTCCAAGAATTTCCTTCAACATCTCACCCTCGATTCCACAACAATTATCCAATAATCCAATCACCATCATTAAGTAATAGTAAATTAAGCAATAACCTATTCAATTCCAACAACCCTAATCAACTATCAATCTTATTCATAGCTAGGGTTAGGGAAAATGGGTCATTCATGGAATCTTCAAGAACTAGATCAAAAACCGAATCAAAACATGTTATGTGATAGTCCATGAAGAAACAATACCACCAACACCAATATATCAAACTCATAACCTCATCATCTTCAAGCAATGTTTCAACCAAGATCAAAGATTTAGAGGATTTAGGGAAAACATGAATCCAATGAAATCTCAACTAAATAAAATCAATTAACCATTATTATACTCATAAAAAATCTTAAGTAATCCTAATTCATCACCAATTTGAAGTTTAGAAAGAATCTCATGTGTAGAGAAAACCCTTGATTTTTGGGAGAGTTAGAAATCAACTTTAAAGGACCTCTTGGGAAAAGATATTCCAAGATTGAAGAATTCATACCTTAATGAAGACTTTATCAACGAATTTGATAAGAAAAGTTGAGAACTTCGTCTTATTCTTCAAGCTTCTAATGCTCTTCAAATGAGGTTGAGTAGAGAGAGAATTTAGAGAGAAGGGATAGTGCTGTTGGGTTTAAATTGGGTAATTTATTTGTGTGAGTAATAATAACTTAAAATTGACCTAAAAACAATATATAGTCATCCCCTAAATTACCCAAAAGACCCCTCACTTAATAGGGTCTTTTTGTGAAGTCAAATTAACTTAAAAAACGACGCGATTGAATATGTGACATGGTTGCGCATCGCGGGGGCACATCCAATTCTTTTTTCTGGAATCCAATTTGAGACATTGAGACTCGTGATTTTCTCGCATCGCAAGGCACTTTTTTCCTACCAAGTGTGGAGGGAGGACGCGCAATGACCTTCATTTCTTAGCCGCTCGCAGGTTGCTTTGGCAACCTCCTTTCCAATGTTTGGGTCCTCCTCAAGGACCCTTTAGGTGGTCCTTGGGGAGTCGTTACTTGACGTTTGAAACCTATAAACATTATTTTACATATTTAAAGTCTTTTTACAAGTTTTAGACTTCATATGACACTCTCAAACCTGCACAAAACTTAAGAATGTCTACTATCCGAATGTCAAGGCCTTTCTTTGACGTTTTGGATCTAAGCTTTCTAATTTACTTTATTACATTAGTCTAGGTCTGGAAACATCATCTTAACCATTATTAAATAGTTGAGTCTCTATTCTAAGTCATGGAACTTCCGGAGTGTTACATTATCCCACCCACCCCATTAGGAACATTCGTCCCTAAATAATACTTTGACCTTTTTATAGGGGAATAAGGAGACTCAATACTAGCATCCCAACCAACAACAAATGAATATAATCACCATGATTCACGGCTCATAGGAGAATTTCACAGCTCCATTTAACACAAAACAAGGTATTACACATAGCAACTAAATTCACCATTTACCACATATAAGTGCTCAACATTGCTTATCACATAATGAGGATCAACCTTCTGAAATTCAACATGAACATCAAAGAGTTAACATGTGATTCTTCTTCTCAAGACAATATCAAAGTATGATCACTATAAATCTCAAGAAGGAAAATATACACATGTCATACAATTGCAAGTAGAACATAAAAACATTTTCATGAAAACTCATTTTAGCAAGGACCTTTACCAAGTTATTCACATACTTAGAAAAACATGCCAAATTCCACATTATTCATAATTTTTATTTTAAGAGGAACTACTAACCTCAAAAAGGAAAAATATGAGGGTAGTGGTACTTCATGTCGGCCTCGGCCTCCCATGTTGCACCCTCAACTAGATGATTTCTCCATAGAACTATTACAGAGCCACCTCTTTGTTCCTCAACTTTTTGGCTTGACGAACAAGGATATCAACCGCAACCTCTTCATAATAAAGGTTCTCATTCACCCCTAGACCTTCAATAGGGATAATGGACACCGGGTCATCCATACATTTCTTGAGCATAGAGACATGAAATATCGTATGAACCAAAGATAGTTCACTTGGTAGTTTTAACTCATAAGCATATTTTCCGTCCCATTGCAATATCTCTTAAGGACACACATAACAGGGACTGAGTTTCGCCTTTTTATCAAATCTCATACTCCTTTCATGGGTGAAATCAAGTAGACTCAATAACCTATTTCTAACTCAAGATCTCTTCTTCTATTGTGAACATAAGATTTTTGCCGACTATAGGCTATTTTCAACCTATCTATTATCATTCGAACTTTCTCAATAGCCTCATAGATTATCTCGGGACCAAAGATTGCAGACTCACAAACCTCAAACCACCCAACCGGACACCTACATTTTCTACCATAGAGTGCTTCAAAATGTGCCATACTAATAATCAAATGGTAGCTATTATTGTACGAAAACTCAATCAATGGTAGGTGATCGTCCTAATTACCCTTGAAGTCAGTAACACAAGCTCTTAACATATCTTATAAGGTTTGGATGGTACGTTCGGCTTTTCCATCCATTTCAGGATGAAAGCGGTGCTAAGTTTAACTTGAGTACCTAACCCCTTTTGAAAAGACCTCCACAAATGAGAAGTGAATTGGGCACATATATCTGAAATAATGGAAAAGGGATTACATAAAAACTCACAATCTCATATAGGTATAATCTAATATATTCTTCCGCCGAATAAGTAGACTTGACGGGGATAAAGTGGGCAGATTCGGTCAACCTATCCACAATCACCCACATGGAGTCATTTTGCCTATGTGTTTGAGGCACACCCACTACGAAATCCATATTCATATCTTCCCACTTCCAAGTAGGAACATCCATCACTAGAATTAACCCTCCCGATCTTTGATGTTCGGCTTTAACTTGTTGACAATTTGGGCATTTAGCCACAAACTCCGCTATATCCCTCTTCAAACCATTCCACTAATAGACCTCTTGAAGATCGCGATAAATTTTGGTGGAACTCGGATGAATAGAATATCGGGAACCATGAGCTTCTTCCAAAATTTGTCGTTTCAAGACATCAACATTCGGCACACATAATCTACCTTGGTACCTAAGTACACCATCCCCCTTACCTTAGGAGAATGACTCATTGAGCTTTCTAAGGACCGATTCCTTTAAATCCATCAATAGAGGATCAATATGTTGCTTAGACTTCACGTCAACCTCTAAAGATGATTCGGGATTATGATGAACAATAGAACATCCATTTGGAGAATATTCCAACTAAACACCTAACCGATCCAATCTATAAACTTCTTTCACTAGCTCTTTCTTATCATCTGGAACATGTGCAACACTAACCATAGTCATTCTACTCAAAATATCCGCAAAAAGATTTGCCTTGACGGGGTGGTAAAGGGCACTCATGTCATAGTCCTTCAAAAGTTCCAACCACCTCCTTTGTTATAGATTCAACTCTTTTTGAGTAAAGACATATTGAAGACTCTTGTGGTCAGTAAAAACGTCCACATGTACCCCATAGAGATAATTCCTCCATATTCTCAAAGCAAACACTATGGCCGCTAATTCAACATCATGATTTGGATAGTTATTCCCATGTACCCTGAGTTGTCTAGATGCATAAGCTATCACCATACAATGTATCATAAGTAAAAAACCCAAACATACTCGAAAAGTGTCAAAATATACCACAAACCCTTTGGTACCCTCCGGTAAGGTCAACACCGTAGCGGAGGTAAGATTATCTTTCAACTCTTGGAAGCCTTTTTCCAAGTTTTCGACCACCTTAACCTTCTTTTGGGATAGTGTTCTCAAAGGAGAAGAAATAGATGTAAACCCGTCGACAAACCTTTGATAGTACCCGACTAGACCCAAGAAACTTCTTATGTCGGTGGGAGTTAGAGGTCTAGTCCAATTTCTAACCACTTTGGTTTTCTTTGGATGGACCTTTATACCCTCACTTGACACAACATGGCCAAGAAATGCAACCGATCTCAACAAAAATTCACACTTACTATACTTAGCAAAAAGTTGATGTTCCTTGAGGACTTGGAATACAACCCTTAAATGTCCCATATGCTCATCCTCACTCTTAGAATACACCAAGATATCATCAATGAAGGCAATTATAAAAGAACCAAGGTAATTCTGGAACACTATATTCATAAGGTCTATAAAAGCCGTCGGGGCATTAGTTAATCTAAAAGACATGACTAGGAACCATAAGGACAATGCCTAGTTCGAAAAGCCGTTTTAGGAATGTTTTCACCTCTCACACTAAGTTGGTGATATCCGGCTTCAAATCAATTTTTGAAAGGTAACTCGCACCTTCGAGTTGATCAAACAAATCATCAATCCTAGGGAGAGTATACTTAATCTTTGTGGTGACCTTCTTCAATTGTCGGTAGTCGATACACATCCAAAGATACCCATCTTTATTTTTCACAAATAATACCGGAGCGCCCAATAGAGATATCCTTAGTTGTATAAAACCCTTGTAAAGAAAATCCTTGAGTTGAGCCTTCAACTCTTTCAAATTGGCCGGAGCCATCCGATAAGGAGGAATTGAAATGGGGTTCATATTCGAAAATAAATCTATGCCAAAATCTATTTACCATTTTGGAGGAATTCTGGGTAAGTCATCGGGAAAGACTTCCGAAAATCCTTCAGTACGAGGACCGACTCTAAAATAAGGCATCTGGAATTTTAGGTCCTTGACCCTCACAACATGATAGAGACACCCCTTATAAATCATCTTGAAAGTTTTAAGATACTAAATTATTCGACCTCTGGGGATTGAATTTCCCCTCTTCCATTCTAAAATGGATTGATTTGGAAAATTGAACTTAACAACCCTTGTTCTACAATCTATGGAAGCAAAGCAAGCATGCAACCAATCCATTCCCAAAATGGCATCAAAATCAAACATGTCAAGTTCTTCCGAATCAACAAGAGTAACTCTATTGGACAACATTATAGGACAATTCCTATAGACTCTTTTAGCAACAACTAATCACCCACCGGGGTAGTAACCAAAAATGGTTCAACTAAGACATCAGGTAACACATAAAACTTCATATCCACTAAAGGAGTTACGAAAGATAAAGTGGCACCAGGATCAAGTAATGCACACAAATTAATGGAAAAGACTTGTAACATACCGGTGACAACATCGGGAGAATCCTCTTGATCACCCCTTGAGCGAAGAGCATAAAAGCGGTTCTTCTTAGGAGCATCAGAACTAGGAGCACTTGCTTGAGATTGGCTATTCCACTCTCCTTGACCCTTTACCATAGGACAATCTCTCACCTTATGGTCACACTTTCCACAACCAAAGAAATTACCCATCCTAACTAGACATTCACCCAAAATGCTTCTTACCACACTTAGTACAAGTAGGTTTCTCACTTACTGAATCACCACCTATTCCCTTTTGGGACCTAGGGTTAGACCCTATCATTACGAGCCTTGGGAAATTTAAAAGGAACTTGATTAGAGAACCTTTTTTTGGAATTCGTTTTGTCTTGGATTTCCAACCTACCCTTAGAAGTACCTCCTTCAGAAAACCTTCCCTCTTAGCATTCCTATTCTTCCTCCTAAGCCTACTCTCCTCAACTTGTTGAGCATTCACCATCAAACGAGAAATGTCCATGTTGTCATGAAGCATCACCGCATGACATTCTTCTACTATATCTTCAGACACTTCCATTAAAAAGCGAGTCATCTCATCCCTCGGGTTAGACACCAACGAAGAGCCATACTTAGAAAACTTAGTAAACTTCAAATAGTACTCTAACACACTCATATCTCATTGACGAAGGTTGATAGACTCTTCCACTTTATCCTCCCTTTTCTCCCTTGGGAAGAACCTACCAAGAAAGACCCTTCAAAAGATTTCCCATGTCACGGGACAACCTCTTAAAACCCTATTTTCCTCCCATTAAGTATACCAAGTTTGATCCACGTCCTTGAGTTTATAAGTGGCTAACTCGGCCTTCTTATTTGAAGTCACCCCCTTGGCAAACAAGATCTTATAGATCTCATCAAGAAAATCATTGGGGTCTTCACCAACCTTAGACCCAAAGAACATAGAAGGATTCATCCTAGTGAAGTCTTTCAAACGAGAAGCCATGGTGTTAGCATTTTTTTCACATGGGGTCCAACTTCTCGATTTGTATGAGCCGTCATATCTTGAACTTAAGTAGTTACGGCTTGTACTTGAGTAGTCATGGCTTGAGCCAAAATTAGAAAAGCCGAACTTATCTATCCATCGGTCATAGCCGGAGGATTGACTGGACCTTTGTCACCCAAAGGAACTTGTTCTTGAGGAGGAGATTGATTTCTTTGTGGAGGATCTTGATTGTCTTGGGGAGGAGCTCCCGCATTAGCAATCTCTTTTTCAACTCTTCTTGTGGCTTCCCTTCTAGTAGTCATAACCTACAACCACAAGAAAAGGGTTAGATGAAAATGACACATAGAGTTAAGACTCTTGAGGCACAACATAGGAATTCTAAGAAGATTAAAATTTCCTAAGAATCACACAGCCTCTCATTCATAAGTGTGGCGCGCTTCACAATTATGAACAACACACTGCATTGATGTGGTTTAGTGAGACATCAATCCTAAGGTTACTCAACCTCATGCTCTGATACTAAGTTGGTCGCGACTAGGGATGTCACATATGGGGAGCACACCCTAGACGTAATCGGCGTTGTCTTCCTCGAAGAGGACTTAGACTAGCCCTTAGCATTCGTCATTACATCTCATAGGACAAAAACACGGAAAACTTAGAACTTTACATAGTGATGCTTACATAGACTTCTCACTTGGACAACATAAACCATACATAAGAAATAGTCTAACAACATTGTCTCACATTAAATCATCTAAACAAGTACAATTCTTGGACATAGCCAATGCAAAATCAAATGCCATTATAGGCTTACATCAATAGTCTCAAATAATAAAGGAAAGAAAGAGTGTCTTAGACATAACAACAACACAGCTAGAATAGTGAAAAGGTAACATCCCCGAAGATGAGGACCTACCAATAACTTGGGGGAACATGTCCAAGTCTTCTTCAATCGGCCTCTTAGAAAATTAATGTCCGGAACCTACATATTTGTAAAAAAACATAAGAAATATGGGTTAGTACACCACTTGTACAAGTATGGAAATAATGCACATAAAACATTTGAAAGCATTTATGAAAGGGACCATTACTTTAGAAAACATGCTAACTCATTTAGAAAGACTTTAATGCACATACAAGAGAGCATATACAATATAAAGATCACAATAACATAAGACATGTTCATAATCAAAGACAACATCACCATAGAGCAGTAGGGGGATTGTTAATCTCATCACTTGAGGACAAGTAATGGTTCTAAGTTTAGGATGTTGATTTACCAAGGATCTAATACTAGAATCGAGTGTATTTTGTATGATTTGATGTGTTTGTTGATGATGCAAGAAGAGTCAGATAGGCATAAAAAATATAAGAAAAGAAGTAAAAATCACGGCCATCTTGATAGTCCGTGGTCCACTTTACGGACCGTGAGAGTGAATCTTAATGTGATTGCAGTAGCTGGATTCTGAAGACCCACATTTGAGATAGTTGAAGTGAAGACTACGGACAACTTCATGGACCTTAATCACTTTAACGGTTCATGGTCCAGCTCGTGAACAAATTCAGAGAGCAGTGTAAATGTCAAGGTTTGAGAAAGTTAAAGTGAAGACCACGGACGTCTTCACGGACCTAATCACTTTGACGATCCGTAGTCCAGTTCTTGAACAAGATTCCAGAGAAAAGTGTAAGTTCCCATAGTTTGAAAAAGTTGAAGTGAAGACCACGGACGTCTTCATGAACCGTAATCACTTTGACGGTCTGTGGTTCAGTTTGTGAACAAGATTCCAGAGAACATGTTGAAAGTCCAAGTTTTGGGAAAGTTAAAGGCAAGACTACGGACAATTTCATGGACAGTGATCACTTTGACGGTCCATGGTCCAGTTCGTCAAGCTAACTCTAGAAGCTGATGAGAAGACCCAATCTTGGGAGACTCTAAGGGAAGACCACAACCGTGAAACCTTTCACAGGATGTGATGGTGGTCGTGAATGAGTTGGACAATGCCGTGCTAGTTCTATTAGGTTTCTTTTTGAAAATATTTTATTGGGTTTTATTTAGATCATTTTGAATTGTTATCATCATTATCGAACTTTTACAAAGGAGACAAAGCAAGAACTCAAGCGTTTTTGAGTTGCTAGATTTCAAATTATTTGTGTGAAAAGAAGTTTAGTTCTTTGATTATCAATGTGATTTTTGAGTTACAATTTGACTTCATAAGTATTCAGAATTATATTCTCAATCCCTATAATTTTTAGGAAAAAATAAATAAATTAATACATTTTAAAAAATAATTATTGATTTTAGCGATATTTTTTATTTATTACCATTTATAGCAATGATATGTTAAATTTGTAATATGTATTAGAACCGAATTATATATGCAATATGTATGAATTATAATTGTTTTTTGAAGTATATCATGTTTGTTTGGTAAACAATTGTCACATTGTATTATAAGTGTATTAAAATGTGTGATAAATGTATTATTCATCATTAAAATTTGTATTATATGTGAATAATAAATTGTTCTTTGTAATATGTATTAAACTTGTATTATAAATGAATTAAAAGTGATCAAGTGGAAAAAAAATATTATTGCTATAAATGGTAAATATTTTATCATCATAGTATATTTATGTAAGTTTCCCTAATTTTTATATACGTGAAATTATGAGGCACTAAATATGTTAACCAGGTGTGTGGGATCTATGATGATACTATAAATTTGAATCTCTAAAATCAGTGTAAAGCCTTCTTGGTTTACATGTTGTAGGCTAAAGCTTTTGTTTTTATTTGGTCGAATGAGTGCATGTGTTAGACTCGCTTGTATCAAGTGGTTGTTCGAGAGAAAAACAGTTGTTAGGAAAAAGCAAAAAACTACTTATGAAATTGAAGTTATAGTTGGAGTTCGAGAGAAGATAACTTTATCTTCATGTCAATCTAAGCAAGTTTGTAATGCAAGAATCATTTGTAGTCTGAGAGGATATAAATGATTATTATCTGATAATGTTGACAAGCATTAGATATAGCCTATTCCCTAAGTTATGTGAACTTATAATTGTTTGAAACTCAGATTGCAAAGAAGTTTCATAGTTGTCGTCATAGCGAACACTAACCTGGTTTCTCTTAATCAACTGAACAATTCATCTATAGTGTTAGTTTGTGCATCTGATCGGTTAATTTGGATCTTAATATTTATATATTGGTACTTGGCATTCATTCCCAATTTTACATTTTGTCTAAAATCATGAGGAAATAGTTACAGCAATCGCGTAAGGGCAATAGTAAAACATTATCTGTAAAGAAATTCTCCATGGGATCGACCTCAACTCCATTTGAGTTCTGTAAATTGTCAGCGACTGTTTACACTTTTATTTGAAGTGTAGGTTTGGACGTATCAAGGGGCGTTTTGGGTATTTTATGGGCTTAGTAAGTATTGAATCTAAGTTATTTTAAACATATTCACACGCCAAAATAAATCCCCAACTTAAAAACCCAATTGCTCTCACCTCTCTCTAAATTCTCTCTCTACAAAAAACCTTCATTGAAGACCCTTGAAGCTCCAAGAAGAGGACCAAATCTCAAAGATTTCAACTCAAATTCGTGGCTAGGTCTACCATAAGGTATTATTTCTTTCACTCTTGGAATTCTTTTCCCCAAGAGGTCCCTTAAAATATGTTTTCAAAATTCCCAAAAAATCTATGGGTTTTTTCTTTACACATAGGTCTTCTTTAAAAAACGTAATTATGAATCAATTACGATGAATTATGATCACTTAAGGTTGTTTAGGTGTATAGTTATGGATAATTTTTGTTGTGCACTTGAAATTCCCTTGGACTCATGTTCTTCCCCAATTTCATGAATCTTGGATATTATGGTGAATTGGTTGAAGATGATGAATATATCAATAGCTTATATTGAAGTTAGTTATGTTTTTACTTCATGAATTACCTTATTTTATGTATTTATTATGTATTGTTGTGTGATTGAAGTATGAAGTTGCGTGAAGGGCACAAAAGCATGAATGTTTTGTAACACCCCGGAAATTCTATGACCTAGACTAGAGCATCTCATAAGGATTTATGATGATTCTAGACCTAGGCAGCAAGCAATTGCACATAGAGGGAGTCACTCTGCGTCGCGGACTTGGAACACCCATTGCCAAAATTGTGGTCTGTGACGCGGACACGTCGCGGACTCCTCTTGTTCAAAAATTAAATTCGGAAGTCTTGCGGGAACAGCTCCGCGATGCGGACTTGTTTCTCGCCAAAATATCTGAAATTAGAATTAAAGTTTGACTTCACTAAAGGGTTAACTTAAGTGAGGGGTCTTTTGAGTATTTTAGGAGGGTTATATATTGATTGTAAATCAGTTTTTCATCACAAATTCCCACAAAAACAAAATCCCCAAATCAAACCCAAAAGCTCTCCCCTCTCTTTACATTCTCTCTCTACCCAACCTCCATTGAAGAAGCTTTGAAGCTTGAAGAATAAGAACAAATCGCCCAAGATTCTACTCAAATTTCGTGGCTACTTATCTTTAAGGTATGGTTTCTTTCACTCTTGGGATTCTTTTCCCAAGAGGTCCCTCCAAAAGATGATTTCTAAATCTCCCAAAACTAGAGTTTTCTTCCATACATGGGTCTTCTTTTGAAAAACGAAATTGTGAATCAATTATTATGATAAGTTAAGGTTTTTTAAGTTTATATTGATGGTTAATTTATAATTTCCTGTGAGTTTTCCCTAGACCCATGTCTTTCCCCAATTTCCCCAAATCTTGGATTTAGTAAGGTGAATTGTTCAAGGGGATAAACATGATAATTGTTTACTTTGATGTTAATCATGAAATTGCTTCATGAATTACCTTGTTTTGTGTATTGGATATACATTCTTGGGTGATTGAGGTATGAATTCCCATGAAGGCCAAGAAGGTATGATTGTTGATTCTCTCATGAGTTCAATTATGAAAGGTGAACTATTTAGATAGTAATGATCATATGTCTAATGTGTGGTTGTGATGTTGATGCTAATTATTCTTCATCGTTAACCCTAAGACATCGAATTAGACATGAAGCATGTATGTATGTCGTGATACAATAATTATATGATTAAAAGTAGTTTCTCATGATTATAATAAGGTGTTAAGTGAAAGGTTTACTCACTTGTGAAGTGGTGTCTAAAGTGAAAAGATTGTTCTCACTTCTGATTACCTATGAGCTAATATGATAAGATGTTTACATAGGGGTCTAGAAGAGACTAATGTGAACTTGTATGATGAAATAAGATGATTACTAAAGGGAATAAACTCTTAGCACCGAAAGGGCATATAAATGAGATGGACGTCTCATGTTTAGTAAGTCCGGACTCCCACATGGGTTTCCTCACGTTAGTAAGTCTGGATTCCCAAGTTATGTGTTGACTCATGAGATGGGAACTCCCACGTTAGTAAGTTAGGGTTTCTAGCAACAATGTCCTTGACCCTTAACTATGTGCCCACATATGACTATAGCTTAGTTGATCTACCTAGATAGCTATGTATGAAAGGTTACACCTTAGGCAAGTGTTAACCCTCTCTTTTTGGTGTGGGAGTAGAACACCGGATTCCATGTATCTCACATGGTCTAATTTTGGTTATTGTACTTGTTTCCCTAATGTAAATGTAAATGAACAAGTTAAGTACATGAGCTCATTTTTGGGCTTGTCTTGAAGGTTTCTACATGGTGTGAGGGAGGGTATGGGACTTTTCTTACATATTACACTTGTGGGATCCTAAGGGATGGTTCTAATAGTGTTTTTTTTTATAATTATGATTATAATTATGATTATGATTATGATTATGTTGATAATCTATGAGTAGTATTGATGTATGAATCATATCATGATGAAATATTAGAATATGTTGTAAGTATGAAGTGGGTTGCTTAATGTGATACTTTTTTGGATGGGGTTACGGGATTCTATCTTTGGCATTGCACAAGTATTTTCTTAGGTTGTCTACATGTTGGATTGATATTATGTTTAATTTACTTACTAAACTTACTATATATGCGTGTTGAGTTGATTTGATAGAAAGCATGATTTTGACTAAAATATCATTTTCTCATACATTGATGATTTTTGTGCATTGAATCCATACTTAGTACGTGTGATGTACTAACCCATTTTATCCCTTTTCCCCAAACATTTAGGATCGGGCCGTTGAGGAGTTCGTGGCCACTTCCAAGGAAAACTTGGATCCTTTCCCAAGTCATTGGTGAGTCCTCAAATTTGGGGAAGTTGCCATGTTCCATTCAAGCTATGATGTTGCTTATGTATAGTGACATTTATTCTTTCCTTTATTATTGACACAATTGATGTGAGCCTATAATGGCGTATTGAACTTGTATTGGCTATATCCAAACATTTGTACTCTTGTAGATGGTTTATATGTGAGATGAGACTTTAGACTCTTATATGTTTTTCTTATACTAAAGAGAAGTCTATGTAAACTTCTTATGCGAGGAGTCTATGTAAACTCCATATATTATATGCGAGAAGTCTAAGTACACTTCACTATGTAAAAGTTTTAAATTTTCTGCATTTTTTACCTATGATGTGCTATGATGTATGCTAAGGGCTTGTCTAAGTCCTCTTCGAGGTCGAGGACGAGGACGCCGGTAACGCCTAGGGGTTACTGTGGGCCGTTACATGTTTTTTCTTAATTGAACTCATATATGAAAGATGAATTGCTTAGATAGTAATGATGCTTTATCTGTTGTGTTGTTGTGGTGTTGATGACATGGTTTCCTTATCCTTAACCCTATACACTTTAATCATCTATGAAGTATGTATGTATGTTATAATATGTTTGTTATATAATTGAAAGGTAGTTCTCATGATTATAATGAATTGTTAAAGTGAAAGGTTTACTCACTTGCTAGTACTTCTAAAGTGAAAGGATTGTTCTCACTTATCAACCTTTACGAGCTATTATGATAATTTGCTTACATAAGAGTCTAGTAAAGTCTAATATGAACTAATATGACTAAAGAGAATTGATAAAGGGATAGATACTTAGCACCGAAAAGGCATATAAATGAGATAGGGGTCTCACGTTTAGTAAGTCAAGCTCCCCACATGGGTTTCCTCAGATTTAGCAAGTCTGGATTCCTAAGATATGTGTTGTCTAATGAGATGGAAACCCCCACGTTTATCAAGTTAGGGTTTCTAGTAACAATATCCTTGACCCTTAACTATGTGCCTACATAGGACTCTAGCTTAGTGGATCCACCTAGATAGCTATGTACAAAAGGTTACACTTTAGGCAAGTGTTAACCCTCTATTTTCGGTGTGCGAATAGAACACCGGATTCCATGTATCTCACATGGTGTAATGTTGGTTATTGCAACCTCTTTCCTTAATGTAAAAGTAAATGAATAAAGGAAATGTATGAACACGCACTAGGGCTTTTATTGAGGTGTTTCTACATAGTGTGAGGGAGGGTATGGGACTTCTCTTACATATTGCACTTGTGGGATCCTAAGAGATGGTTCTAGTAGTGTTGTTTTGTGATTATGTTGACTACGACTTATGTATGTTAAGCTATGTATGAACTTTATGAATATGGAAAGTCATGATGAAATATGAGATTATGAATGTATGTAAGTAGTAGGTTGCTTAATGTGATACTTAGCTTTGGATAGGGTTATGGGATTCTATTCTTTGCATTGCACAAGTATTGCTTGTGTTGTGTACATGTTGGGATGATATCATGTTGGGTTGGCTTATGATGCTTAACTTATGCGCATATAAGGTTTACTTGATAAAAAGCATGTTTTGACTAAAATTTCCGTTTATGAATGTTTCAATGGTTTTTATGCATAGGAGACATACTTAGTACGTTTGATGTACTAACCCATATTTTATTCCTATTTCCAAAAAATATGTAGGTTTGCGCCATTGAGGATTCAAGGCCATTTCTCAAGGATACTTGGAATTGCTTCTCGAAGTTGGTGAGTCCTCAAGTCTGAGGACAAGACCCTTATGTTCTAGCTTTTACATTTTGTTTGTTATGGTGGAAGACATTGTTGTATTTCCTATTTCTAGACTCCTTATTTATGTAAGGGCTAAGTCCCAAATTTCCATACTTCTATGTTTAGATGGTATGTTGTGATGAAGTTCGTTTCTATTTTCATATATGAAGTGAAGTTAAACTTTCAAAGTAAAAGTTTTAAATTTTACACATTTTCATTCTATGATGAATGCTAAGGGTTTGTCTAAGACCTCTTCGAGCAATAAGACGTCAGTTACGACTAGGGGGTGTTCTCTTTTCGTGACAGTTGGAACTGGTTTCATAATCGTACTTTTGACGATGTTAAGGTTACTGCATGGCCTCAAAGAATCCAAGACATCTGTACTTGGATGGTACAAACAATCTAGTCAAGTGGGGAATGTACATGGTCCGATTGGAATTTACATCAAGGTTCTCCAGCATTCTCAGTGATTGGTGGACCACAATACGTGTTGTAGATACGAACTTCTTCCTAACATCCCAAGACTTCGCTACAAACTTGAACATACTTCTAGATGTTTTTTGTGGAGATATCGGTCAAAGAAGTGAAAAGTTGCGGCAACAACTCTTCGAAATGAAGTGATATAATTTAATAGATAACATTGATATCCATTTCCAAAAGATGGCAGGACATGCAATGACAATTTCAAATCTATAATTGTCACACATATTGGCCACATCATGCAAGCTATCTTTCAAGCCTTGGATAGTATCTGCACAAAGAGATCCGTTCTGAAACAGATCATTCAAAACAATCCATCTCTTGATAAGGCATGCAGTCAAAGTGATCTTGTCACCAAGTCTGATTGCTCTTGTACAAGCCGTCGAGCAAGAAGAAAAACTATCAAGCAGTACCGAAGATTCAAACTACCTAGGCCACCTGATAATCGATTTAGGATGACCAAGCGCATTAAGTTTTTCAGGAGAAGGAGTCCAGGAAATTACACGAAAAATAATTATTGCTTTATTTGCAACAAGCGTGGACACTTTGCCAACAATTACCCTCAAAGATCCGTCAAGACCCTCCAAGTCTTTGATGACATAGCCAATCATACAGAAATATATCTCAACAGAGATGACGATCTTGAATCGGTATTTTCACTGGAGGATGAACCGACGGGAGAAACTCTTTTCTCAACAGATATCTATGAAATGGATGGCGATGATACTAATATTGACAATGATCCAAGCCACAATATGTACAAGATATCCAATACGAAAATGGTTGACTCCCCTCAAGAAGTTGATACACCTCATGTTTGATTGTCTATCTACTCTTCCAAATAGGATAAAGTAGTGAAAGTTATTGCACTTATGGAAATAGATTTCGCATCATCCATTCTTAACCCAGTCGTTCTACCTGATGACCAATGGATTTCTTTTTTTTCAAAACTTCAGTGCACCATCGAAGGAAATCCTTATGACCAAGCTAATTACAAAATATCCGGTCGTAATTAAGTTCTTCCCTAGGCTACAATTTCAAACAAAACTCCTTCGTTCAGCTGTTCCGGGAAGAGATCTCATCATAGGATTCGACATATACACACTTCTCAAGGATCAACTTGAGATAAGAACTAAGGGAATAGCTTTTACACAGCAGTTCAAGCCATATACTTCAATAAAAAATTTATTCCACATATTTGGTGATGAAGAACGTATAGGAAATCCAGCCAACTTGGTCTTTAGGTTTAAGAAGCCAAGTATCAACCTAGACAAAATGGCGGAGTATCCACCGAAAACATTCACACCGTTTGGGTACCCTTTTGATCCGTCAATTATGATAGAACGAAGGACATATTATGAACTCCGGGTTATCGAAAAGTATGGAGGATCTATCCTCAAACCTTTTAGAGTACACCCGGAGTATCCATACTGCCATGTGTTCATTTTATTAGCAAACGATATCCCCCAAGAACTCCTATGGTTATTCTGGTACTCATGTCCCCAGTATTACATTTTCATGGAGTTCAAGTGCAACTTGCTTAGGGATTTTTATTGAATCCGACCAGCTTTACAAAAATTCCTACTTTGGTTCCAACCACAAAATTGGTGGTTTCATTGCTTCAAAAAGTCTTACAAGATTAAGATATTCATGTTACATCACAAGGTGAAGATTATCAACAATGAATTCCAAGCTAGACCAGAAATTTCCTTCTTTTGGAAGTTTCCAGTCTCCGTATTGTCCTTGTAAGATGAATATCACGAAGCTTAACAGATTATCTTCCAACAAAACCGTTGTATCCCAAAAGATATTTGGCCTAAACAATGGGCTCGATGGAACTACACGGACAACCACTCGTACTGGAAAAAGTCTAACAGGTTGCGAAAGGATTTCAAGACCCATGTGAGATCATAAAATATCAAGTTACTCAGGCCATTACTAGCATAAGACTTAATGTTCCTTCTAAACAATGGGATCACAACATGTTAGGACCATCCATGGAAGGGTCGTCCAGTAGGAATTAATACTTCATCATATCAACCAAGCTAAGCCTCAAAAATAAGGAGTAGTACAAGAAGAAACATGGTTTAGATTGGTGGATGTAAGAAGGATATTCAATTCCACCTTCAACTCCTTCAACCTTTGCATAATCGAATGAAGCCCGATGACATATGCAAGAAATTGCAATTTACCCACCAAATTTTACTGTTAAACTTCTTAGCAAAGTTCATCAAAAGACTTCTTAGAAAAGTTTTCCAATAAGTTAATTATCCACCAACTTGATGAAATGTCTACAAGTAGCTTACACACATGCTTGGAGTCTTCTACAAGCTGCTCGCTCACCAGCTTGCATGTGCTGTCACATGCGAACAATTTATATTGTTTTATTTTATTTTTGTAGGCTCCTTCACATGTTAAGAGGGGCCCAGTTTGAACAAAGTTTGTTAATAGTAAAACAGTAAACGGTTTACTATTTTTAAAATAGGATAAGGCTTATTTATTACTATGTCATGTAAGATAAGGTTTTAATTTTGGTTTGTTTGTATTAGGCCACCTTATCCTATAAAAGGGAGGCCAAGTCTTAGTTAGGAGATAGACTAGAATCACCTAAGAAACGTATAGAGTAGGTTAGAAAAGTCTTATGAGTTTTTCTTAGAAAATCTCTTTAGTTTTACTACACTTTTGTATATTTTCCACTTATGAATAAAAAGATTGTTGGTTAAGCCTCTCTCTTGTTCTTCTCTCTTGGGGGTTAAGGAAAGTTTGGTTTGTTAGGTAGTTGAAAGAATGGGGTAGATAAAACACTCGGAAAGTATGCTTTTAATGGTTTCAATATCCGACAAGTTTGAATGTAAGTGATTTCAATGGCGTTCTTAGTTTATCAATATCATCTTGATATAATTACATAGTAAGTTTACCATTTCATTGCTTGTCGTAATTACAATAGCCTTCTGGAAAAATTTAAGTACGTAAGACGGTAAAGGTAGAATAGAACATGTTCTAGACTATTGAAAGGGGCTATAGGCCAGGGGATCCGCGAAAATCCCATGTTATGTAGGGAAAAGTTGTATTATCTACAGTACGTCTTACTGCTTAAAAGTAAGGTAGCTATTGTGGTTTGAATCTCGTGGAGTTTTGGATGGCTATGTAGCCCAAAAGTTGTGATAGTTATGTCTTGAGGATGTTGGATGGCATGGCACCTATATGGATGTGAACTTCTAAAAGTTTACATAGAAAGCTATTTAGTTGCGATCTAGTCATGAATATTGACCGGTGTCGTTGACGTATCAAGCTTGAAGTGAATATTGCACCGTGTGTTGCTTCTCATGCCCTCGGCCTATCTACTCCATTATTCCCACATCAGTCTTACGCCTCCATCCAAGGATCTTCTTACCCCCAAGAACCATTGTACCCCGGATATACAAACCTTCCCTCCTCATCAAAATGCAAACCCACAAGCTTGCCCTTCCTCGCAACACAAAAATATTAACAACCCGCAAGCTTTCCCCAAAAGCATACCAATCCCCAAACATGACCTCAAAATTACCAAGCCCCCAAAATGTCTAGAATACTTCCATTGGTCCACCCTTACCTCATCAAACTGCTTTCCAAATTCCAGGTCCAAATGAGCCCTACGCTAATAGTTCTGAGCTTGATCATTATGAATAGCTAGAGAGAGAGTAGAGGTCAAAGGAAGAGGTTGTCAATCTAGATATGAAAGAAGTGATCTGATAAGCCGTGAAGGAGTTACAATACATTTCTAAGGTCGTTGGGTTGAGTTATGTGAATCTGTGCATCCATCCAAATTTTGATCTTCCATAAGGGTTTAAGGTGCCCAAATTAAAAATTTGTGGAGGAAGAGGAAACCCCTTAGCGCACATGAGGGCCTTCTGTGACCAACTCATTGAGGTTGGAAGAGATGAAGACTTATTGATGTTGATTTTTGGCCGAAGTCTGAGTTGAGAGGCCCTGGAATGGTTTACATCTACAGAAATAAGACAATTGCCAGTTTGAATGCTTTGGCTAAGGACTTTATCGAACGATTCGACTATGATGTAGAGATCGTCCTGATCGTTATTCCTAATAAAATATGAAGAAGAAATCAAATTAAAGTTACAGAGAATCTGTGTATAGATGGAGAAATGATGCAATTAGGGTTCGGCCTCCTATGTGTGAGAAAGAATTTGTTGAAGTATTTGTGCGGGTTAAAGAGATCAAGTACAATGACACAATCATGTTGCTCATTGGAGTGAAGTTTGTTGAGATAGTCAAGATAGTTGAGATTATCGAAGATTGGATTAAGAATCAAAAAAATTGATAGTCAAGACAGTTGAGACTATCGAAGATGGATTAAGAATCGAAAAAATTACCACTGTTCATGCCTCACCCAGATCCTTGGGGATGTTGAAGAAGAAGAGGCAAGACATGCCTTCCACCTCTTGTGCATCTAATGTAAAGAAACCCTCAAGTAAACCCTCATCGTACAAAGGTTGTCCTCGACCTTCATAGAATTCCAACCCCGCGTGTTATATATAGGTTGATTATAAAATTCCCTCCTCATCAAAATGCAAACCCAAAAGACTGCCCTCCCCTGCGATACAAGAATGTCAACAGCAGGTAAACTTTCTTTCATCAGTATAACAACCCTTAAACTTACCGTGAAAATTACTAAGACCCCCAAATGTCTAGAATCCATCCATTGTTCCACCCTTACCTTAACAGACTACTTTCCAAATTCCAGTTCCAAATGATCCCTACGCCAACTGTTGTAAGCTCAATCATTATGAAGAGAGAGAGAGAGAATAGAGGTCAAAGGAAGAGGTTTTCAAGCTAGATATGAAAGAAGAGATCCAAAAATCCATAAAAGAGTTGCACTGCATTCTAGAGGTCACCGGGTTGAGTTATGAGGATTTGTGCATCCGTCAAAATATGGATCCCCCAGAATGGTTTAAGGTGACACAATTCAACATTTTTGGAAGAACAAGAAACCCCTTAGCGCACCTGAGGGCTTTCTATGACCAACTCATTGGGGTTGGAAGCGATGAAGCTTTATTGATGTGGTGTTTTAGCCGAAGTCTTAGAGGAGAGGCCCTAGAAATTTTTACATCTCAAGAAACGAGACAATGGCCTAGTTGGAATGCCTTTGCTAAGGACTTTATCAAAAGATTTGCCTACATTGTAGAGATCATTCCTGATCGTTATACCTTTAAAAAGATAAAGAAGAATTCAACTGAAAGTTATGGAGAATTCACGTACAGATGGATGAAAGAGGCAGATAGGGTTCATCCTTCTATGTGTGAGAAAGAAATTGTTGAAGTGTTTGTGTGGTTTCAAGAGCCCGAGTACTATTATAGGATCGTTATGCTCATTTGAGAGGAGTTTCCTGAGATAGTCAAGGTAGGTGAGATTATCGAAGACGTATTAAGAACCAGAAAATTTATCCGTGTTGCAACATTGCCGGGATACTCGGGGTTGTTGAAGAAGAAGTGGAAAGACGTGTCTTCTATCCCTTGTGCATCTGAGGTAAAGAAACCCTCAAGGAAACCCTCATAGTACCTAGGTCATTCTCGACCTTCTTAGAATTAGAACCCCGCGTGCTACATACCAGATGATTATCAAAGCTCCTTCCTCATCAAAATGCAAACCCACAAGCTTACCCTCCTCCAAAACACAAAAATGTCAATAACCCTCAAGCTTTCCCTCATCAGCATGCAATCCCCCAAATTTGCCCTCAAAATTACCTAGCCCCCAAATATCTAGAATCCTTTCATTGTTCCACCCTTACCTCAACAGACTACTTTCCAAGTTCCAATTCAAAATGAGCCCTATGCCAATTTTTCAGAGCTCGATCAATATGAAGAGCGAGAGAGAGTGTAGGTCAAAATAAGAAGATGCCAAGATAGATATGAAAGAAGAGATCCGAAAAGCCATGAAAGTGTTGTGTTGCATTCCTGAGGTCACCGGGTTGAGTTATAAGGATCTGCACATCCATACAAATTTGGATCTCCTATAAGGGTTTAAAGTTCACAAATTCAACGTTTTTGGAGGAACAAGAAACCCCTTAGCGCAACTGAGGGCCTTCTATGACCAACTCATTGGGTTTGGAAGAGATGAAAATTTATTGATGCGGCTTTTTAGCCGAAGTCTGAGAGAAGAGGCGCCGAAATGGTTTACATTTCAAGAAATGAGACAATGGTCGAGTCAGAATGCTTTGGCTAAGGAATTTATCAAATTATTTGCCAAAACTGTCGAGATCATTCTTGATCGTTATTCCTTAGAAAAGATGATGCATAAGTCAAAGGAAAGTTATAGAGAATTTCCATGCAAATGGAAAATAGAGGAAGCCAGGGTTCAGTCTCCTATGTGTGAGAAAGAATAGTTGAAATGTTTGTGCGGGTTCAAGAGACCGAGTACTATGACAGGATCATGTTTCTCATTGTAGAGAAGTCTACTGAGATAGTCAAGGTAGGTGAGACTATCGAAGAGGGATTCAGAACCAAAAAATATGTATTTGGTGTTGCTTAGCCCGGATTCTCGAGGCTCTTGAATAAGAAGAGGCAAGACGTGTCTTCCATCTCTTATGCATCTGAGGGAAAGAAAACGTCAAGGAAACCCTCATCTTACCTAGGTCGTTCTCGGCCTTGGAAGAATTCCAACCCCGCAAGTTATATACAAGTTGATTATCCCCCCCTTCCCTCCGGTTACCAAAGTAACCCTCCCCAGTTACAAAAATATCCCTCCCCTTGTCGACCAAACTCCCACTTCAGCTTACCAAACTCCACCCACTCATTACCAAAACGGGGCCCCTAACTATGCAAACATTCAGACAAACTACCAAAGCCCTCCCCCAGTATATCAAACTCTTCCCCTAAACTACAAAACCACCCCTCAAAACTACTTAGCTCCACAACTAAATTACAAAACCAATTCTTACCCATGATATCAATCCCCCGTCCAAACGCTCCAAATTATCATCAAATGCCTCCCTGTCAACAAGGTGATTACAATTCTCATCCAAAGTTTGAGAAGAAGTCCTCTAGAAATTTCACTCCACTCGTTGATAGCTGAACAAAGCTATTCGAGAGATTGATTGCAACAGGACTTATGCATATAGTTGGGACCAATCCGGTTGACACTAGCTCAAGGTTTTACACACGTGATCAGAGGTGAGCATATCACTCCAATGGTGTTGGACATGATACCGAGGATTGTATCAACCTGAAAGTGGTCACTCTCTGAACAGTTGCGCACAATGTCAATACTTTCTTTTCCAAATCATGGAGGAGTTACTATTAATATAATATAGAAGGATGAGTATTGGTGTGTGAC
Organism: Solanum sitiens; assembly: GCA_016801875.1. Lineage (NCBI taxonomy): Eukaryota > Viridiplantae > Streptophyta > Magnoliopsida > Solanales > Solanaceae > Solanum > Solanum sitiens. Next base: position 1,057,847 of record JABWTJ010000202.1, on the reverse strand, counting down.
AAAGGCAATAGTTCTGATCGCTTCTGACAAACTGGAAAGGGTTGTAGACTCGTTGTGCATTAGAGAGAAGAAAAAGTTTTTAATTTTGACACCCGAGAAGGATGTTGCTTAGGTGCCAAGAGAAACTCCTGCCTGACCAAGTTTTGTGATTGAAAGGAATGCTACCCGGGGTATGAATAGATCCAAAAGATGCTACACACCAGAAGCGTTAGCACAGGGAGTGTAGAATAAGGATCAATTCAAAAGGCAAATTAGTTGCAAGGTCTCGCAAAATAAAGTAAGGTGATTAGATCCTCACATATTCTTAAAAGGTTTAAAATATATTAATTAAGTGTTTTACAGTATGCATGCTTAATTTGAAGTGATTTGGAGGTCAAACGTCAAAGAACGTCTGATGACGTTCGAAAGTTAGCCTTAAGACGTGCATGTGTGTCTTGGCATGTTTTACGTGTTCATTTTGGTTGAAATTGATATGGAAGGCCCCTAACTTGTATATGATTGTATTTATGTCGGAAACGTCTAGGCATGACTCCCCAAGGGCCTTGAAAAAGGCGCTCAAGGAGGACCCCAAACACTACCTTCGCAGTGTCCATCTACGCCCAAGAAAACAACGCTGCGTAGTCATGTTGACTCCCCGTCGATGGGGGGCGTAGTGCCATAATTAGCCTGGGAGATAAATCCCCCAATATTGAGCCTCATACCCAAAAAACGGTTTCCAGCACGGCCCATCAATGGGTCTACGATGTGTCTTTTTGTGGGCGTCAATGCAACCTGCAATTGCTTGCCATGCACGTAGCCATGCTAAGGGGTGAATGGGAAATTCACCCCACGTCCTAACCTGAAACTAGGCAGTTATTTTATGTTTTTTTGGGTATATTAAGTTGGTTAAAATATCAAAAACCCAACTAGACTTCATTCTTCAAATTTCACCCTTCCCTCTCAAAAGAAACCTCTCAAGAAACCTCCATTGGAGATGAAGCTCAAGAACAGCTTGTAGATTTGATTGTGATGGTTTCTTCATAAATTTTTCGTGTCTTTCTCCTATAATGAGGTATGGTGATCCTTCATCGTTAGATAACTCTCATTTAAAGAGTTCCTTAAAAGATTTTCAATGAGATTTCATGATCAAACCTTCAATCTTTCAATCTAGCCATGGGTTCCTTCTCAAAACAATTTCAAAAGCATGATTATAATGAGTTATGGATTATCTACTGTTTATAAAGATGTTTTCAATCCAATTTTATGATGAACCATGATCCTTCTCAATTTCTTAAATTAGCCTATGATGTGGGCATTGTGATCTTGATTCTATGTTAATCGAATTATGATTCTATTATGTTGAATTATTTATTGCTACTGTTTTGTATTCAAATTTATGGTGAATTATTTATAAGTGATAAATGTTTATCAAGTTGTGGAGATTTGGTAATTTTACCTATATTCCTCCACCTTCTATAGATTGATGATGTACTGTACATGATATGATCTTGATCCTATGATGGTTGAAGCATGATTTCGTTTATGTTATTGTCCTTTTATCTACTGCCCTATATATGAATTATTGATGAAATATGAGTATTGATCAATGATGATCAAAGCTTAGTGAATTGGTAAGACTTCCCTATTTCTTCTACTTCTCTATAGAACTGCTAGTTGAATTGGCCTTGAAGGGCATTGTGTGGTATGGCCCACTTATGGTGGCTGTATTTATTTTCTTGTCAATTATTACATGTGTTGATCATGGACTTGAAGGAAAGTTTGTGAACTATGAGTGTGGTTATGATAATCACAATGTGGAATAGCATGCCTAGTCTTTCAATCTAGAATCATGTGTTAGGTGTTGATGGTGTCTTCTATGTTTGAATGAAGTTGTTAAGGTAAGGTTTAGGTGCTGCCATTGATTAAGTAATAATGGTTAACGACCCCAACCTATGTAACCTATATGATTGTGTGAGTCTAGAATGCAAATGTTGAAGAGGCTTGTCTCCTATGCTATTATGTGGTGTGTGGTCTATGTTTGAATGTGCATTGTGGTATTAATAGTGTGGCTGACTCAAGGTGATGTTGATAGTCATTATGTGATCATGTTGACCAATGACACACTCACACCTCATGCATATTTATAAGTAGTATAGGTTCATGGTGTCTAATGAAAGGATAATTCTCATATGCAGTTATGTCTACTACTATGCACGTAAAGTATATATACATGAAGAATGAAAGTATCTCTTAACTAGGATGACTTGATAGGTGTACTAGTATGGACAAGGGTATGGGACCTTGTCTTGCATTTCAGATGTGTGACTTTATAGGATAGTTCCTAGGTTGGTTCTATATGAACATAAATATTAATGCATGATTAAGCTATGAACATGTCTATTATGCTATGATGTCAAGTATATGATATGATGAAGTATGAATATGCATAGTGTCTAAATGTGTCACATCCGGGAGTACCCCTAGAAGTAACATGGCGTACTTGACCTCTCGGAGGTCTTATACAAGACATAGTTATCATTCATCGCATTATCATAGTAAATTTAGCAGAAAATTTAAAACTTTTTATAGCACATCATATGCTAGAAACTTCACTTTATAAACATAAAATATCATAAGTACATATTTAAACTCTTAGTCTCTTTGAAATCTTAGACTCAATAACATTAGAGTACATTAGGGACACGGCCCTTAAACCATAAAACATAAGTACTAAGTTATACACTTTATAGTAAGGACATGACTTAGGAATCCTTGGACTTAAGGATTCCTTTCCTTGAGCTTGGGAATCACATATCAAGCCCTTCATCTTAGAGACCTTCTTTAAGCATCCATAACCCACACTTTGTGTAAAAAGTAGAGGAGAATGGACTTAGTACAAGAATGCACTAAGTATGGCAAGCATGCAAAAACATGCATTTAAAAGGGACATTTTCTTGAAATCATACTTCATGCCTTTTTGAGTAAATCTTCATAAAACCTTTATACAATAGCATTTATATCATTCAAATGCTTCATATAGACATATTCAAAATCCAAACATCATATAAACTCACATATAGAATTTAAGCCACATTTGAGGTCACTTTACAGTGAGCTTTTTTGCTTTACAGTGAGCTATATTTTCTTTTACTCATTAACCTCCCAAGTAACCCTCTAGTGATACTTGGTGCAAAGCATCACCTTAGTCCACAAAGAAATCATACATACTACCTACATAAGCCAACACATATCATCATGGAATCATAATACATCATAGACACATTTAAGTCAAGACACTACTGGCTTTACAGTAAGTTACATCCATTTGCACATCTATTCACTTCACTTCAAATAAATCCTTATAAGACCTTACTCATGACCCCAATCTTAGTATACTAGTGCAATGTACATGTGAAGCCCCATAACCTCACACATACTTAGTAAACCCTTTATGAGACCACAAGCCTTAACACTTCATACATCAACAAGCAAGTGAAGACAACTTCATTCATGTTAACAACCTTCATCATATAGTCATTAAGACCAACATTAAGCATGTACATCAAGACCACTTCATATAGGCTCATACCATGAATTTCATCACAACAAGTAGACCAATACTATAAAGTCATTCATAAGGAACATATACATAGTCACATGCATTAGAACACCTTCCTAGGACTCCCTTAGATATCTACTTGTGCAATGTCTAGGTGGGTTCATTACTTCCACCTATCCTAAGTATCTACTCTTAGGTTATCCTAGTTAGGTTCCTTAGTCATTTACTTCCAGTGTCCATTTTACTATAGGGAAACTATAGCCTTAACCGACACTAAGACCATGGGTGCTAAACATGGAATTTGTTGTTGTAGAGCCTTACACCAATGGAAGGTGTTCTTACCTAGCCAAGGTAGAACATTAACATTTGCTAGCATCTTTAGTTGCTATCACTTGCTAGATCCTATGTGGAAAGCATAGTTTATGGAACTTGGGGGTTGTCATGGAAACATCTCTCTACACCCTTTTTGGGTCATGAGGCTATCCACCCCATGAGGACCGTTAGTGGATCCTTTAGCCTTCCCTCCTTAGGAAGGTTTCACACCCTCATCTACAAGTTCACTCGGTGCTAAGCTAAGTTCCCTTTATTGAAAAGCCTTTACTATCATTTCTTTATAAAACATAGGCTTAAGAGAGTCATCCCCTCATATGCTTAGCTCATAGGTCATAGATGAGAGTTCATCAACCTAAATGATGTGAGAAACCCTTTCACAGGAACATAGCATATGTTATAGCACTATCTAGTTAAGGATACACTTGAGCACACCTTTCAAGGCTCCTCTATTGACTAGATCATCTTTCCTCTGTGTGTATACATATATGTGAGCACTCCTTTCACACAAACACATTAAGACCACACATGACCATACATTTATATTCACGCACATTGAGAAATCAACTTAGGAATTATCCTATCAAGGCACACATGTGCAATGCATAGGCAAGGTTCCATACCCTTGCCCATACTAGTACACCTATCAAGTCATCCTAGTTAAGGAAACACATATCATACTTTCATAGATATAAGCTTACATGCAAAGTAGTAGACACTAGTGAATATGAGTACAACCTTTCATTAGACACTATGAACCTTTACTACATTGTAAGCATGAATATAGAGTGAGGGTGTGTGTACATTGGTTAATATGATCACATAATGGCCATCAACAACACATTGAGGCAGCCACCCTCTTATAACCACAATACACTTTCAAGCATAGACCACACAACACACAATAGCATAGGAGACAAGTCAACTTCATATTACACTTAAGACTCCTAATTTTTGATATTCATGCATTCACATAGGGGTACATAGGTAAGGGACTATTAACCATTTGAACTCATCAATGGCAGCACCTACACTTCACCCTAACATAGATATACACATGCTTATACAATAGTCATACAACCTAGATCACAACTAAAATAGAATGTAGGCATAAACCTCACATAGTATGATCATCATAACCACACACTCATATATTCATCAATTTTCCTTCATGGCCATAATCAACACATATATAGATTGACAAGAAGTAAACACCGCCACCATAAGTGGACCATACCACACAATGTCATAAAAGGCTTCATCAACTTCAATAATATAGAAAAGTATAGGGAAAGATCCATTCTTACCAATTCATCAACCTTTGATCATCATTGATAAATACACCTTTTTCATCATAAATACATTATAAGGAAGTATCTAAATATACATTTCATCAAGAAAGAAACTATGTACAAGTCGCTACAAGATCATACTACAATCTAATATAATACATCACATATATACTAGAAAGTAGAGAGTTATAGATCATCAACTAATTTCCCTAGTATTTATTCATCAATCATATTGTATCAATAATATACATTTAGGGAAGTAGCTAAAGAGATCGAACATCATAGCTAAATCATGCTTTATATACCCTAGAATATAGATCACAACATATAAATTAATATATCTATGTTTATAGGCTAGAAGGACTTATATCAATCTTTACCAATTCAATTGTTATCTATTCATATTGGATCAATTATACTTAAATATCATCACATTACACATATAGGCAGTAGCTAAGACAATTCACCTTAATCGAGTCTCATGACAACCAATCTAACGTCGAGATCACAAGTTACTACTTGATAGACTATAAGAACCTAGATCAATTCATACCAAGCCTTCTTTACTTTGATCATACAATATTTATATCCATAATTCAACCATGGTATTAACCTAAGGCAGTAGCTACACGCATATTAACATAATCGAATTCCACTTTTATACCTTTAAAGATCAATGTTACAGTGATCTCATAGAGACCTAAGCTAGGCATGTTCAATTCTTCATACATTGATCCACATGGATCCTTCATAATCAATTCATCATCAATACACATAAATAACAGTAGATATAACCAATTCAACGTAATAGAATCACAATTCAACTCATAACAAGCCATGATCACAATGCCCATGCAAGGGCTAAATCGAGTTTGGAAAGGGACATGGGTTCATCATGCAATTGGATTAAAATTCACGTTAAAACCACTACAATATCATCAATTCATCATTATTAATCCATTAAAAACGTATTTAGAAAGAACCCATGGCTAGATTGAAGAAGAAGAGATTTGATCATGAAACGTCTTTGAAAACTTTGAGATTAACTCTCCAAGTGAAAGGTTACTTAGAGATGAAGGATTACCATACCTTTATTAGATGAAGAACCCACTAAAAATTGGTGAATAACCCATGAAAATCCAATCTACAAGCTGACCTTGAACTTCACCTTCAATGGAGGTTTCTAGAGAGGATATTTTGGGAGAGGGAGTTTTTTATTTTGATTTGAGGATGGGTAAGGTATATTCACGTTTCAAATCATCTATATATACTTAAAAATTGGTAAACAAGCCGCCTAGGGTCAGTTTAGCACATGGGGTGAATTTCCCATTCACCCCATAATTAGGCAGTGTGCATGGCAGTGACTGCAGGCCTGCATAGACGGACACCAACGACGGGGCGTTGCTCCATCGACAGACAATCCAGTGCCTCCGTCGTTTGGGTCTGAGGCTTTCATGTGGACAAGACTTCTCCAGAAAAAGTGCCCATTGATGCCTTCCCATTGATGGGGCGTCAGTTGAGCTCGTCGATTCACACTGCCAAGGTAGTGTCTCGACCGCCTTTGGGTCCTTCTTTTGGGCCCTTTTGTGGGGCCCTTGGGAAGTCGTACCCTGGCATTTACAACGTAAATATGAACATTAACAAGTCAATGACCCTCCATATCAGTTTCAACCATACAATTACATGCAACACGTCCAAACATGCTAGGCCTCATTAATACACACACATGCATGTCTCAAGGACTATCTTTCGAACGTCTTGGACGTTTGACCTCCAAACTTCATGAAAATCTATATACTGACTATAAACATAATTATTAATCATTTAAGGACCTAAAAAGCTCATAAAACACTCACAGACACATAAAAGCATCTAAGGCCCCTTTGGCGACTAGTCGTCGAACGTCTTGGTCGTCCCTAGACGTTTGACTTCCAAATCACCTCAAACTTTCCAAAATGACTCAATACCATATTTTAAACCATTTTAGGACCTTAGACACTTATGAAGAACATGTTAGGCTCTAGACACCCTAACTAATTTTGGGGGTCTTACAAAATGTGTTTATATGAAAGGATTGCTCATATAGTTACACATACACACTCATGCATGAATGAAGTGAAGTATGAACATGTGTGTGTGTGGGGGGTGTTTATGTGAAAGGTTTCCTCACATACATGTACACATACATACACATGAAAGCATGTCCATGATGCTTGTATGATGATCTAGTAAAGAGGGGATCTCTTGAAACGTGTTCTCAATTGTATCCTAAACTAGATATTGCTCGAATATGCTATGTCCATGTGAACTATTTTCTCACATAATTTAGGTTGATGAAATGAAATTCTCATCTATAACCTATGAGCTAAGCATATGATGATTTAGACCTCCGAAAGCCACTTTTGTGAAGTAAAGTTAATAAAGAATAATAAGGGAACTTAGCTTAGCACCGAGTGAGCTTGAAGATTATGGGTACCCTTTCCAAATGTGTGAAATATTGTTCACCATAGTCCTCATGAGGTGGATAAATACAATGCCTCAATAGGCATAAATAGGGTTTCCGTATATACCTCAAAATTTCAATAACTATGTTACCCCATAGGACCTAGCAAGTGGATCGACCTAAAATGCTAGAATGGTATTCATCTCTTACCTTTGCAAGTAAGTTTCCTTTTTTTGTTATGAGGGGATGACACCTAATTCCATGTTTGGCTTACATGGTCTTATTGTCGGTTAAGGCTATTGTTTCCCTAATGTAAAATGGACAATGGAAGTAACGTAATGGACCCTAACTAAAATAACCTAGGGGAAGTTGCTTAGTGTAGGTGAGGGTATGGGACTTTACCTATATATTGCAAAATTAGCTCTTGAAGAGAGTTCTAGGAAGGTGTTCTATATGTATATGACTATGTATCTGTCTCTTATGTGTGACATTATGGTATTGACCTAACTGTGTGATGATATGCATGGTATGAGTCTTATAGTGTCTATATGATGAAGTCTTACCATATATGCATAATGTTGGTCTTGTTGACTATGTGATGAGGTCTTACTTGGTATGCATGTAGATTGACTATACTTGTAATGTTGTTGTATGATGTAAGTGATATGCTTGTGGTCTCTTTATGAGTTTACTTTGTATGTGTGATGTTATTGCACTTCACATGTACATTGTACTAGTAGCCTTTGATTGGGATTATGAGTAAGGTCTTAGTATGTCAATATGAAATGAAGTCCAAATATGTTTTTGTTGACTATTGCCTATTATGATGTTATTGGTAGTGATGAATTGCATGTGGTCTTGAAGCGAGCCTTATATGTGATGCATAGAACATGTTGGTTCATATGTGAAGTAGGTGTCTTAGGATATTCTATGTTCCTATGAATGCCTATGTTTAAGTAAATGAAGGTTGTATGAATGTTCACCTCGGTGGCATTAAGATGAAGCTTGAGTATGGATGGTTGAATGGGACACTATTCATGCATTGCACCAAGTATCCTTAGAGGGTTACTTGGGGGTTAATTATTTAAGATAAAAGGAGTAAAATGTCATGAAATGCTAAATGAGCTTTAGATGACTTAAGTGACTTTATGTGATGTTAAGAATAGTGTTGTAAGACCCCCAAAATGAGTTAGGGTGTCTAGATACTAACATGGTTGTCTTAAGGTTATAAGGTCTTAAAATTGCTTATAATAAGGTATTGAGGCAGTGTGTAAAGTTTGAGGTGATTTGGAAGTCAAACGTTAAGGGACGACCAAGACGTTCGACGACTAGTCACCTATGTGCCTCATGTGGATATACATGCTCATATTTGTATGTCATGAGCTTATAAAGTCTTAAAATGAGTTAAAATGATTTTATAGTATGTATATGGAGTTTCATGAAGTTTGGAGGTCAAACGTCCAAGACGTTTGAAAGTTAGCCCTTGAGACGCTCATGTGTGTCTTGATGAGGCCTTGCATGTTTGGAGGTGTTTTACGCGTGAATTTTTGGTGAACCTTGCATGGAAAGTCCTTGACTTATCAATGTAAATATTTATGTTGTAAACGTCTGGGTAAGACTTCTCAAGAGCCACGCAAAAGGGCCCACAAGAAGGACCCAAGGTTTGTCGAGACACTGCCTTAGCAGTGTCAATCGACTGAACCAAACGGCGCTTAGTTGGTTGACCAATGGCCCGTTGGTGAGGTGTCGTCAATGGACACTTATCTTGGGAAAGACTCATCCAAAGAAAAGGCCAAGGTCCAATCTACTGAAGCCACAGACGGCCCATCGATAGACCTACTGGCCGTCGATGGTGGTCCGTCGATGCAGGCTGGTGCATAACTGTCTGCGACTGTTTCATTAAAGTGGTGAACGGGAAATTCACCCCACGTGCTAAACTGAACCTAATAGGTTTATTTAGCTATTTTTGGGTCTATATAATTGATCAAAAACGTGACCAACCCATTCCCAATTCAATTCACACCAAATAAAATTTCCCTTCAAAACCAATTCTCCCTAGAAACCTCCATTGAAGGTGAAGCTCAAGAACAGATTGGAGATTGGATTCCTATGGATTATTCATCAAGTTTTTTAGGTTTTCAAATAGTCAAAGGTATGGTAATCCTTCATCTCCAAGTAACCTTTAACTTGGAGAGTTAATCTCAAACTTTTCAAAGGAGTTTCATGATCAAATCTCTTCTTCTTCAATCTAGCCATGGGTTCTTTCTAAAAATGTTTTAAATGATTAAATCATGATGAATTGATGTTAATGTATTGGTTTTAACGTGATTTTAATCCAATTGCATGATGAACTCATATCCCTTCCCAAAATCAATTTAGCCCTTGCATGGGCATTGTGATCATGGCTTGTCATTGGTAGATTTGTGATTCTATTACATTGAATTGGTTATATCTAATGTTGTTTACGTGAATTGATGATGAATTGATGATGAAGGATCCATGTGGATCAATTTATGAAAAATTGAACATGCTAAGTTTACAATTCTAGGAGTTCACTGTAACGTTTGTACTTAATTGTATAAATGTGGAATCAAATTGTAGTAGGCTTGAATTTAGGTTAGGTAGTCCTTAACTACTGCCTTATATTGATGTTACTGGTGAATTTTGGGTATGAACCCTTGGTGATCAAATTAAAGAAATCTTGGTAAGGATTGACATATATGTTATAACCTATAGATTGATGATTTTGGCATGTTTATGGTGAGATTCAATTATGTTAAAGTAATCTTTAGATACTACCTATGTAATGTGATTATGAATTATATGTAATGGATCTAATATGGATCAATGCATGATAGTTTTAATACGATTAACCTAAGTAAGTTCAGCTTCCATGAATTCCTAATATAAAGCATGCTTATTGTGATCTCGAGCTTATTGGCAATTGTAGTAGGATCTCATCTAGGCTATGATTTTTTAGCTACTGCCTTAAACATATATTAATGATAGAAGATGATTGAGGAACTAAACTAAGGAAGTTAGTTGATGATCTATAACTCCCTATTTTCTAGTATATATGTGATAGCTTGTATTAAGTTATAGTATGATCTTGTGGTAGCTTATACATGAATTCATGTATGATTATGTTACTTTAGATACTTCCATATTCTTGATTTATTGATGAAAGAGTAATGGTCAATGGTGACCAAAGGATAAACGATTGGTAAGAATTTCTCTACTCTTCTATTTCTCTACTTCTCTATATTATGTAGTTGATGAAGCCTTGTATGGTATTTAGTGGTATGGTCCACTTATGGTGGCGGTGTTTACTTCTTGTCAATCTATATATGTGTTTATTATGGCCTTGAAGGAAAATTGATGAATATGTGAATATGTGCTTATGATGATACTATGTGAAGCTTATGCCTACTTTCCTATTCTAGTTGTGATTTAGGTTGTATGGCTATTGTATAAGCATGTGTATATCTATGTTAGGGTAAAGTGTAGGTGCTGCCATTGATGAATTAAAATGGTTAATAATCCCTTACCTATGTACCCCTATATGAATGCATGGATAGCCAAAGTTAGGAGTCTTAAGTGTAGCATGAAGTTGACTTGCCTCCTATGCTAAATTGTGTTATGTGGTCTATGATTGAAAGTGTAATGTGTTCTTAAGAGGGTGGCTGCCTCAATGTGTTGTTGATAGACATTATGTGATCATATTGACCAATGTACACACACACACACTCTACATGCATGCTTACAAGTAGTATAGGTCATGGTGTCTAAATGAAAGGTAGTTCTCATATTCACTAATGTCTACTATTATGCATGCTAAGCTTGAGTCCATGAAAGTGTGTTATGAACATGTTTTATATGGTATAATGTGAAGTATGTGGTATGATGAAGTATGATTATACCTACTGTCTAATTGTGTTTATATGAAAGCATGGTTCATATAGTTACAATTGTACACTTATGCATGAATGAAATGATGTATGTCCATGTGTGGCATTTATGTGTTATGTGAAAGGTTTTCTCACATATAAGTATACACACACATGAATGATGATCTAGTCAATAGAGGAGCCTTGAAAGGTGTGCTCAAGTGTATCCTTAACTAGATAGTGCTAATACATATGCTATGTCCATGTGAAAGGATTTCTCACATGATTTAGGTTGATGAACTCTCATCTATGACCTATGAGCTAAGCATATGAGGGTATGACTCTCCTAAGCCTATGTTTTATAAAGAAATGATAATAAAGACTTTTCCAATAAAGGGAACTTAGCTTAGCACCGAGTGAACTTGTATATGAGTGTGTGTCTCTTTCCAATGTGGGAAGCTAGGTCTGCCATAAATATCATGAGGTGGAAAGCCTCATATCCCAAGGGCATAGAGGGATGTTTCCATGATGGCCACCAAGTTCCATAAATTGTGCTTGCCACATAGGATCTAGCAAGTGATATCACCTAATATGCTAGCATGATACTCATGTCTTACTTTGGCAAGTAACATGCCCTCTTTTTGGTGTGAGGGGATGACACCAAATTCCATGTTTAGCACCCATGGTCTTAGTGTCGGTTAAGGCTATAGTTTCCATAAAGTAAAATGGACAATGGAAGTAATTGACTAGGACCCTAACAAGGATGAATTAAGGGAGGTTACTTAGGATAGGTGGAAGTAATGAACCAATCTAGACATTGCACAAGTAGCTCCTTAGGAAGTCCGAGGAATGTGTTCTAATGTGTATTATTATGCTTATGTTCTTATACATGACATTGTAGTATTTGTCTACTTGTTATGAAGGTGTGCATGGTATGAGTCTATATGATGTGATCTTATCCTTATATGCACTATGTTGGTCTAAATGACTATATGATGAAGGTATTGTATTGACATGAATAAAGTTGTCTTAACTTACTTGTTGATGTATGAATTGGGTGATAAGGCTTGTGGTCTCATGATAGGTCTACTAAGTATGTGGGAGGTTATGGGGCTTCACATGTACATTGCACTAGTAGTATTAGATTGGGATTGTGAGTAAGGTCTCATAAGGTTCTATATGAAGTAAGATAAGTATATGTCCATAATGACTAAGAGTTTACAGTAAGGTTCTCATGGTCTTGACTTAAATGTGTCTATGATGTATTATGCTTCTATGATGGTATGTGTTGAATTATGTAGATTGTATGTATGCTTTCCTTGTGGTCTTAATGTGATGCATTGCACCAAGTATCACTAGAGGGTTACTTGGGAGGCTAAGGAGTTAAAATAAAGGACGTTCATTGTTAAGGCAAATGAGCTCGCTGTAAAGTGACCTCAAATGCGACTTAAATTCTATATGTGATTTTCTATGATGTTTGGCCTTTGAATATGTCTAAATGAAGCATGTGAATGATATAAATGCTATTGTATAAAGATTTTATTAAGATTTACTCAAAAAGGCATGAAGTATGATTTTAAGAAAATGTCCCTTTTAAATGCATGTTTTTGCATGGTTGCCATACTTAGTGCATTCTTGTACTAGTCTCAATCTCTACTTTTTACACAAAGTGTAGGATATGGATGCTGAAAGGATATCTATATGATTGAGGAGCTTGATATGTGATTCCCAAGTTCAAGGAAAGGAATCCTTAAATCCAAGGATGTCCTAATATGTAGTTTAATGTAAAGTTCTTAAGTATTATACTTATGTATTATGTTGTAAGGGTTGTGTCCCTAAAGTACTCTTATGATGTTGGGTCTAGGATGGCAAAGAGACTTAAGGTCTAAATATGTATTATGACTTATGTTTTATATATATATGAAGTGACGTTTCTAGCATATGATGTGCTATGAAAAGTTTTAAATTTTCCGCTAAATTTACTATGACAATGTGATGAATGATAGCTATGGGCTTGTATAAGACCTCCGAGAGGTCATGAAAGCCCTGTTACTTCTAGGGGGTGCTCCCGGGATGTGAAAAGTGTCCATGTCTATATGATGTATATGAGCTATGTTGTTCTTATTGTATCAAGGTTTTATGAAGTTTTACAAAAAATCATGATGCATGCTTTAAATGTAAAATGTCCTTTTAAATGCATGGTTGTCATACTTAGTGCATTTGTGTACTAACACCATTCTTCTTCACCTAGTGTAGGTTATGGATGCTTAAAGGATTTCTCTAAAGTGAAGGGCTTGATATGTATTTCTCAAGCTCAAGGAAAGGGATCCTTAAGTTCAAGGATTTCCTATGTCATGTTTTATTCAAGTTATGTAATAGCTTAGTTAATATTTTATGTTTTAAGGGTCATGTCTCTATTCTAATCTAATGATGTTGAGTCTAAGATGGCAAAAGAGACTTATGTTATTTTTTATATTAATGTAAGTGATGTTTCTAGCATATTATGTGCTATGAAAGTTTTAAATTTTCCGCTAAATTTACCTATGAAAAGGCAATGAATTATGATTATGGTCTTGTATAAGACATCCGAGAGGTCAAGTACGCCATATTACTTCTAGGGGGTGCTCCCCGGTCGTGACAAACGTGGTATGAGAGCATGAGGTTATAAAAGTGGTTTTAGAGTCCAAAGTCTTATATTTCCACGTCCAGTAGAGTCTCGTTCATCGTTGGTAAGTTGCGACACATCTATGAGCGAGAGGCTATAGGATGATAGTGTCACGACTGGATTCTAGACGCCAGACGAGATCGGCGTCGTTGACCTCTCAGAGGTCGCAGACAAGCCTACTTACGTCATTACTCCATTACATAGGTTAATTTTAGCGGAAAATTTGAAACTTTTTGTTTCCTAACATACTTATAAAAACATTCTCATTAATACGTAATTGTTCACCATCAACCATCTAACATTAAGAGATAATCAAATGAAAGGAATAGTTCAATACTTATAAAGCGTATAATTGCCAAAATGGCACCAATACATAGTCTGAATAAAAACAGGAAAGAAACGCTAGTGGAACATGCTCCACTAGCTCAACTCTAAAACTAAGCTAGAATATAAAATAGTAGCATCCTCGAAAGCATGAGGACCTACCAAAACCAGATGAATGCTGGACGTCCGGATAACTACAGCGATGATCCTGTAGCTCTATCGTCCACCTGTGCCTGCACCTAAAATAGTAGAATTCGTATAGGATTAGTACACACTTGTACTAAGTATGGGTATATGCAAGCACACACCAAGGACATGCATGAGAAAGAATACCTCTTTCCTAACAACGTGATATTTGGAAGTCAAGTCAGTAGACTTGCCAAATTGGGATTAGGAAAGTTTCTAAATTTGGATTAGGAAAGTAAATGATCATTCCAAATTTGGATTAGGAAAGTCAGTGAGCTTTCCAGATTTGGAATAGGAAAGTTATGCCATGAGAATAACATACATCATCATACTTTTCACATTTGCACATAGCACATAACATTTATACATAGAACATATCATATAGCATACAGTACATTTTTCATGTAGCACATAACTTCTTTCATATCATTCATTCATATGCCATGAGACCTTGGAATCATGGACTTGACATTAAGACATCCCAGAAATGAGGACTCAACAGATGGGACCTCAACTAGGGAACCTCCATTAGCAAACAGAGAGTCTGCTTCATTCATTCATACGTGCTTCATTTCATTTCACTCATAGTCCCGTGTGACCACCAGCTATACCTAGGATGTAGTTTAAGACTTTCATTAGGTTCGTTGTGCAATGACCAAGAATGACCTAATGTCATTACTTGAATCTAACTCACCTTTTGATTATCCTATCCTAACACCTTTGGTATCATTTATTTCATTATGCGCATCATCTAAGGCTGGCCTCATTCATTCATTGGGAACTTTAACTTTAACCGACATAGATCATGTGAGCATCATGAAATCCAGTGTCTCCCTAAAACCGAAAAGAGGTGGAATCACCGGACAAAGTGATCCAATAACATGCTAGCGTACATGGGAATTTAACCCCGCCAGATCCCTATATTGGCAGTATAGGTTCGAAGACTAGGAGATATAAGGAGACCCATACCCGGCATGCCGGACAGTCTCATCTCATGAGAGTTACGTGAACCTCCGTCCTTCCCGAAAGAAGGCATCACCGCTCATAGCTAGTCTATCGGTGCTCGGTATAAAGTTCCATTTTATTCATCTCATACGTCATGGAAGCTGGCTTCTAGTATGAGGAGATCATAGCTCATTAGATGATTTATCATCTCATCATTAGTATTAAGTGTGTTAAGCTCAATACCTTCATTAGAGTGTTCATAGAGTCTGGTCTCTTCATTATCTTACACTCTCATAGGTGAGTACGTATTGGTAACATTTATTTAGGCTCATTTGAGATTACTCTCATCATTTACATTAGCCTTATATCATGTTGTCACCACATTCATTATCATTAGCACCTTTGCTTTTCATAGTTACTCACCTCTTATTACGTGAACGTTCATTTCATCATATGCCAATGCACTTGGCCATTTAGTGTATCTTACACTCATACTTAACCCTTCTAGGGTTCATCATTTCATTACATACTTCTTAGATTCACTTACTTTGAACATATGTTAGACTTATGTGTCTATACATACAAGCCATGAGGCTTCATTCATATTTCGCCAAAGTGATTCATATCTTTCTAAGATTATGTGATACAAGACTTATGCATCTTGTATGTATGCCAAGATCTTGATTTCGATCTAAGTATGTGGCATTATTCTCGGATATTTTATTCACGTATGACTTATGTATCAATACGGAAGCTTGGGCAAGTAAACCCAAGTCTTGAATCAATTAGATATCATTTATATTTTTAATTGATTTTATTCTAATATTCATAACATTATGACTCTAAGTTAAATCACAATATTAACATTGAAGGATTAATTTTCTCCTTAATAATACTCCTAAGTTGGCCGAAGGGTTGTGGGTTCAAACCCCCCCAACCCCTTTTTAATTTTTATTAACCTCATCTTGTCCATTCTCGCCTAAACCAAGAGGTTGTGGGATCAAATCCCCACAGCCTCTTTTATTTTTGTTATTTAATTCGCATAAGTAGGGAGGTTGTGGGTTCGAACCCCCACAGCCTCCTTATCTTTAATTCAATTTCGCTAGGGGCTGTGAGGTGGTGGGTTCGAACCCCCACAGCCCCATATATTCTCTTTTTTTTTTTTTTAATTTTTCGCTAGGTTGAGGGTACTTGGCAGTGAGGTCGTGGGATCGAACCCCCACAACCTCACTTGCTTTATTACTCATTTTCGCCCCCTCTCTATTTCCAGCCTTGAGGTCGTGGGTTCGATTCCCACGCCTCACATTTTCTTTTTTCTTTATTTTTACTCTTTCTTTCTTCCCAAGCGTTGCGTGTTCGATTCCCCCCAGCCCCATTTCCCTTGTTATTTTCTCGCGTCAACAGCAGGTAAGGGGTTCGAAACCCCTTAGCTCCCTTACATTTTTTTATTTATTTTTTTCAGCCCCTTGGTCATGTGAGGTCTTGGGTTCAATTCCCCTTGACCTCACTTACTTTAATTCAATTGTTAAACTCTCCGAAAAATTCCCAGAATCTGGCCGAAACCAAATTTCCAAAAGCTGGAAATTTGGTCACATTTTATTTGCAGCCCATACTCTCTATTTTTTTTCCATTAGTTTAGGACAATTTTCGTAGGACGTTTAACCAATCGTTTAGCATAAAATTTAGGTGTAGTTTAGGATCGCATTTAGTCAAGTGTTTACACTCTAACTTTGTAATTTCACACACCATATGAACATCACCTTATGTACCACCTTTACACATGAAATACAAGACTAAAAACATGTTTTTCGCACCCTCAAACAGTGACTAAAACGTCACTGCCAACATACCTACACATCCACATTTTTATTCAATTTCGCATGGATAATCATTCATGTAATTTCACGCACATAAACATGTTCCCAATCAATATAAACATTTCACATATGCCTAAATCTACCAGCACAAAATACCCAACCTACAAAGTCATTTGGGAGCTAGGGACAAGGACATGCAATGGGGAACAACTTAGTTTCGGATTAAATTCGTCTGAGTCCTAAGGGTCTCTTGGGAAAGGGACCAAGAGTAAGAAGACCCATACCTTTTTGACGTTTTTACAATACACGACCTGCTGTCCAACCTCTCCAAACCACGTTCAAGTCCAACACTTCAACACCAATCGACGGAAGACTCCTCCCCTTTGCTTAAAGTGATGGATTAACGTTGTTTTCTCAGATTTTTGTGTGAGTTCTTCAAGTGTGAAGAACTTCAATATATTTTCTGTTCTTGAAGTTGTTTAGGCAGAGAGAAAACGTGAGAGTTAATGGTGAAAATGTGGGAGAGAGAGATTGTGAGAGAGTGGCTTCAAATTAGGAGTTTTAGTTTGGGAATTAGTCAAACTAGGACTCCTTGTTAAACCTTTAAATGAAAAAAAATCTGATTTTTCTTTTTCTTAAATCAGCTTATATTTATTAATTAATTAAATTAATTTACCAACATAAATTAAAAATAAATTTAATCATTGCTTCTAGTGGGGCTCGAACCCGAGTGACACCCCATTTGCGAAAATGGGTCACTTCGGGTCACCCAACCCGAATTGCTTTAATTAATTAAATTAATTAATTAAATATTTAATTCCTCAGGGTAATTACAATATTACCCTTGGCCTGGAAAAGACCATTTTACCCTTGGACCCTCAAAACTTGAAATTTCTTCTTTTAAGTCCTGTAAGGACTCCTTCGATTAAATCTTCGTTTTCGTGAGCCTCACATGGTTGGTTCCAACCTTTCCAAGTTCAATTATCTCCCCGAGTTAGTTGGCTTGGTCGTAGTAAGGGTTCTGAGGTCTGGTTCTATGCGTATTAGTCCGTGTGGACCTTGGTCTAATCGCAAGCATTCTTGAAAACCTAAGTTTTGATCCTATTCATTTTTAGGATTGTTATAGATAGAGTTTCCCTTCTTCACTATTCTCATGTCGTGCCACAGAACTTAACTCTATATGATCTCTTTCTTATGTTTTCTTGTCCGGTGGTCTTTTAGATGTGATTGCTTGGATGAGATGGTATCTCTATGCTTGAGGGAGAAAAGGTGAGTTTTGATGCTTACTTTGGTTTATGACTTGATGAGTATCTGTGAAGGTGAATTTTGACATGTGTTGATGTGATGCCATTTATGGCTATATATGTGATTCATAAGAAGTGACATGTTATCTGAAGATTTTGTAATGATATGGTTTAGGTTGAAATGCTTTGAAGAAGTGTGATAAATAGCTAAAGAAAGCATGTTGCCTTTATATATGTGTAATGATTCAAATGTTGCCATTGTATATGTGTAAATGTTACATTGTTGCCTTGGTATTTGAGAAGTGCTTCATAGTTGCCTTGTATGGATTGGAGTCCTTTGGTATAGACTTGATCCTAGAAGTGATGGTAGTATGCTTACCTTATAAGGTGATTATGGGGTATGCTAGCCATGGCAGAACCCTTATGATTAGTTGTTACGACCCTCAAGTACACCCTAGGAGAAAGGGGTACTCTTGAGTCGTCACACGGTGGTGTCGACCTCTCGGAGATCTAAGACAAGCCCTTAGACATCTTTCATTGTATAACCATAAAAATAGCGGAAAATTTAAAACTTTTCATAGCACATCATATGCTAGAACATTACTTCATATATATATATATATATATATATATATATATATATATAAACTTTGTATTACATAGTTAGACTCTAATGTCTCTTTACCATCTTAAGACACAACTCAATAGAATAGAATAGGGACACAGCCCTTAACAACATAAAATATAATTCTAAGCTATTACATCAACTTAAAGAAATATTTTGACATAGGCAACCCTTGAATCATAAGGGTCCCTTTACTTGAACTTGGGAGATCTATCCAGGATCTTCACTTAGGAGACATCCTCTAGCCATCACCACCTACACTTTGTGTAAAAAAGATGAAGAAGACTGGTATTAGTACAAGAATGCACTAAGTATGACAACCATGCAAAAACATGCATTCAAAGAGGACATTTCATTTGAAATCATGCAACATGTCTATTTAGTAAACTTCATGAATGTAGGAACATATAAGCTCAATATAGTTCACATACATCATATAGACATGGATTATACCCATAATAACACATAAAGCCATTTATCATACTTTAAAGAATATTCAATACATACCATACATTACCTCTCTTTCTATCTTACTTCTTTCCTTAAGTAACCCTCAAGTGTGGTTAGTACAATGTATCACTTTGAGGTCACCTTACAATAGTCTTTCATAATATGCTTCATCAACACAACCACGTATACCCACAAGTCATAAGAACATGAAAGACATCAACTTCACATAAGGACCATCACCTAAGAAAACTCCTAAGTCACACTAGTGCAATGTGTAGATAGCATCCCAAAATACTACTTCCACCAAGTGTACTTAAGAAGTCTCCCTAGACTAGGAATAACATACATAATAAGTCATAACTCTTTTATAACTAGACATAAGGCCACATATTTCATAGCATCATATAAGGACTCTTTCCTTTACTACAGCCTTAGTCATAACTCATTTAGTTCATATCATAGATAAACCACCCTCATAACCCCTTCACAAGATTACTTGTGCAATGTACACATGGAGTCTCATACCCCCACATATACTAAGTAAACCCATTTAGAAGCCATAAGTGTAATTCACACACATACACATAATTCATGTCTTAATCATAGCAAAGTCGCTTAGCAATGCATTCATACAATTCATACATAACATCACATAAGTCTTTCTTGTATACATGTACTAATCTTATCCTTTCTTGAAGTTCACTTGTGCAATGCTTGGGTAGGGGACATAATCCTACCTATACTAAGTAATCCTCTCAAGAAGTTGTGATTAGAGTCCATAATCTTATCTTAATTCATTATTTACTTTGGGAGATTTAGTCATAACTGACATAGACCATGTGAGCTATATGGAATCCGGTGTTTTACTCCCACACCGAAAAGAGATGGTTAACACTTGACTAAGGTGTAACCAATCGTACATAGATATATAAGTGGTATCCACAAGCTATAACCTACGGGGCACATAGTTATGGAACATGGAGATTGCTTCGAGAAACCTTAACTTACTAGCGTGGAGGTTTCCATCTCATGAGACAACATCTATTTTGGGAACCCGAACTTGCTAAACATGAAGGTTCTCTTTGTGGGAAGCCGGACTTACTAACGTGAAGATCCCACTCTCATTGTCATGTTCACTCGGTGCTATGCTTAAACTCCCTTTATAAACATATTTAAGCCTTTAGTACATTAATTCATATATATTAGGCCTTAGGGACTTACTCCCTCATACATCATATATCTCAAAGGTATCTAGGATGAGAATTCTACATTCACCATAGAACCTACATTATGTGTCATTTCACATAATCATATCATATTCATACCATAGTCTAGTTTAGAGTATAATTAAGTAATACCTTTCAAGAGACTCACTTATTCATTAGACTATCATTAACATACTTCATTCATACATGCATGTGTGTGTGTACATATATGTGAGATGTACCTTTACATAAACACCTTTAGGCACACATGTTCATAGCTTCATTAATCATATACTTTACATGCATAGAAATAGGTAATGATGCATAGGAGAACTATCCTTTCCTTAGTCATCATGAATCTACCCTACTCATAGATATATATGAAAGGTGTGTGTACATTGGTCAACATGATCACATAATGGCTATCATATATTATTGAGGAAGCCACCCTCCAAAGATCACAACACTTGTACAACATTCGTCAAGTCTTGAGTCAACACATCTAGAGTATTAAATACTATAGACTATACACACTCACATTACATCCTAAGAGGCAAGTACATATTCAATAATAGAATAGAACACTCCTAGTATACTTTGATTACACATTTATATAGGGTTCATACAAGTAGGGATCATGCTACAAGGATGTTCATCATCATTATCCATATAGACCACACCTAACCCTAACATGATAATCACACATATATATATAACATCATCCCTACACCTAGGTCATGCAACTAGTTTTGAGGGCTATTCATATACTTCACATAACATCAATTCATTTAGAACATGATATTAGAATCAAGGCTAAATCCTTCAACTTCTTAATCATAAAAATCATCATATCAATTCATCTTGCATCTAATGCCTTCAAGGCCATGATCATAATACATAAACATGTACAAGAATGTAAACACCACACCATAAGTGGACCATACCAATGAATACAATTCAATGTACATTCTAGGCTAATTAGAAAAAATAGGTCAAGTTACCAAATCTCCAAGCTAATGAGCATCTTTGATCATTCCTCCACAATTCATATTCAATTGATATAGAAAGTAATATCAATAAGCAATTCAATACAATCTAATCACAATTCTATAAACATGGAATCAAGATCACAAGACCCACATTATAGGCAAATTTGAGAAATTAGGAGGATCATGGGTTATTCATAAAATTGGATAGTATTTCATCATAAAATCAGTAGATAAACATATATTCATTATTATAATGCTTTTGAAATCAATTTGAGAATGAACCCATGGCTAGATTTAAAGATACGATTTTTGACGTAGAATCATGTTTTGAAAAACCATTGAAAGGACTCCATAGATGAATGGTTATCTAGGAATGAAGGATCACCATACCTTATACATTAAAAATCCCATGAAGATCTGAGAAGAAAGCTCCAAGAATCCAACTCCATAGCTTGTTCTTGAGCTTGGTCTTCAATGGAGGTTTTGGGGGGTTTGGAAGAGAAGAGAACTTTGGGAATTTTATTTCTTAATGGGTGTTGGGGTTTTGGCTTGGGAAAGGGTTCAAAAAGGTCCTAATCAGTTAATAAACGTCCCCCTAAGTTACCAAAACACCCCCATTCGAATTGGGACTTTTAGACATGTCACAACTGACTTAAAAATGACGCAACCGGATCTGGGAGTAGGATGCGCGTCGCGGGGCAGCGTCCCAATTCTGCCCCAAATAATTTTTGAGGCAGTGAGGTGCGTTCTAGGCGCGCATCTCACAGGACAAGTCCAAATCTTGGCCTGCTCGCTACCTTGGGCAGCCTTTTGTCCAATGTTTGGGTCATCCTTGGGGGCCCTTCGTGTGGTCCCCGGGGAGTCGTACCCATACTTTTTAACCCTTAACATTTATATTAAGATACTAGGGTCAACTCCACTATTTTTGGACTTCAAACAAAACATAAAAACAAGGCAAACATACAAGGACTCACTAGCACGTCTAAAGACCAACTTTCGAACGTCTTGGACGTTCTTGGACGTTTGACCTTCAAACCTCTTCAAATCAATTATACAAGCTGTAAAACACTTTATTTCCATGTTATTAACCTTTTTAGGCTCATGTGAGGATCTATCTACCTTAGTTCATTTTGAGGGTGTGTCATTAGTTGATTGGTTCCCCTATGAACCTATTCAAAGAGTGGGGAAAAGGGGAAGAAAAGAGTTTTGTTCCATAGGTTGGAATTATGTTTTTCCCTAAGGTTGATGTCACATCCCAAGAGCATAGCCTAAAAGATATGGCATTCTCGGAGTGCAACCGGCGTACTTGACCTCTCGTAGGTCTTGTACAAACCCTTTCGCATCATTCATCGCATATACATATATGAAAAGTAGTGCGGAATTAAAACTTTTCATAAACATTCGAATGGTCTTTGAAAATATCTTTCATATAACCAAAGGAAATACTAAGTCTCATGTCATCAAATCTTATACTCGAAATATACTTGGGACATGGCCCATACAATCAAAATATAGTACTATCAAGTCTATTACAATGATTTAATAAGAGAAACTCTAAAGACATCTATGCCCTCGAGTCAAATGAAGACATACTTAAAACTTGCTTGAAAGATCCTATAATACAAGCTTCGCATCAAATAGCACCTTCACCTATGAATCAATTTAGAGATAGAGAAAGATATGGAATTAGTACAAACACATGTACTAAGTATGTCTTAATGCATAAAAATCATGATAACGAACATTTAATGGAAATATGCTCTTTTTGATTAAAACATCATAGTATAAGCATAAGAAAAACATTTAACACCTTAGAAACACATAAGAAACCACATCAGCATTTTATCATATTTTAGGAAATGTTACAGTGAATCATTTTAATGTTACAGTGAACTACCTTAAGCTTTACAGTGAACAAATTCCAACATGCATCCTTCTCACTAAAAGTTATCCTACGACTCACTTGAGTAAGACAAATAGAGACCGCCCATAAACCCTCTCTAAGTACACCTAAATGATCCTCGGGACTACTTATAAAGATATGAATACACTTACAATACACCAAAACACATAACATGCATAATATGACAATCTCCTTACCAAGGTTATCAAAAGACTTACTTAAGTAATTCTAGAACAGAACGTCCATACACCATCTTCAAGATTACCTAAATAATCCTTAAGACTTCCTAAGATTAGATCATGCCTACTTTATAAATCAACATTCCTAACTAGAGTCATTCTCAAGATCTCCCTAAGTAAGATATGAAGAGATCATCCTTTATGCCCCCTTCACACTGTAACTAGGAAATCCTTAGAGTTACTCTAGATTAGGTATTCATTCATTCACATGCTTCCTAACATAAGTCATTACTTCATTAGTTCATTAAGAGACATTCATCACATAAGGACATTCAAGTAATGGTCTTGGAGAAGATCTAGGTACTCACTAACTAACATCTTCAAAGCCTAAAGGTGAAATGTCTAGGTAGCATCCCATACCACTACCTAAACTTCATAGACTTCTCAAATACTAGTAGGTATCCCATATGATGAGAATAGGAAATAACCTACATAGACCATGGTATCTAAGCATGGAATCCGGAGTTGTAACCTATTCCGATAGAGGGTGTTCTACTTGCCAATGGTAGAACTTGGACACATCCCATGTAGGCACATGGTTAAGGAATATGATGGGTTTATTTGTCCTCTATTCTCATATTACAAATAGAGATACTTCCCATACCATAATCACTCGGTGCAAGCCTTTGTTCTCATAGAGTATTTCACATAAAGGATCACATGAAGGGGTTCCATATCTAGTTCATAACCCAATCACATTCACCCTACCAAAGAGGTCCCCTATGGATGCCTTTCAATGGCGAAGAGGATAGCTTAATGACTTTATTAAGGATGATTTCATGCCGTTCCATCCAACCAACTTTAAGTCCATCATTCACTCAAGAAGGATACCATTACGGCTTTTGACTTCAAGGATATCATAACCTCTCAACTAGGTTGAGGGCTTCACATAATTTTACCTTCTCACTATGTTCAAGGCCACGTATCATTAATACATACAAGACTAAGAGGCTTTAGTATCCTAAGTCAAGACCTCTCATATTCACAAGTACATGTATCAAGTAAGGGACACAATTCTACCGAACAAGACATATCAATACTTCACTTTATCACATATCATATCATATCAAGAAGCACATAGGCACAACCAAGTTAACTATAGGTGATACTATATACTACTATAGAATCATCAATATAGTCATCATAAGACTCTATAACCAAGTACGAAGAATCATGCATCAACTCTAAGACTACACATAAGGACATAGCCATAGTCTAACAGGATCACCTAACATCATAAATAGAAGAACACATACTATCACCTTAATCACAAGTAGATTTATATGATGATACTTCACATAAGTCAACTACATCAATCATCATAATATATCAAGTAGTGCCGACAAGACCATGATCATGATAATACATAAAGTAACGCTGACGAGGCCACACAATTCACAATCATAACACATAGCATTGCCACCATAAGTGGACCATTCTAATAATAACATAATTCAAGACCTACATTACATAAATAAATATAATTAGGGAAGCGTACCACCAATCCATTCTCACCACTTCAATCCAAAGCTAAACCATCCAATAAATACCAATAGGCCCTTACCCATGGCCATGATCATCAATTCAATACATAAATCATAATACTCAATGAATCTAAGTCAATTCAATATAGATTTATCAATATAAGAAAGCCTATACATCAATTCAATACAATTCTTACATCATTCAATAGCCCATACAAAACTACACTAGAATTCATAAGCATTGAGACAAGATCATAACATCCAAAATATAGCCAATTTGAAGAGATTATGTTTTGCATGGGTTCATGAAGATTTTAGGTTAGAATAACCTAATTAACATCAATTCAATCAATAATCAATGAATGAAAATGTTTTATGCAATAACCCATGGCTAGATCAAAAGTTAGAAATCCATCTTTTGAGAAAGTCTTAGAAAATCACTTTAAAGTTTGGCTCCTTGATGAAGAGAGTTTCAAGGATGAAGAAACCATACCTCACTGATGTTAATCCACCAATTTTATGAAGAATCACCAATCAAAACTCCAATCCAAGCTCTTCCTTGAGTGTTGGCTCCAATAGAGTTCTAGAGAATTTCTTAGAGAATAAGGGTTTTGATTTTGAAGAATGAATTCATCTAGGTTGTAACAACCCTAAAAAATAGACATGCTAAGTAATGCTTAATGTGCCAAGAATGCCTACGATTAGACCAGGGTTCACACGGATTGATGCGCGTAGAACCAGACCTCGGAACCCTTGGTACAGCCAAGCCAACTAACTTGGGGAGTTAGTTGAGCTAGGAAAGGTTGGGACTAACCATGTAGGGCTCTCGAATACGAAGATTTACTCGAAGGAGTCTTTACCGAACTTAAAGAGAGGAAATCTTAAGTTTTGAGGGTCTAGGGGTAAAATGGTCTTTTACCAGGCTAAGGGTAATATCGTAATTACCCTAAATATATATTTAATTAATTATTTAATAAGGTGGGGGGGAAATTGGGGATAGAGAGACGAAATGGAGCTCTTGAAGTTAAGTCCTGCTCCACCCGGGTTCGAACCTAGGTGGAAGCAATGAATTTATATGATTTTTTTATTTAAGCTATTGAATTAATGTAATTGATTAATAATTATTATTCATTAGCTGATTTTAAGATAAAAATAAAAATAAGATTTTTAATAATTAACTAAACCTTATTTGACTAAGTCCTAAACTAGACTCCTAAGCCTAATATGACTCCCACTCTCTCACGTCTATCTCTCAACTCTCACGCTCAAACTCTCCCATTCTCTCATTCACGTTTTTCTCTGCCAAAATAACTTCAAAAACAGTAGCTAAACCAAAGTTCTTCACACTTGAAGAACTCACAACGAATATTACAAACAAACAACTAATCAAAAATGTTACGCAAGAGGGAGGATTATTCCGTCGAATTGGTGTTGAAGTTGAGGGGATTGAACGTGATTTTTGGAGAAAGTTTTGGGAATCAAGTCAAGGTTTGAACTACATAAAAGGTATGGGTTTTCTTCTCTCTTGGTCCCTTTCCCAAGAGACCCCTTAAGATTCAATAAATTCTAATCCGAAAACTAGGATTGTTCCCGTTGCATGTCCCTGTCACTAGCTCCCAATGAATTGTAGGTTGGGTATGTTTACTGGTAGTTTAAGTATGAAGATTGATGTTCGTGATAATGTGTTCATGATTATGTGTTTAGAATTGTAAGCATGTTAAGTTATGTCAACCGAAAGTATGTGAAAAATGATACGTTTTTATGGTTGAATTTTATGTGCGAATGTTTGTGTAAATCATCATGTGTAAAAGTGGTGTAATGTTGCTGTATGTAATAGTAATTCTTGGCTGAATATAATCATAAAAAGATTACACTTAAAGATGCACCAAATGATCCACGAAATGCCTTAAGAATTAACGTATGAATGATGATAAAAAGAAGCTGAAAATAGTGAACAAATTTCCAGCATTTGATAGGTTGGGTTCAGCCAAACAAAGTGGTACAAAATGCAATGAAAAATGAATGTAAAATAAGTGAAATCAGTAAGGATTGAACCCAAGACATCATTACATGAAAGCTACAAAAAAATCAACTTAAGACAAAAATGGATTGGAAGAGACTAAATTTCCAGCCTGCTGGAAATTGTAGTCTCGGCCAATTTTTAAGAAAATGAGCTTCGTTTAAAAAAAAAATTATTTAAAATGTGAGGTCATTGGGGATTGAACCCATGACCTCACTAAATGAAAATTTCATAAAAATTTCATGAGAAAAATGCAAGGAAAAATAGATGTGGTGAGTGGGGATTGAACCCCCAACCTCTTGAATGGATGAGAGAGTTAGGAGAAAAATAAAGGAGAGAAATAAATGTGGAGAGTGGGGATTGAACCCCCAACCTATTGAATGGATGAGAGAGTTAGGAGAAAAATAAAGGAGAAAAATAAATGTGGAGAGTGGGGATTGAACCCCCAACCTCTTGAATGGATAAGAGAGTTAGGAGAAAAATGAAGGAGAAAAATAAATGTGGAGAGTGGGGATTGAACCCACAACCTCTTGAATAGATGAGAGAGTTAGGAGGAAAATAAAGGAGAAATATAAAATGAGGTGAATGGGGATTGAACCCACAACCTCTTGGATAGGTTAGAAAGTTAATAGATAATTTAAGAGAAAAAAAAAAGAATGAGCTTGTGGGGGATTGATTCCACAACCTCCTTGACTTAAACGGAAAAAAAGGAGGAGAAAAAGAAAGGAAATATTATGGGATTGATGGGAATCGAACTAGGGTCTCCCAAATCTGAAAAATGTAATTAACAAGTTTAAAATAAGATTAAGTGTTGTCCAAGGGATTCGAACTTGGGTTCCCTTGCCCAAATTTCGTATTGATACATAAGTCATACGTGAATTAAATGTTCAAGAATAATGCCACCTACTTAGATCGAAATCGAGATCTTGGCATGCATACAAGATACATAAGTCTTGTACTACATAATCTTAGGAAGATATGAGTCACTTAACGAACTACGAATAAAGCCTCATGGCTTGTATGTATAGACCCATAAGTCTAGCATACGTTTAAAAATAAGTGAACCTAAGATATTTGAAATGAAATGATCAAACCCTAGAAGGGTTAAGTAAGAGTGTGAAACACACTAAATGGCCAAGTGCATTGGCCTATGATGAAATGAACAATGAAATGATGAAATGAACAATGAAATGATGAAATGAACAATGAAATGATGAAATGAACAATGATATGATGAAATGAACAATGAAATGATGAAATGAACAATGAAATGATGAAATGAACAATGATATGATGAAATGAACAATGAAATAATGAAATGAACAATGATATGATGAAATGAACAATGAAATGATGAAATGAACAATGAAATGACGAAATGAAAAATGAAATGATAAAATGAACAATCAAATGATGAAATGAGAAATGAAATGATGAAACCCTAGAAGGGTTAAGTAAAAGTGTGAAACACACTAAATGGCCAAGTGCATTGGCATATGATGAAGTGAACATTCACGTAATAAATGGTGAGTAATTATGAAGAGCAAATGTGCTAATGTTAATGAATGTGGTGACAACATGATACGAGGCTAATGTAAAAGATAAGAGCAATCTCAAATGAGCCTAAGTAAACGTTACCGATACGTACTCACCTATGAGAGTGTAAAATAATGAAGAGACCAGTCTCTATGAACACTCTAATGAGAGTATTGAGCTTAACACACTCAATACGAATGATGAGATGAGAAATCATCTAATGAGCTATGATGTCCTCATACTAGAAGCCAGCTTCCATGACGTATGAGATGAATGTAATGTAACTTTATACTAAGCACCGATAGACTGGCTATGAGCGGAGATGCCTTCTTTTGGGAAGGGCGAATGTTCATGTAACTCTCATGAGATAAGACTGTCTGGCATGCCGGGTATGGGTCTCCTTATATCTCCTAGTCTTCGAACCTGTACTGCCAATATAGGGATCTGGCGGGGTTAAATTCCCATGTACGCTAGCATGTTTTGGTTCACTTTGGCCAGTGATTCCACCTCTTTTCGGTGTGGGAGACACTGGATTTCATGATGCTCACATTTTCTATGTCGGTTAAACTTAAAGTTCCCAATGAATGAATGAGGCCAGCCTCAAATGATGAACATAATGAAATGAATGATACCGAAGGTGTTAGGGTAGGATAATCAAAAGGTGAGTTAGATTCAAGTAATGACATTAGGTCATTCTTGGTCATTGCACAACGAACCCAATGAAAGTCTTAAACTACATCCTAGGTATAGCTGGTGTTTACACTGGCCCACGAATGAAATGAAATGGAGTACGTATGAATGAACGAAGCAGACTCTGCGTTTGCTAATGAAGACTCCCTAGTTGAGGTCCCATCTGTTGAGCCCTCATTCCTGGGAAGTCTTAATGTTAAGTCCATGATTCCAAGGTCTCATGGCATACGAATGAACGAAATGAACAACGTTATGTGTTACATGAATTATAATATATTTTATGTGTACGCTGATGTGTGTTGTGTGCAGAATGTTAAGTATGATGATGTATGTTATTCTCATG
This sequence comes from Solanum sitiens, assembly GCA_016801875.1. Classification (NCBI taxonomy): domain Eukaryota; kingdom Viridiplantae; phylum Streptophyta; class Magnoliopsida; order Solanales; family Solanaceae; genus Solanum; species Solanum sitiens. The sequence continues at coordinate 1,027,692 of JABWTJ010000202.1, read as the reverse complement.
GCATAACTTTCCTATTCCAAATTTGGAAAGCCCACCGACTTTTCTAATCCAAATTTGGAAAGCTCATTGACTTTCCTAATCCAAATTTGGAAACTTTTCTAATTTCAATTTGGCAAGTCCACTGACTTGACTTCCAAAAATCATGTTGTTCTTTCTCATGCATGTCCTTGGTGTGTGCTTGCATATACCCATACTTAGTACAAGTGTGTACTAACCCTATACAAACTGTACTATTTTAGGTGCAGGCACAGGTGGACGATAGAGCTACAGGATCATCGCTGCAGTTATCCGGACGTCCAGCATTCATCCGATTTTGGTAGGTCCTCTGCTTTCGAGGATGCTACTGTTTTATATTCTAGCTTTGTTTTAGAGTTGAGCTAGTGGAGCATGTTCCACTAGCGTTTCCTTCGTATTTTTATTCAGACTATGTATTGGTGCCATTTTGGCAATTATACACTTAATAAGAATTGAACTATTTCTTTCAGTTGCTTATCTCTTAATGTTAGATGGTTGATGGTGAACAATTACGTATAAATGAGAATGTTTTTATAAGTATGTTAAGAAACAAAAAGTTTCAACTTTTCCGCTAAAATTAACCTATGTAAAGTAAGAATGACGTAAGTAGGCTTGTCTGCGACCTCTGAGAGGTCAACGACGCCGGTCTCGTCTGGGGTCTAGATTCCAGTCATGACAAAGTTGGTATCAGAGCCATAGGTTAAATTCCGAGAATAATGAGTTCCATCAACCACATTGAGTAGTTTCTAAGTCATGGTAGTGAAGTGCACCACTATCCTGGATTAGAGACTGCATGATGCGTAGGAAAATTTCCCTTCTTCTACTCTTTATCGTGCTATCTAGAGCCTTGACACTTTGTGTCATTCTAAATATCTAACTTCGTTCTTGTGTGCGCGCTTAGAAGAATACACACAAGAATTAGGATGACCAAGTGGTCTAAGGTGCTAGACTCAAGATCTGGCCTTCCCAAGAAGGGGCAGTGATAGAAATACCCAGCGTGAACGAAAGACGTTTGATAAGAGTGGTTGTTCGCATGAAGGTGAGTGCATGGTAGGTTCTAAAGCCTGCTATGAGTATTGATGAAGAGGAGAAGGCTAAGTTGGCTGCTTACTAGCTCAAGGAGATGGCTTAGGTATGGATTACTTCATAAATGCTAGACTACCATAGACTATCGAAACAGGGTAGTAAGGTTAAGTTTCCAAATAAGTTAGAGTTAAAATGAATTCATGCTTGCATGTCATGTAAATGTTTTTGTATAGCGTGGACATGATTTTTGTGTTGCATGAGTTGTGAGGTGCATCAAGTTAAGTGCGATTGAGAAGGAAGTTCCTCAATCTCAAATATGAAGCTTCAGATAAGATTGTGTAATATGCATTATCCAGAGTAAGTGTGAAACACAAATTCATAAAAAGTAAAGTCTCAAGTATGTTTAGATATCTTCAAAAATCACCCTCTTTATCTTAAAATGATGTGTAGTGTCATTCGGGGATGAATGTTCCTAAGGGGGGGATAATGTAACAACCCTAAAAAATAGATATGTTAAGTAATGCTTAATGTGCCAAGAATGCCTACGATTAGACCAGGGTTCACACGGATTGATGCGCGTAGAACCAGACCTCAGAACCCTTGGTACAGCCAAGCCAACTAACTTGGGGAGTTAGTTGAGCTAGGAAAGGTTGGGACTAACCATGTAGGGCTCTCGAATACGAAAATTTACTCGAAGGAGTCTTTACCGGACTTAAAGAGAGGAAATCTTAAGTTTTGAGGGTCTAGGGGTAAAATGGTCTTTTACCAGGCTAAGGGTAATATCGTAATTACCCTAAATATATATTTAATTAATTATTTAATAAGGTGGAGGGGCAAATTGGGGAGAGAGAGACGAAATGGAGCTCTTGAAGTTAAGTCCTGCTCCACCCGGATTCAAACCATGGTGGAAGCAATGAATTTATATGATTTTTTTATTTAAGCTATTGAATTAATGTAATTAATTAATTATTATTATTCATTAGCTGATTTAAAATAAAAATAAAAATCAGATTTTTAACAATTAACTAAACCTTATTTGACTAAGTCCTAAACTAGACTCCTAAGCCTAATATGACTCCCACTCTCTCACGTCTATCTCTCAACTCTCACGCTCAAACTCTCCCATTCTCTCATTCACGTTTTTCTATGCCAAAATAACTTCAAAAACAGTAGGTAAACCAAAGTTCTTCACACTTGAAGAACTCACAACGAAAATTACAAACAAACAACTAATCAAAAACGTTACGCAAGAGGAAGGATTATTCCGTCGAATTGGTGTTGAAGTTGAGGGGATTTGAACGTGATTTTTGGAGAAAGTTTTGGGCAGAAAGTCAAGGTTTGAACTACATAAAAGGTATGGTTTTTCTTCTCTCTTGGTCCCTTTCCCAAGAGACCCCTTAAGATTCAAAAAATTCTAATCCGAAAACTAGGATTGTTCCCGTTGCATGTCCCTGTCACTAGCTCCCAATGAATTGTAGGTTGGGTATGTTTGGTGGTAGTTTAAGTATGAATATTGATGTTCGTGATAATGTGTTCATGATTATGTGCTTAGAATTGTAAGCATGTTAAGTTATGTCAATCGAAAGTATGTGAAAAATGATATGTTTTTATGGTTGAATTTTATGTGCGAATGTTTGTGTAAATCATGATGTGTAAAAGTGGTGTAATGTTGCTGTATGTAATAGTAATTCTTGGCTGAATATAATCATAAAAAGATTACACTTAAAGATGCACCAAATGATCCACGAAATGCCTTAAGAATTAACGTATGAATGATGATAAAAAGAAGCTGAAAATAGTGAACAAATTTCCAGCATTTGATAGGTTGGGTTCAGCCAAACAAAGTGGTACAAAATGCAATGAAAAATGAATGTAAAATAAGTGAAATCAGTAAGGATTGAACCCAAGACATCATTACATGAAAGCTACAAAAAAATCAACTTAAGACAAAAATGGATTGGAAGAGACTAAATTTCTAGCCTGCTGGAAATTGTAGTCTCGGCCAATTTTTAAGAAAATGAGCTTCGTTTAAAAAACAAATTATTTAAAATGTGAGGTCATTGGGGATTGAACCCATGACCTCACTAAATGAAAATTTCATAAAAATTTCGTGAGAAAAATGCAAGGAAAAATAGATGTGGTGAGTGGGGATTGAACCCCCAACCTCTTGAATGGATGAGAGAGTTAGGAGAAAAATAAAGGAGAGAAATAAATGTGGAGAGTGGGGATTGAACCCCCAACCTCTTGAATGGATGAGAGAGTTAGGAGAAAAATAAAGGAGAAAAATAAATGTGGAGAGTGGGGATTGAACCCCCAACCACTTGAATGGATGAGAGAGTTAGGAGAAAAATGAAGGAGAAAATTAAATGTGGAGATTGGGGATTGAACCCACAACCTCTTGAATAGATGAGAGAGTGAGGAGGAAAATAAAGGAGAAATATAAAATGAGGTGAATGGGGATTGAACCCACAACCTCTTGGATAGGTGAGAAAGTTAATAGATAATTTAAGAGAAAAAAAAAGAATGAGCTTGTGGGGGATTGATCCCACAACCTCCTTGACTTAAATGGAAAAAAAGGAGGAGAAAAAGAAAGGAAATATTATGGGGTTGATGGGAATCGAACTAGGGTCTCCCAAATCTGAAAAATGTAATTAACAAGTTTAAAATAAGATTAAGTGTTGTCCAAGGGATTCGAACTTGGGTTCCCTTGCCCAAATTCCGTATTGATACATAAGTCATACGTGAATTAAATATTCAAGAATAATGCCACCTACTTAGATAGAAGTCGAGATCTTGGCATACATACAAGATACATAAGTCTTGTACTACATAATCTTAGGAAGATATGAGTCACTTAACGAACTATGAATGAAGCCTCATGGCTTGTATGTATAGACCCATAAGTCTAGCATACGTTTAAAAATAAGTGAACCTAAGATGTATGAAATGAAATGATGAAACCCTAGAAGGGTTAAGTAAGAGTGTTAAACACAATAAATGGCCAAGTGCATTGGCCTATGATGAAATGAACAATGAAATGATGAAATGAACAATGATATAATGAAATGAACAATGAAATGATGAAATGAACAATGAAATGATGAAATGAAAAATGTTATGATGAAATGAACAATAAAATAATGAAATGAACAATGAAATGATGAAATGAACAATGAAATGATGAAATGAACAATGATATGATGAAATGAACAATGAAATGATGAAATGAACAATGAAATAATGAAATGAACAATGATATGATGAAATGAACAATGAAATGATGAAATGAACAATGAAATGACGAAATCAAAAAATGAAATAATGAAATGATGAAATGAACAATCAAATGATGAAATGAGAAATGAAATAATGAAACACTAGAAGGGTTAAGTAAAAGTGTGAAACACACTAAATGGCCAAGTGCATTGGCATATGATGAAGTGAACATTCACGTAATAAATGGTGAGTAATTATGAAGAGCAAATGTGCTAATGTTAATGAATGTGGTGACAACATGATACGAGGCTAATGTAAAAGATAAGAGCAATCTCAAATGAGCCTAAGTAAACGTTACCGATACGTACTCACCTATGAGAGTGTAAGATAATGAAGAGACCAGTCTCTATGAACACTCTAATGAGATATTGAGCTTAACACACTCAATACGAATGATGAGATGAGAATTCATCTAATGAGCTATGATGTCCTCATACTAGAAGCCAGCTTCCATGACGTATGAGATGAATGTAATGGAACTTTATACTAAGCACCGATAGACTGGCTATGAGTGGTGATGCCTTCTTTTGGGAATGGCGGAGGTTCACGTAACTCTCATAAGATGAGACTGTCCGGCATGCCGGGTATGGGTCTCCTTATATCTCCTAGTCTTCGAACCTATACTGCCAATATAGGGATCTGGCGGGGTTAAATTCCCATGTACGCTAGCATGTTTTGGGTCACTTTGGCCAGTGATTCCACCTCCTTTCGGTGTGGGGGAGACACTGGATTTCATGATGCTCACATGATCTATGTCGGTTAAAGTTAAAGTTCCCAATGAATGAATGAGGCCAGCCTCAAATGATGCACATAATGAAATGAATGATACCGAAGGTGTTAGGTTAGGATAATCAAAAGGTGAGTTAGATTCAAGTAATGACATTAGGTCATTCTTGGTCATTGCACAACGAACCCAATGAAAGTCTTAAACTACATCCTAGGTATAGCTGGTGTTTACACTGGCCCACGAATGAAATGAAATGGAGTACGTATAAATGAAGGAAGCAGACTCTGCGTTTGCTAATGAAGACTCCCTAGTTGAGGTCCCATCTTTTGAGCCCTCATTCCTGGGAAGTCTTAATGTTAAGTCCATGATTCCAAGGTCTCATGGCATACGAATGAACGAAATGAACAACGTTATGTGTTACATGAATTATAATATGTGTTATGTGTACGTTGTTGTGTGCTGTGTGCAGAATGTTAAGTATGATGATGTATGTTATTATCATGGCATAACTTTCCTATTCCAAATCTGGAAAGCCCACTGACTTTCCTAATCCAAATTTGGAAGGCTCATTGACTTTCCTAATCCAAATTTGGAAACTTTTCTAATCTCAATTTGGCAAGTCCACTGACTTGACTTCCAAAAATCATGTTGTTAGGAAAGAGCTATTCTTTCTCATGCATGTCCTTGGTGTGTGCTTGCATATACCCATACTTAGTACAAGTGTGTACTAACCCTATACAAACTCTACTATTTTAGGTGCAGGCACAGGTGGACGATAGAGCTACAGGATCATCGCTGCAGTTATCCGGACGTCCAGCATTCATCCAGTTTTTGTAGGTCCTCATGCTTTCGAGGATGCTACTGTTTTATATTTTAGCTTAGTTTTAGAGTTGAGCTAGTGGAGCATGTTCCACTAGCGTTTCCTTCCTATTTTTATTCAGACTATGTATTGGTGCCATTTTGGCAATTATACACTTAATAAGAATTGAACTATTTCTTTCGGTTGCTTATCTCTTAATGTTAGATGGTTGATGGTGAACAATTACGTATAAATGAGAATGTTTTTATAAGTATGTTAAGAAACAAAAAGTTTCAAATTTTCCGCTAAAATTAACCTATGTAAAGTAAGAATTACGTAAGTAGGCTTGTCTGCGACCTCTGAGAGGTCAACGACGCCGGTCTCATCTGGGGTCTAGATTCCAGTCGTGACATAGGTGTTTAGGACTTATATAGACACTTAAATACCTAAAATACCCCTAAGTAACCGCCTGAACCATTATTTGGACGTTGGGTGAATTTACACATTCATCCTTGCATTTAACAGTGAACTGCGCATGAGACAAGTCACCATTGACGGAGCTCACAGACGGGGCGTCAACCAGTAGACGGATAGTCCTGGCTGGCCGTTGTTTGGCACTGAGACTGGCCATTTGGATCTTGAGATCCCTAGGCTAAGTCTTGACTCACTCCTTCCAAAGACGGGGCATCGACCAGCCTACTGGCCGACAATTGCCTCAGTCGATTGGGGCTGGTCTTGATAGCCTTTGGCTCAAAGATGGGTCCATCTTCAATGACCCTTGGTTGGTCCTTAGGGACTTTTACCTGGACGTTTACAACCCAAATATGATTGTATACGAGTTTAGGACCTCCCATATCAATTTCACTCAAAACAAACACGTAAAACTTGACGAAACATGCCAAGACACACAAGGTCATTTCAAGGCAAATCTTTCGAACATCATGGACGTTCTTGAACGTATGACCTCCAAACATCATGAAAATTGACACACTGCTTTTATATACTATTATAACTCATATAAAGACCTCATAAGCTCATAAATGCACATATAAGCATATAAACACACATGAGGCACATAGGTGACTAGTCGTCGAACGTCTTAGTCGTCCCTTGATGTTTGACTTCCAATTCACCTAAATCTTTAAACAGTACCTCATTACAACACTATAAGCCATTTTAGAACTTTATATCCTCATTACAAACATGTTAGGCTCTAATTTCACCTAAGTCATTTTAGAGGTGTTAGAGTTGACATAGAGGGTAGTATGTATCCTTTGAACATTAAAGAGGCGAAGCAAATTGATGTTGATCTACTTTAAAGTAGTTAGTTGTAACAACCCTAAAAATTAATAAGATAAGAAATGCTAATGTATCAAGAATGCCTACGATTAGACCAGGGTTCACACGGATTGATGCACGTAGAACCAGACCTCGGAACCCTTGCTACAGCCAAGCCAACTAACTTGGGGAGTTAGTTGAGCTTGGAAAGATTGGTTCCAACCATGTAGGGCTCTCGAATACGAAGATTTACTCGAAGGAGTCTTTACCGGACTTAAAAAGAAGAAATCTTAGGTTTGAAGGGTCTAGGGGTAAAATGGTCATTTTCCTAGCTAAGGGTAGTATCGTAATTACCCTAAATATGTAATTAATTATTTAATTAATAAAGTTGAGGGGAAATTTTTGGAGAGAGGGCCGAAATTGAGCCCTTGAAGTGAAGTCTTGCTCCACCCGGGTTCGAACCTAGGTGGGAGCAATGATTTAATGTGATCTTTTTTAAATGGTGAACTAATTTAATAAATTAATAATTAATGGCTGATTTAAGAAAAAGAAAAATCAGATTTTTATTATTAATTATTATTTATTTATTAATTAATGTGTTTATGACTAAGTCTCCTAGTTGACTAAGTCTAAACTACTTCACCTCTTTTAACTCTCTCTCACGCTCATCTCTCTCACGTTTCTCCACTCTTTTCAGGATTTCTCTCTGCCTAAACCACTACAAGAACAGAAAAAATTACTAGAGTTCTTCACACTTGAAGAACTCACACGAAAATATAAGAAAACAAGCTAAGTGAACACGTTAGACAAAGAGAGGGTTTTTCCGTCGAAAGTTTTATGTTGAAACTTGGATTGGACGTGAGTTTTGGAGAGGGTTTGGGCAGCAACTTCAAGGTTTGAACGTCAAAATAAGGTATGGGTTTTCTTCTCTCTCGGTCCCTTTCCAAAGAGACCCCTTATGGTTCATATTATTCATTCGAAAACTAGGATTGTTTCCCCTTTTGCATGCCCCTGTCACTAGCTCCCAATGAATCGTAGGTTGGGTATGATTGATGGTAGATTTAGGTGTATGTTATGTTTTTGTGATGAATATGATTATGTTTGTGTACTTGAAATCGTATGTAAGACAACCATGTATTCGAAAGTTTGTGCAAGTGTGTGCATGTGCAAAAATGTTACTGTGAATGAGGTCTAGGGTTTAAGGCTTCAAGTTGACATTGTTTTGGTTGTCATTTTACGTGCATAAACCTATGTAAATCGTGATGTTCATTAAAAAAGAAGTGGGGCTGATTTGAGTATCAATACTTTGGCTAAACGAATCCATGAAATACACGCCAAAAAGTGTTAAATGATCCATGAATTTTCCTAAGTTTTCAAGTGGAAATATTGGTGAAAATAAGCTAAGAAAATGATTAAGTTTCCAGCAAAAATTATAAGTTTAGTTTAGGCTAAAGTATAGAGAAGAAATCTGGAAATTTAATTGATTTTAAAGGGATGAGGCCACCAGGATTCGAACCTGTGACCTCACCCGTGTGACACATTAAATTCACAAGAAAAGAAAAGGGGTCAGGGGGATTCGAAATGGGGTATACTGGCTGAGAAAGGAGAGTGCAAAAATTAAATAAATAAAATGGGAGGCGTGGGAATCGAACCCACGACCTCCAGGCAGCGAATGAGTTGAAAGAAAATTAAAAGAAAGGAAATGTGAGGCGTGGGAATCGAACCCACGACCTCAAGGTTGTAAAGGAGAAAGGGAGAAATAAAAAGAAAATAAAGTGAGGTTGTGGGGGATCGATCCCACAACCTCACTGCCAATGCATAGCTAAGTCAAATTTTATAAAAATAAAATAAGGAGGATGTGGGGGTTCGAACCCACAACCTCTCAATTCCTAGCGAAATAAAGAATAAATAAAAAGAGGCTGTGGGGGTTTGATCCCACAACCTCTTGGTCTATGCAAATTGGACAAGAAAATTTTAAATGAAAAATAAAAGGGGTTGTGGGGGTTCGATCCCACAACCCTCCGGCCAATTAAGAGTAGAATACAAGGAGAAAAATAAAGAGAGAATGTTGATGTTGGGGCTCGATCTAGGGTCCCAATGTTATGTGGATTAAAAATAAAATCAAGGAAAAACGTAAGTGTTGTCGAAGGGATTCGAACTTGGGTTCCCTTGCCCAAATTTCTGTATTGATACATAAATCATACGTGAATTAAATGTTCAAGAATAATGCCACCTTTTTAGATCGAAATTGAGATCTTGGCATACATACAAGATAAATAAGTCTTGTACTACATAATCTTAGGAAGATATGAGTCACTTAACGAATTATGAGTGAAGCCTCATGGCTTGTATGTATCGACCCATAAGTTTAGCATACGTTTAAAAATAAGTGAACCTAAGATGTATGTAATGAAAGTAACCCTAGAAGGGTTAAATAGGAGTGTAAAATACACTAAATGGTCAAGTGCATTGGCATACGATGAAATGATTACTATGTAATGAAATGATGAAACCCTACAAGGGTTAAGTAAGAGTGTGAAACACACAAATGGCCAAGTGCATTGGCATATGATGAAATGAACATTCACTTAAAATAGGGTGAGTAATTATGAAGGGAAATTATGCTAATGTTAATGAATGTGGTGACAACATGATATGAGGCTAATGTAAAAGATAAGAACAATCTCAAATGAGCCTAAGTAATTGTTACCAAAACATACTCACCTATGAGAGTGTAAAGTTAATGAAGAGACCAGTCTCTATGAACACTCTAATGAAAGTATTGAGATTAACACACTTAATATTAATGATGAGATGAGAAATAATCTATTGATCTATGATGTCCTCATACTAGAAGCTAGCTTCCATGACGTATGAGTTGAATGTAATGGAACTTTATACTGAGCATCGATAGACTAGCTATGAGCGGTGATGCCTTCTTTCGGGAAGGGCGGACGTTCATGTAACTCTCACGAGATGAGACTGTCCGGCTTGCCGAGTATGGGTCTCCTTATATCTCCTGGTCGTCGAACCTATACTGTCAATATAGGGATCTGGCGGGGTTAAATTCCCATGTACGCTAGCATGTTTTGGGTCACCTTGGCCGGTGATTCCACCTCTTTTCGGTGTGGGGGAGACACTGGATTTCATGATGCTCACATGATCTATGTTGGTTAAAGTTGAAGTTCCCAATGAATGAATGAGGCCAGCCTCAAATGATGCACATAATGAAATGAATGATACCAAAGATGTTAGGTTAGGATAATCAAGAGGTGAGCTAAACTCAAGTAATGACACTAGGTTATTCTTGACCATTGCACAGCAAGCCCGATGAAAGTTTTAAACTACATCCTAGGTATAGCTGGTGTTCACACTAGCCTATGAACCAAATGAAATGAAGTACATATGAATGAATAAAGCAGACTCTGTGTTTGCTAATGAAGACTCCCTAGTTGAGGTCCCATATGTTGAGCCCTCATTTTGGAAAGTCTTAATGTCAAATCCATGATTCCAAGGTCTCATGGCATATGAATAAATGTTATAAAAGATGTTATGTGTTGTATGCTATATGATATGTGCTATGTGTAAGATGTTATGTGTTGTGTGCAATATGATAAGTATGATGATGCATGTTACTCTCATGGCATGACTTTTCTAATCCAAATTTGGAAAGTTCACTAACTTTCCTAATCCCAATTTGGCAAGTCCACTGACTTGACTTTCCATAATCATGTTGGTAGGAAAGACCTATCCTTTCTCATGCATGTCCTTGGTGTGTGCTTGAATATACCCATACTTAGTACAAGTGTGTACTAATCCCATACAACTCTATATTTTTAGGTGCGGGCACAGGTGGACGCTATAGCATAAAGGTCGACGTTGCAGCTATCCGGACGTAGAGCTTTCATCCGGACTTGGTAGGCCCTCATGCTTTCAAGGATGTCTACCGTTACTATCTAGCTTAGATATAGGCTTTAGCTAGTGGAGCATGTTCCCCTAGTGTTTCTTTCCGTTTTTATTTCAGACATTGTATTGGTGCCATTTTGGCAATTATACATTTATTACAATATTGCACTGTTTCTTTCATTTGATTATCTCTATATTAGATGGTTGATTTGTGAACGCCCATGATGTTAATTTTAAAATGTTTAGCATGAAATAAGAAAACAAAAAGTTCAAATTTTCCGCTAAAATTAACCTAGATGAAGTAAGAATGATGTATGTAGGCTTCTCTGCGACCTCTAAGAGGTCAGCGACGCCGGTCTCATCTGGGGTCTAGATTCCGTTCGTGACAAAGTTGGTATCAGAGAAATAGGTTAAATTCCGAGAATAATAAGTTCACATCAACCACATTGAGTAGTATCTAAGTCATGGTAGTGAAGTGCACCACTATCCTGAATTAGAGATTGCATGATGCGTACGAAAATTTCCCTTCTTCTGATCTTATCGTGCTTTTCCTAATTTCTAATTTCTTGGTGTTATGAGCGTGTCTAACATCAATCTTTGTTGTTTTCAGAGAATGAATACTAGGAGAACCATTGATCAGAGAAGAGGAGGTGCAGCTGCTGGGGACAATCAGGTTCTACCCCATGCTCCAGCTGAAGGAGTGGCTATGCCGGTTAACCCAGCTGGGTTGACTGATGCGGAGGTGCGGGCATCCCTGGTCCAGATGGCACAGGCCATCATTATGCAGGTCCAGGCTATGACTTCCCAGGTCAACCGGCAGGATGTTCAGAGGGAGAACCCATCGGTTCGTAGCATGGCTGACAGATTGAGAGACTTCACGAGGATGAATCCTCCTATTTTCATAGGGTCTAATACTTTAGAGGACCCCCAGGAGTTTGTGGATGAGGTTCATAAGATTTTGGTGGCTATGGGGGCCACAGATATTGAGAAGTCTGAGCTGTCTTCCTATCTGCTCAAGGATGTTGCACAGACTTGGTGCAAGATGTGGCAGGATAGCCGAGCTTTGGGCGGAATTCCGATCACTTGGGAGCTGTTTAAGACAGCATTCCTGGAGAGATTCTTTCCCAGGGAGATGAGGGAGGCAAAGGTTGAGGAGTTTATCAACCTTAAGTAGGGATCTATGACTGTCAGGGAGTATTCCCTGAAGTTTGTTAAACTATCCAGGTATGTTATTTTCCTTAGTATCTAACAGCAAGGATGAGATGAGTACTGAAGTTTGTTAAATTATCCAGGTATGCTACTTCCCTTGTATCTAAAAGCAAGGATGAGATGAGCAGGTTCCTCATAGGAATCAATGGAGATCTGGAGGAGGAGTATCGGTCTGCGATGCTCCATGATAACATTGACCTTTCCAGGTTGATGATACATGTCCAGCATGCAGAGGACAGCCGCAAGAAGAGGGGTGTTAGTGATGCTAGGAGGCCTAAGCCTCAAGATCAGGCAGGTCCCAGACATGGAGACCACAGAAACAATTTTGGCGTCCGTGAGCATCCCAGGTTCAAGAAAGGGCAGCAGAGTTCTAGGAACTCTAATTCTCAGAGGAGTACAGCACCTAGAGGAGGCAGACCTGAGCCCAAGAAGGGCAATGGAGGTGAGATGCAGCGTCCCAAAAAGAACTGTGCTAAGTGTGGCCGTGCTCACAGTGGAGAGTGCAGACAGGGCACTAATGCCTGCTTCGATTGCGGTAAGAGTGGGCACATGGTTAGAGACTGCCTACAGAACAGAGGTCAGGCTGGAGGTAATGCTCAGCCTAGGCCTAATCCACAGGGTGTAGCAGCAGCCGAGCCTCCTAAGAGGAACAGATTTTATGCCCTGAAGGGCAGGGAGGAGCAAGAGAAGTCCGCTGATGTGGTCACAGGTATACTGCAAGTATTCTCAACTTCTGTTTATGCTTTACTTGATCCAGGGTCTACGCTTTTCTTTGTAACTCCTTTGCTTGCTCTCACTTTTGAGATATTGTCTGAAGTTCTGCATGATCCTATAGTGGTTAGTACACCTTTAGGAGAAAATGTAAGAACTGATAGAGTAACAAGGATTGCCCAATAGTTGTAAGTGGTAAGACTATGTGTGCAGACTTGGATGAGTTACCCATGCATGATTTTGATGTTATTCTTGGCATGGACTAGCTTCACAGTTGTTATGCTTGTTTGGATTATCATAGTAGAGTGGTGAGATTTCGTTTCCCTGATGAAGAGGAGCTAGTCTGGGAGGGGTACAACTCGAGTCGTCCTAATCTCTTGATTTTGAACCTTAAGTCCAATAAAATGATGTCCAAGGGATTATTGTGTCATCTTGTGAGTGTTAATGATTTAGATCATAACATTCCTTCCATAGACTCAGTGCCTGTAGTGAATGAGTTCCTAGATGTATTTCCTGATGATTTGCCTGGAGTCCCTCCCCCTCGAGAGATTGATTTTGGTATCGACTTAGAATCCGATACTAAACCAATTTCAATTCCTCCTTACAGAATGTCTCCAGCTGAACTCAAAGAGTTGAAGCTGCAGTTAAAAGATCTCATTGATAAGGGTTTCATTCAGCCGAGCATATCCCCTTGGGGCGCTCCAGTGTTGTTTGTGAAAAAGAAGGATGGAACCCTTAGAATGTGTATCGATTATCGGCAGCTCAACAAGTCACTATAAAGAATAAGTATCCACTTCACAGAATAGATGATTTGTTCGATCAGCTCCAAGGGTCTAGTTTCTTCTCTAAGATTGATCTTCGTTCAGGGTATCATCAGCTTAGGGTTAGGGATGGAGATATCCCAAAGACAGCCTTTCGTACCCGTTATGGTCATTATGAGTTCTTAGTTATGTCATTTGGTCTCACGAATGCACCTGCTGCATTTATAAATATCATGAACAGGGTCTTACGTGAATACCTTGACTCTTTCGTCATAGTATTCATTGATGACATTCTCATCTACTCTAGGACCAAGGAAGAGCATGAACAGCATTTGAGACTAACCTTACAGGTACTTAGACAACATCAGTTGTACGCCAAATTCAGCAAGTGTGAATTTTGTCTTAGATCAGTGACCTTCCTGGGTTATGTTGTGTTCGATCAGGGCGTGGAGGTGGATCCCAGGAAGACTAAGGCTGTAAAGAACTGGCCAAATCCTCTTACTCCCACTGACATCCGTAGCTTTCTGGGATTGGTTGGTTACTACCGCAGGTTCGTGGAGGGCTTTTCTTCCATTGCTGCCCCACTGACAGCTTTGACTAAGAAGAAAGCCAAGTTTGAATGGATGGAGACTTGTGAGAAGATTTTCCAGGAGCTCAAGGACAGACTCACTTCTGCCCCGGTGCTTACTTTGCCTAAGTGTGGTGAGACTTACACTGTTTATTGTGATGCATATTGGGTTGGTTTGGGTTGTGCTCTTATGCAGGTTGGTAAGGTGATAGCCTATGCGTCCACACAGCTCAAGGTTCTTGAGAAGAATTATCCCACTCATGACCTGGAGTTAGCAGCTGTAGTGTTTGCCCTGAAGCTGTGGAGGCACTACTTGTATGGAGTGCATGTGGATGTGTTCACAGACCACAAGAATCTCCAGTACGTGTTCACACAGAGGGAGTTAAATCTACATCAGCGGAGATGGTTGGAGCTGTTAAAGGATTATGACATGAATGTTCACTACCATCCAGGTAAGGCTAATGTTGTAGCTGATGCTTTGAGCAGGATGAGCATGGGAAGTACAACCCACGTTGAGGATGAGAAGAAGGAGTTGGCAAAGGATGTACACAGACTGGCCAGACTGTGTGTGCGATTGGTTGACTCTACTAGTGGGGGTGTTTCAGTTCATCCTAGTTCTAAATCATCCTTGGTAGTTGAAGTCAAGCAGGGTCAGCATCTAGATCCTGTGTTGATGGAGATGAAGGACTTAGTGTTGATAAAGATGAATGAGTCTTTCGCTTTGGGAGGTGATGGCATACTTAGGAATCAGGACAGGCTGTGTGTACCAGATGTGGATGATTTGCGGATCAGGATTATTGCAGAGGACCATGGTTCCAGATATTCCATACATCCAGGTTCCACCAAGATGTATCATGATCTTAAACAGATTTATTGGTGGGATGGCATGAAGAAGGTGTCACAACCAGAAACCATACCCCAGAAGATAGGATACAATCTTGGATTGTAACCGGCGTCGTCGACCTCTCGGAGGTCTAAGACAAGCCTCTCATATCATTCATTACATTGGCATAGTAAATTTAGCGGAAAATTTATAACTTTTCATAGAACATCATATGCTAGAAACATCACATCATATATATATAAAACAAAAGTCATAATACATATTTAGATTCTAAGTCTCTTTGCCATCTTAGACTCAATAACTTTAGAGTACATTAGGGACACGGCCCATAAGACACATTACATAACTATACAATTTTTAAAGACTTTACATTAAAGACGTAAGTAGGACATCCTTGAACTTTAAGGATTCCTTTCATTGAGCTTGGGAATCATCTATCAAGCTCTTCACCATTCAAGACATCCCTTAAGCATCCATCACCTACACTTTGTGTAAAAAGTAGAGAAGAATGGGATTAGCACAAGAATGTACTAAGTATGGCAACCATGCAAAAACATGCATTAAAAGGGGCATTTTCTTTGAAATCATACTTCATGCCATTTTGAGTAAATCATCATAAAACCTTTATAAATAGCTTTTGTATCATTCACATACTTCATAGAAACACAATCAAAGGCCAAACATCATAGAAAAACCACTTATAGAATTTAAGTACAATTTGAGGTCACTTTACAGTGAGCTCCATCACCTTTACAGTGAACTCTTCCTTTTAATTCATTAGCCTCCCAAGTAATCCTTTAGGGATACTTGTTGCAATGTATCACCTTAGGAACACAAGAGAAGGCCATACATAGCATCTACACAAGACAACACATGCCATCATATAAGTATAGTGCAATATAGACATAGCCAAACCAAGACTACAATATCATACATAATGGACACATACATAATCATATGCATTAGGGCACCTTCCTAAGACTTCCTAAGGATTCACTTGTGCAATGTCAAGATGGGTTCATTACTTCCACCTATCCTAAGTAACTTGCCTTAAGTCCTCCTAGTTAGGATCCTATTCAATTACTTCCATTGTCCATTTTAACTTTAGGGAAACTATAGCCTTAACCGACACTAAGACCATGGGTGCTAAACATGGAATTTGGTGTTATAGAGCCTTATACCAAAGGAAGGTGTTCCCACCTAGCCAAGGTAGAACCTTAACATATATCATAGCATCCTAAATGAATTCACTTAGCTAGATCCTATGTGGCAAGCATAGTTTATGGAACTAAGAGATAGGTATTCCCTCTACATACCATTTGGTAATTGGGGCCTCACCTCATGAGAAAACATGACTGAATATTCCTCAAGGAAAGTCAACACCTCATGTAGGTCCATAGGTGAGTATTCCTCTAACGAAGTCAACACTCTCTAAGGGAAAAATAATGAATCTTCCTCCAAGGAAAGTCAACACCTCTCAATGTCAAGTTCACTCGGTGCTAAGCTAAGTTCCCTTTATTGAAAAGCCTTTATTACCTTTATTTATAAAAACATAGGCTTAGGATATTCATCATTCATATGCTTATAGCATATTCAAGCACCTGGGCACCCCTAGCAAGGCCCCTCTCACTAACTAGATCATCCATGTGTGTGAGTGTATACATAGATGTGAGCCAACCTTTCACATAACACATAATGTCACACATGTTCATATATCAATGCATAAGTCTATAGGCATAACTATATGAGCAATACTTTCATATAAACCTACTAAGACACTATACACATTCATACTTCATCATATCATATACATCATATTCATAACATGTTCATATAATCATCCTTCATATACATAATAAACCAAACCTAGGAACTATCCTATCAAGATACACATGTGCAATGCATAGACAAGGTTCCATACACTTGCCCATACTAGTACACCTATCAAGTCATCCTTGTAAGGGAATACAAATCATACTTTCATAAACATCACCTTAATATGCATAGTAGTAGACACTAGTGAATACGAGAACTACCTTTTATTTAGACACAATGACTTATACTACTTATAACATGCATGTAAGTGAGAGTGTGTGTACATTGACCAACATAATCACATAATGGCTATCAATAACTTATTAAGTCAGCCACCCTATTAGACCACATTACACTTCAAGCACATAGCACACAACACATAATAGCATAGGAGACAAGACAATATATACAATGTAATCAAGACTCCTAACTTTGGCTATTTACACTATCATAAAAGGGGTACATAGGTAAGGGCTATCAACCTTTTTAACACATCAATGGCAGCACCTATAATTTACCCTAACATGGTTATACTCATGCTCAAACAATAGCCACACAACCTAATTCACAATTAGAATAGGAAAGTAAGCATAAGCTTCTCATAGTATCATCTTAAGCACATGTTCATAAGTCCATCAATTTGCCTTCAAAGCCATGGTCAACACATATATAATGACAATAAGGAAAACACCGCCACCATAAGTGGACCATACCACAAAATGCCATACAAGGCTTCATCAACATTTCTATAAAGAATAGAGAAGTAGAAGAGTAGAGGAATTAAGCATTCTTACCAATTTCTCACCCTTTGATCATCATTGATCAATACACCTTATTCATCAATAAAACATATATATGGCAGTAGCTAAATGTACTTTAAACATATAATAAACCATGTACAAGTCGCTACAAGATTTTATACCATAACATAATACAACATATCAACATACTAGGAAAGTAGAATAACATAGATCATTAGCTAACTTCCCTTACATTGATTTTAGATCATAGTTCATACATATATTAGCCTAAGGCATTATCTAAACCTACATTTAACCATATTGAAATCATGATTACATACCTTCAAGATTAAGGTTACAACAAAGGTATTTAGGCTTATCGATTTGCTAGAGTGTAGAAAACTTTACCAATACTATGAACTATCTAAGCGTTTGATCTTCATTCATATTTCATCAACAATACACTCATTAGGCAGTTGCTAATTAGATAGGAAATCAACACTAAAATCATGCTTCATCTAATCACAATTCAAGATCTATCACACACTTAGCTTTTTGACTTCATAGCCTAAAGGAAATCTATATCCATTCATGCAAGCCCTTCTTAATTTGATCATTAAGGATTTATACATACAAAATTCATCCATTATGTCACCCTAAAATAGTAGCTACAGCAGTTCATACATAATCAAGAGTCTACACAACCGATCTCACAATCGACTTCAAGACAACATGTAGAAACATAGGCTATTCATATTCAAATCTTCATATATTTATCATCATGGACTGATCATCATCAATTCACCATAAATTAATGTAAATAACAATAACCACAATCAATTCAACGTAAGAGAATCACCAATTAATCAAGAACAAGCCATAATCACAAATCCCATGCAAGAGCTAAACCAATTTCGAAAGAAACATGGGTTCATCATGCAATTGGAGTGAAATCACATTCAAATCACTGTATTAACTTCAATTTATCATGATTAAATCATTAAAAACATTTTGAGAAAGAACCCATGGCTAGATTGGAAGACTGGAAACTTGATCATAAGATTTCTTTGAAAAACATTGAGAAGAACTCTCCAAGTGAAAGGTTACTTGAAGATGAAGGATTGCCATACCTTTGTCTAGTTAAAAACCTATAAGACTTCATGATTCATCCATAGAAAATCCATCTCCAAGCAGCTCTTGAGCTTCACCAACAATGGTGGTTTTAGAGAGAACATTTTTGGAGGGAAAGGCTTAAAACATGTGAGAGGATTTATGAATGGGTTGATCACGTTTTGTATGGCTTATATACACCCAAAATTACTTAAATAAACCCATAATAATCACTTTAGGACGTGGGGTGAATTTCCCATTCACCCCTTTAAGTTACAGCACCAGCTGCCAAATACAGGCCACTCTCGACGATGGCCTTGACGGGGCGTCATGGCCTTGACAGGCCGTGGCTGGCCTCCGTCGCCTGACACTTAGCCAACAATTAGATTAAGACCTACACAAGGCAAGTCCCCTTCGACGAGACCTGCTCGACTGGCCGTTGGGGGACCAACGATCCGTCGTTGGGTCCGTCAAGGGACACTGCCCAGGCAGTGTCTTAGGCAGCCTTGGGTCCTTCTTTTGAGGCCTCTTGTGGGGCCCTTTAGAAGTCGTACCCGGACGTTCCCAATGCGATTACAAACCTTAACATGTTATAGACCTTCCACATAAATTTCATCCAAAACAAACACCTACAAGACGTCCAAATAGCGTTGACCCCAACATGACATACGATGAACGTCTTAGGGGCTATCTTTCGAACGCCTTGGACGTTCTTGGGCGTTTGACCTCCGAACTTCACAAAACTTCATATAACAACATGAAACATCTTTTTAAACCATTTCAAGACTTATTAGACTCAGTTCATACAATTTAGGCATGCATACACACATGAGGCACATAAGCGACTATTCGTCGAATTTCTTGGACGTCCCGTGACGTTCGACTTCCAAATCACTTGAAACATTGCACACTGCCTCTATATCACATAATAAGGAATTTTAGGACCTTATAACAATAAGACGACATTTTAGGCTCTAGACACCTTATCTCATTTTCGGGGTCTTACAATATCCCCCACTTGGGAACATTCGTCCTCGAATGACACTTAAGACTCTTTAATAACAACAAGGACTTCAATGTACATAAGAGCAGTTCATCATATTTAAAATATCATCAAATCATTTTTTTAGCACTCAATGCACACAAGCAAGCAAAACCATTACTCACTCACTCTCTAATGCATCAAACACAAAGGCCCTTTTTCATGTTCATAGGAGAACATCCTTATCCTAATCATAGCATGATCATTACACCTTAATTCATTACAAGAAAATCTTGAAAAGCTACTCATAGGCAGATCATAACCCATACGCAAAGTTACTTAAGCACTCATACTTCAATACACATAAACTTGAGTTAGTTAAATCACAAAGATCTTCATTAGTTAGACCTAGTACCATGAAGGTCATGCTCAACCATACCATGCTTAGTGGTGTACATGGAGGAATTTCTTGCTCCTCAACACACTTGCATGTATCATGAGTTCACACATTAGCAAAGTACAAGGTCAATTTCTTTAAAAATGAGAAATCTCAACTTTTAAGCCAAGACATGCATATATTTTTTCTTCTTAGTGAAGTCTAAATGGCAAGTCACGCCAAGTACATCACAACAAATTAGGAAGCCATTCCACAAATTTCTTTTCTTTAACATAATACTACCCTTATAGTAAGCCTCATTTTGGAAAGATAACACAAATTATAGGCACACACATTAACACTTAGCTAAACATGCTTTCACCTTTCAAGAATGAGCCTAAAAATTTTGCATTACAAATCATCAAGTCACTAAATTTTCAAGAGAGTCAACATATTTCATGGTAAAAGAGACTCAACTTCCATTACAAGGCTAAACAATTTACCCTACAAGTGACTATTACCAAGTTCCTTGTCTTACCTCATGAAGTCAACTTCACATTTAACACATTAAAAAGCAAGTCAATATGAGAAAACATGGACTTTATCAAAAATTTCCTTTCATGCTTATTTGGAAAATTCACCATGTCTCCAAAATGATGTCAATCAATTCATACCAATCATATATAGATCATGCAATTCTCACTTTATGCAAGACTATTTTCATGAACAACCTTACTAAGAATTCATATTTTCCAATTCAAGTAAGAATAGAAGAACAATGTAGACAATTTCTACAATCTTACTACTCAAACACCATCCCCCACTTAGGGTAAACTCAATTAAGAGCAACTTAACCCAACATATAGAGGATCTTAACTACACAACCTTCATATTCATCACTTAAAGTGATTGCTACTTTAGAGGGAATTTTTCATTAATTCAATTTAGCAACACTAAGGCATACTAAACCTTATCATTTTAGGCAAATCATCCTCAACCATCAATTTTTTATCATACTATTCAATTCACATAAGGTCTTCCTACAATGCAATAGACACTAAGGTCATAATCATTAGTGGAAAACAACAAGGAAGTTCAAAACACAACAAGAAGTTTAGAAATAACTCTACTACTCATCATGTCATAAGATTCTCATCCTTCAATCTAAATAACGAACATTCTTTTCCACATTCTTTATCATGTTCATATTCATAAATTCTACACATATTTCAACAACATCCAATCAAATGACAATTTAGTAGGTTCTTCAAACATGTTACAATAAGTTGCCTAGTCTTTATAGTGAGCATGCTTCCAAATATCCCAAAAGTGTAACATTTAGACATTTGATGGAACAAGCATGGAAATATAAGATACAAAGCTTTACCAACTCATCCTTCATAAGCATGCATACTATATTTACAACTCAAGTCTCTACGAAAGACTCCAATTTATACTAGCAACTCATCAAGTACCACTTGTATATGCAAAGGAAAATAATGCACACTTTTAATCACCATAACTTCTAGCATGCTTCAACTATATCATGACATACATCATTCGACATCACCTGCTATTTCACAAAGACTTCATATATTGCTATAATTTGCATCACATCATCAAATAAGAGATAGTTCATACATAGTAAGGTAAGATAACCAATCATAATCCCCATAGAGTTAACATGTGCAATGATCAAGCAAAGCTCCATAACTTCACTAAACCAAGTAACCCAACAAGAACTACAATTAGCACCATACTCCACTCATCTATAACCTTCATGCATGGATAACCCCATATATTTAGCACACTAGTCTATTTACATGTTTACAAACAGAGATCATCTCATAAAGACATTCACATTTATCATCATACACATACATAGTATTAACCTCCTAGGTCTCCATCAAGGCAAACTAGTGCAAGACGTAGGTAGAGTCCCATACCCCTACCTAAGTCTAGTTAACCCTTCAAGTCGCCTTAGTTAGTATATACATCATCAAATAAGGACAAGTGTCACCTTCACACATACTCATTCAAACCATAAAACAAGATAAGCATTTTAAACTCACCTTTTCTCCCTCAAGCATAGAGCAATCTCATCCAAGCAATCACATCTAAAAGTGTTACGCCTCGTATTTTTATACTAGTGCGCGTTATGAGCTAGTCGATGTAAGTCCGGGAAATGAGATTTTATTTTAAGTTCCAAGTGATTAAAGGAAATCAAATTGTCATTAACTTTAAGTGGGAGATTAATTAGTGGCTGTTTGGGATTGAATTAATTAAGTGGAGGGCCCCACCACTCAAGGCATTAAAGGAAATCAGATGGGAGCTAGGCTTAGTGGGATGTGTAGTGGGGTGCTGTCTCCACTTCATATAATGAATGAAGTGGTGAAATGACAGCAAATATATCAGATTGTCATTAAGTTCCAAGTGATTAAAGGAAATCAGATTGTCATTAACTTTAAGTGGGGGATTAATTAGTGGCTGTTTGGGATTAAATTAATTAAGTGGAGGGCCCCACCACTCAAGGCATTAAAGAAAATCAGATGGGAGCTAGGCTTAGTGGGATGTGTAGTGGGGTGCTGTCTCCACTTCATATAATGAATGAAGTGGTGAAATGACAGCAAATATATCATCTTCTTCAACTTAGCTTAGGCAGCCATGGAAAAGGACAAAACCAGCCATGAAACTCTCAGCCAGCAGCTTCAAGGAATTTGGTTAGTAATCTCTTTGCTTGGTGTGTTAATTCTTTAGAATGCCTTTGTTAATTAGCCATTAATGTTAAGAAGGGGGTGTGACCAGTAGCTTAGAAAATTCGTTTTAGTTATTGATTGTGCTAAGTATGATCGGAAACCATAATCGGATTAGTGGTGTTGTGTTAGTGTTTGGGCTGTTTTGATTAAAGCAAAATGTGGGAAATTCTGTTTGGAGTTATGTATATGTTAATGTGATTATGGGTATATACTCCAAGGGATGAATACGATAAGGTAGATGTGTTGCAAATTATAAAATGAGTTATCGATCGGTGTGTTATTGTTTCGTTACTATGGTTGCCGAGATGGAGCTGTTTTGGGGGGGAATGTTTAATATGATTCGTTGGGTTATATGTGTTATTGGTATTGCTGTGGATAATTTGGGTTGTTGTCGGATTGGGACGAAGTAAGGAAAATAGGGGAAGTGCTGCCGGATTTTCGTTAGATTATTAGCTAGCTTACAATAAGTGGTAAAGCGCGACGTCTATCTAATTGCAGCACGATTGTTGCTTGTTATAGATTAATAGCTTGGGCAGTAAATATTGGTCGTGCGGCTCGACTATACGGTATGTAACGCTATCCTTTCTTTCTTTGTTTGGCATGACTTTTAAAAATGAGCGAATGACGGACAGGTTTGACACTTACTTCTAGAGTGTCTAGGTGACGTATATTCTTGCTTTCACAAACTATTCTTCTATATATCGGCTATGTCTAAGGCTATAGTGATTTCTCATATCTATGGTAGAGCTTCTTAGAGTCATTGAGATTTTACGTTTTCATATCGTGTTAAAGGTTTATAATCTTGATAAAACGTTAATCTTTGGTAATACTCCTTGCTGGTTCACGTTGATTGTTCTATTGAGTTATAAGAAATGATTTTAATTGCATATGGTTGCTCATAATGTTCTACTCGTGCATAGAGTCATTTATCATTTCACCGAGTCCCGGGCCGGGTAATGTTCGTGCGGAATTTCTTACATATGTCACCGAGTCCCTCACTAGAGGGCCGGGTATGTATATTATATATATGATTGGTGATGAGGATGGTTATGATGATGATGATGACGGAGATGATGTGATGACTACTTCACCGAGTCCCTCACTAGAGGGTCGGGTACGTATAATGTATATATATGATGATTATTTTGCCGAGTCCCTTACTAGGGAAGCTGGGCACCTTATATGTTAAAGATATGCATGATTTTCACTTATAAGGTACATGTGTAGCTATATCATGTTTCGACTTATCATGTTGGTATCCTGTCATCTTTACCTTATGCTTTACATACTCAGTACATTGTCCGTACTGACCCCCTTTCCTCGGGGGGGCTGCGTTTCATGCCCGCAGGTGTAGACGCACAGTTCGGTGATCCTTCCGCCTAGGATATCTACTTAGCTGATTGGGAGAGCTCCACTGTTCCGGAGCCCAGCCGTTTTGGTACATAACTTCCTATGTAGTCTTTTGCTTATCTATGGGTACGGCGGGGCCCTATCGCGTCGAGTTTCACTAATATACTCTTAGAGGTCTGCAGACATTATGTGGGTTGTATATATATGTTTTGGATGATGGTCTGGACATGGTTTGTTTGGGATGTCCGCTTGTTCAGGGGCAGCCTTGTCGGCTGCGTACATCATTGTGTATTGTGTAGTGGCAGCCTTGCCGGCTTGCGTATGCTAGTATGCTTTGGATAGTGGCGGCCTTGTCGGCTCGCGTATGTTGTTACGGTTAAATGGTTATAACTCCTTATGAGACAGATCCACTTTTATATATATGCGTTGGGGTAGGTTTGATTTGATTAAATTCCATATTGTCTTAGTTTCAGTTGGTTATACTTAGCAGGTTTGTTTATGAGTGTCCAAAACGGGCACTAGTCGCGGCCCATCGGGTTGGGTCGTGGCAAAAGTGGTATCAGAGCGGTTCTTCCTCGGAAGTGTCTACAGACCGTGTCTAGTAGAGTCCTGTTTATCGGTGTTTTGTGCACCACATCTATAAACAGGAAGCTACAGGACATTTAGGATGTTATCCTTTCTTCTTATTCTAGATCGTACGATAGAGCTATATTAAAAGGATAATCCATCTCTAACGAATCCCTGCGTTTTCAGCTATGCCTCCAAAGAAAGCGACAGCCGCCCAGAAGGGAAAATCAGTAGCAGAAGGTACTAGTCAGACCCGGAGAGTTACTAGGGCCTGTGCCCAGTCTATGCCTGGTATTGTGCTCCAGTCGAAGAGCTCTTCTACACCGCCACCGCCAGAGGAGCTTAGAGCAGCAGCAGCTCCAGTTCGGGGGACACCACCACCAGCCCCCGAAGCCCCAACACCTGAACCTCCAGCTCCTCAGCCAGGGGCGGAGGATAGGGCCATGAGAGATGCGGTTCATTTGCTGACTAGATTAGTGGTAGGTCAGGCTCGAAGGCATGGACTAGGAGTTGATCATGCAGACAGATCTGATAGCTTAAGGACTCGTGACTTTTTAAGTTGTAATCCTCCAGAGTTCTTTGGATCAAGGCCCCAGGATGATCCGCAAGAGTTTATTCGTCAGATGCAGCGTACATTGAGGATAATCAAGGGTACGGAGACCGAGTCTGTTGAGTTGGCTACGTATCGTTTGTGGGATGTAGCTATTAATTGGTATGAGTCTTGAGAGTTATCTAGGGGTGAGGGTGCTCCTCCAGCGTTATGGGATGAATTTGTGGAGGCTTTCCAGGGCCACTTCCTCCCTCCAGAGATGAAACGAGCTAGAGTCGATAGATTCTTGCGTTTGAGGCAGAATGGCAGGAGCGTTCGAGAGTATAGCCTCGAGTTTGATTCATTGGCTAGGCATGCGCCTACTATTGTGGCTTATATGGCAGACAGGGTACATCGTTATGTGATGGGATTGGATCGTTATCTGATTGACGGTTGTATGGCAGTGACTCTTCAGCCAGGTATAGACATTGCTCGGGTGCAGGCATATGCACAGGGGGTAGAGGATCGGCACCGGGGACGTCAGCCAGAAAGAGATTATAATAGAGGCCAGCATAAGAGGGCTAGATCAGCAGGTTATCCTGGCGAGTTTCGAGGCGGGCAGTCTCAGCAGCATGTTAGATTTTCTTCCCAGCCAGCACAGAGTGCACCCCCACGTTTCATGGGTAGGGGGTTCGATCGTACGGGATATTCCAAAGCTGGTCAAAGCTCTAGGGCTTCAGGGTCACAGATGGGCAGGGGTTTGAGCCAGTCGAGGCCACCTTTGCCTCGGTGTTCTCGCTGTGGTAGGTCCCATCCTGGGGAATATCATTGGATTACAGGTGCGTGTTTTTCTTGCGGCCGTCAGGGTCATACTATGAGGGAGTGTCCCTTTAGAGGTAGTGCTGGTGGTATGGCACAGCCTACTGGGTCCGTTGCTGGTTCATCTTCTTCTGTGGCTATGCGCCCTACGGGGCAGGGTATTCAGGCGCCAGCAGGCCGTGGTAGAGGTCGTGGTGGAGCTCCCAATTCTAGCGGTCCCTCAAACCGCATATATGCTTTGACTAGTAGGCAGGATCAGGAGGCGTCACCTAATGTGATCACAGGTATATTATCACTATTCTCCCGAAGTGTGTATGCATTGATAGACCCAGGTTCCACCTTATCATTTATATCCCCCTTCGTTGCTAGTAGGATCGGAATAGAGTCTGAGTTGATAGAACCATTGGAGGTAGCTACACCTGTAGGAGATTCTGTCATAGCTACGCGAGTATATAAGAATTGTTCAGTGGTTATATATAGTCGTCGTACCGTAGCAGATCTAATAGAGTTGAATATGATTGAGTTTGATATTATCATAGGCATAGATTGGTTGGCTGCTTGTTATGCTAATGTTGATTGCAGAGGAAAGATAGTTTGATTTCAATTTCCAGGAGAACCGATTATAGAGTGGAAGGGGAGTACAGTATCGCCGAAAGGTAAGATTATTTCATACCTTAAGGCCAGGAAGATGGTTAGAAAAGGCTATATTTATCATCTGGTTTGGGTGCATGACATAAAGGCAGAGGCACCGACTCTTCAATCAGTCCCGGTAGTTAATGAATTTCCCGATGTATTCCCAGAGGAGCTTCCAGGCCTTCCTCCAGAATGAGACATAGAGTTTACTATAGAAGTACTGCCAGATACCCAGCCTATATCTATACCTCCTTATAGAATGGCACCTGCTGAGTTGAAAGAATTGAAAGAGCAATTGAGAGATTTGCTAGAAAAGGGCTTCATCAGGCCTAGTACGTCACCTTGGGGAGCACCGGTACTGTTTGTGAGGAAGAAGGATGGGTCGCTACGGATGTGTATTGATTATAGGCATCTGAACAAAGTAACAATAAAGAACAGGTATCCCCTCCCAAGGATTGACGATCTATTTGACCAGTTGCAGGGTGCTAAGTGTTTTTCAAAGGTAGACTTGTGGTCAGGTTATCATCAGGTGCGGGTAAGGGAGGCAGATATTCCAAAGACGGCATTCCGGACCCGATACGGGCATTATGAGTTTAGAGTGCTGTCTTTTGGGCTGACTAATGCCCCAGCGGTGTTTATGCATTTAATGAATCGAGTGTTTAAACCATTCCTTGATATGTTTATTATTGTATTTATAGACGATATTTTGGTCTATTCACGTTCAGAAAAGGAGCATGCAGACCATTTAAGGACGGTACTTAGGGTGCTTCAGCAACAGAAGTTGTATGCTAAGTTCTCCAAGTGTGAGTTCTGGTTGACTTCAGTGGCATTCTTGGGGCATATTATTGGAGCTGATGGTATTCAGGTAGACACGCAGAAAATTGAGGCGGTAAAGACTTGGCCCAGACCTATGACACCTACTAAGGTACGCAACTTTTTGGGGTTAGCAGGATATTACAGGAGATCCGTAGAAAAGTTTGCCTCAATTTCAGCGCCTTTGACAAGGCTAACTCAAAAGGCATCCAAGTTCCAGTGGACTGATGCTTGTGAGCGAAGCTTCCAGCTATTGAAAGACAAATTGACTACAGCTCCAGTCCTAACTCTTTCGGAGGGACCGGACGGCTATGTTATTTATTTTGATGCTTCGGGTGTTGAGCTAGGATGTGTATTGATGCAGCATGGCAAAGTTATAGCCTATGCCTCCCGACAGCTTAGGAAGCATGAAAAGAATTATCCTACTCACGATCTGGAGTTAGCAGTCGTGGTTCATGCCTTGAAGATATGGAGGCATTATTTATATGGTGTACATGTGGACATCTATACAGATCATAAGAGTCTCCAATATATTTTAAATAGAAGGAGCTGAACTTACGACAGAGGCGGTGGTTAGAGTTGCTAAAGGATTATGATGTTGATATTTTATATCACCCAGGGAAAGCAAATGTTGTAGCAGATTCTCTTAGCCGTAAGTCCATGGGTAGCTTGACAGATGTACAACCAGAAAGGAGGGAGATGGTTCAGGAGATTCAGCGGCTATCCAGCCTTGGAGTCCGTCTGGCTAATTCAGAAGATAGTGGAGTTTCTATTCGAGAGGTTGCTGAGTCCTCAATCATAGATGAGGTAAAGAGACACTAGTACGAGGACCCTATTCTGGCACAGTATAGAGATGCAGCTCTTCAAAAGGAAAAGACCCCATTTAAGGTTACATCTGACGGAGTGTTACGATATGAAGGCAGATTGTGTGTACCTGATATTGCGGGGATACGACGGCAGGTTATGGGAGAGGCACACTCTGCCGTTATTCTATTCACCCAGGGTCAATGAAAATGTATCATGACCTCAGATGCTTATACTGGTGGGATGGCATGAAAAAGGACATAGCGGAGTTTGTTGCTCAGTGCCCGAATTATCAACAAGTCAAGATCGAACATCAAAAGCCTAGTGGATTATTACAGGAGATAGAGATCCCAACTTGGAAATGGGAGATGATTAATATGGACTTCATTACAGGCTTACCTCGCACTCAACGGAAGTATGACTCTATATGGGTTATTGTAGATAGGCTGACGAAATCGGCCCATTTTCTTCCAGTCAGGACTACTTATTCGGCTGAAGATTATGCGAGGTTATAAGTCAGGGAGATAGTGACACTTCATGGGGTTCCCACGTCCATTATATCAGACAGAGGAGCTCAATTTACAGCCAACTTTTGGAGATCGTTTCAGAAGGGATTGGGGACACAGGTAAACCTTAGCACAGCATTTCACCCTCAGACTGATGGGCAGGCTGAGCGTACTATTTAGACATTAGAAGATATGTTGCGGGCCTGTATTATTGACTTCAAAGGTAGCTGGGATGACCACTTGCCGCTCATTGAGTTTTCCTATAATAATAGCTACCATTCTAGTATCCAGATAGCACCGTACGAGGCCTTATATAGGAGGAAGTGCAGGTCACCTATTGGTTGGTTTGATGTTGGCGAGAATAAGTTATTAGGCCCGGATATGATTCAGCAAGCTGTGGACAAGGTGAAGCTTATTCAGGAAAGATTATTAGCAGCCCAGAGTCGACAGAAGTCATATGCAGATAATCGGTGTCGAGATTTGGAGTTTCAGATTGGTGACTGGGTATTCCTGAAGGTATCACCCATGAAGGGTGTGATGAGATTCGGCAGGAAAGGGAAGCTCAGTCCGAGATACATTGGGCCTTATCAGATTGTTCGTAGGGTAGTCAAGGTTGCCTATGAGTTGGATCTACCATCTGATTTGGAGGCGGTACATCCAGTCTTTCATGTATCGATGCTATGTAAATGTATTGGTGATCCTTCTAGAGTATGCCCTGTAGATGATGTTCAGGTAACAGAGGAGTTGTCATATGAGGAGAAACACGTAGCTATACTTGATCGCCAGGTTAGAAGGTTACGTACTAAGGATGTGGCTTCCGTCAAAGTCTTGTGGCGAAATGATAATAGGGAGGAGATGACTTGGGAAGCGGAAGACAAAATGAAGAATAAGTATCCTTACTTGTTCCCCGTACATGCAGGTAATTCAATTCCTAGATTGACTATATTGATTGATAAATGAGTTTCTGTAGTAAGTTGTGACTCTGTGAGGCATCTGTAGGTTACAGAATGCAAGTTGATAGGTATAACTGTTAGAGAGACCTCGCTGGAATTTATTTTTTTTAAGACGCTAACTTAACATTCGAGGACGAATGTTCCTAAGGGGGAAGGATGTTACGCCTCGTATTTTTATACGTAGTGCGCGTCATGAGCTAATCGATGTAAGTCCGGGAAATGAGATTTTATTTTAAGTTCCAAGTGATTAAAGGAAATCAGATTGTCATTAACTTTAAGTGGGGTATTAATTAGTGGCTGTTTGGGATTAAATTAATTAAGTGGAGGGCCCCACCACTCAAGGCATTAAAGGAAATCAGATGGGAGCTAGGCTTAGTGGGATGTGTAGTGGGGTGCTGTCTCCACTTCATATAATGAATGAAGTGGTGAAATGACAGCAAAAATATCAGATTGTCATTAATTTCCAAGTGATTAAAGGAAATCAGATTGTCATTAACTTTAAGTGGGGGATTAAATTAATTAAGTGGAGGGCCCCACCACTCAAGGCATTAAAGGAAATCAGATGGGAGCTAGGCTTAGTGGGATGTGTAGTGGGGTGCTGTCTCCACTTCATATAATGAATGAAGTGGTGATATGACAGCAAATATATCATCTTCTTCAACTTAGCTTAGGCAGCCATGGAAAACGAGAAAACCAGCCATGAAACTTTCGGCCAGCAGCTTCAAGGAATTTGGTTAGTAATCTCTTTGCTTGGTGTGTTAATTCTTTAGAATGCCTTTGTTAATTAGCCATTAATGTTAAGAAGGGGGTGTGACCAGTAGCTTAGAAAATTCGATGTAGTTATGGATTGTGCTAAGTATGATCGGAAACCATAATCGGATTAGTGGTGTTGTGTTAGTGTTTGGGCTGTTTTGATTAAAGCAAAATGTGGGAAATTCTGTTTTGGAGTTATGTATATGTTAATGTGATTATGGGTATATACTCCAAGGGATGAATACGATAAGGTAGATGTGTTGCGAATTATAAAACGAGTTATCGCTCGGTGTGTTATTGTTTCGTTACTATAGTTGCCGAGACGGAGCTGTTTTGGGGGGGAATGTTTAATATATTCGTTGGGTTATATGTGTTATTGGTATTGCTGTGGATAATTTGGGTTGTTGTCGGATTGGGACGAAGTAAGGAAAATAGGGGAAGTGCTACCGGATTTTCGTTAGATTATTAGCTAGCTTACAATAAGTGGTAAAGCGCGATGTCTATATAATTGCGGCACGATTGTTGCTTGTAATAGATTAATAGCTTGGGCAGCAAATATTGGTCATGCGGCTCGACTATACGGTATGTAACGCTATCCTTTCTTTCTTTGTTTGGCATGACTTTTAAAAATGAGCGAATGACGGACAGGTTTGACACTTACTTCTAGAGTGTCTAGGTGACGTATATTCTTGCTTTCACAAATGATTCTTCTATATATCGGCTATGTCTAAGGCTATAGTGATTTCTCATATCTATGGTAGAGCTTCTTAGAGTCATTGAGATTTTACGTTTTCATATCGTGTTAAAGGTTTATAATCTTGATAAAACGTTAATCTTTGGTAATACTCCTTGCTGGTTCACGTTGATTGTTCTATTGAGTTATAAGAAATGATTTTAATTGCATATGGTTGCTCATAATGTTCTACTCGTGCATAGAGTCATTTATCATTTCACCGAGTCCCGGGCTGGGTAATGTTCGTGCGGAATTTCTTGCATATGTCACCGAGTCCCTCACTAGAGGGCCGGGTATGCATATTATATATATGATTAGTGATGAGGATGGTTATGATGATGATGATGACGGAGATGATGTGATGACTATTTCACTGAGTCCCTCACTAGAGGGCTGGGTACGTATGATGTATATATATGATGATTATTTTGCCGAGTCCTTTACTAGGGAAGCTGGGCACCTTATATGTTAAAGATATGCATGATTTTCACTTATAAGGTACATGTGTAGCGATATCATGTTTCGACTTATCATGTTGGTATCCTGTTATCTTTACCTTATGCTTTACATACTCAGTACATTTTCCGTACTGACCTCCTTTCCTCGGGATGGCTGCGTTTCATGCCCGCAGGTGTAGACGCACAGTTCGGTGATCCTTCCGCCTAGGATATCTACTCAGCTGATTGGGAGAGCTCCACTGTTCCGGAGCCCAGTCGTTTTGGTACATAACTTCCTATGTAGTCTTTTGCTTATCTATGGGTACGGCGGGGCCCTGTCGCGTCGAGTTTCACTAATATACTCTTAGAGGTCTGCAGACATTATGTGGGTTGTATATATATGTTTTGGATGATGGTCTGGACATGGTTTGTTTGGGATGTCCGCTTGTTCAGGGGCAGCCTTGTCGGCTGCGTACATCATTGTGTATTGTGTAGTGGCAGCCTTGTCGGCTTGCGTATGCTAGTATGCTTTGGATAGTGGCGGCCTTGTCGGCTCGCGTATGTTGTTACGGTTAAATGGTTATAACTCCTTATGAGACAGATCCACTTTTATATATATGTGTTGGGGTAGGTTTGATTTGATTAAATTCCATATTGTCTTAGTTTCAGTTGGTTATACTTAGCAGGTTTGTTTATGAGTGTCCAAAACGGGCACTAGTCACGGCCCATCGGGTTGGGTCGTGACAAAAAGACTACCGGACAAGAAAACATATGAGAGAGAACATATAGAATTAAGTTCTATGGCACGATATGAGATTGATGAAGAAGGGAAACTCTATCTTCCTATAGCCTCTCGTACCATTTGATATGTCGCGACTCACCACCAATGATACAAGACTCTACTAGACGTGGCAATATGAGACTTCTTAGAACCTAAAACCGCTACATGAACCTCATGCTCTGATACCAAGTATGTCACAACTCGAAACCATACCCCAGAATATAGGATATAATCTTGGATTGTAACCGGCATCGTCGACCTCTCGGAGGTCTAAGAAAAGCCTCTCATATCATTCATTGCATTGGCATAGTAAATTTAGCTGAAAAATTAAAACTTTTCATAGAACATCATATGCTAGAAACATCACATCATATATATATATAACATAAGTCATAATACATATTTAGACTCTAAGTCTCTTTGTCATCTTAGACTCAATAACTTTAGACTACATTAGAGACACGGCCCATAAGACACATTACATAACTATACAATTTTTAAAGACTTTACATTAAAGACGTAAGTAGGACATCCTTGAACTTTAAGGATTCCTTTCATTGAGCTTGGGAATCATCTATCAAGCTCTTCACCATTCAAGACATCCCTTAAGCATCCATCACCTACACTTTGTGTAAAAAGTAGAGAAGAATGGGATTAGCACAAGAATGTACTAAGTATGGCAACCATGCAAAAAAAATGCATTAAAAGGGGCATTTTCTTTGAAATCATACTTCATGCCATTTTGAGTAAATCATCATAAAACCTTAATAAATAGCATTTATATCATTCACATACTTCATAGAAACACAATGAAAGGCCAAACATCATAGAAAAACCACTTATAGAATTTAAGTACAATTTGAGGTCACTTTACAGTAAGCTCCATCACCTTTACAGTGAACTCTTCCTTTTAATTCATTAGCCTCCCAAGTAATCCTTTAGGGATACTTGTTGCAATGTATCACCTTTGGAACACAAGAGAAGGCCATACATAGCATCTACACAAGACAACACATGCCATCATATAAGTATAGTGCAATATAGACATAGCCAAACCAAGACTACAATATCATACATAATGGACACATACATCATCATATGCATTAGGGCACCTTCATAAGACTTCCTAAGGATTCACTTGTGCAATGTCAAGATGGGTTCATTACTTCCACCTATCCTAAGTAACTTGCCTTAAGTCCTCCTAGTTAGGATCCTATTCAATTACTTCCATTGTCCATTTTAACTTTAGGGAAACTATAGCATTAACCGACACTATGACCATGGGTGCTAAACATGGAATTTGGTGTTGTAGAGCCTTACACCAAAGGAAGGTGTTCCCACCTAGCCAAGGTAGAACATTAACATATATCATAGCATCCTAAGTGAATTTACTTAGCTAGATCCTATGTGGCAAGCATAGTTTATGGAACTAAGAGATTGGTATTCCCTCTACATACCATTTGGTAATTGGGGCCTCACCTCATGAGAAAACATGAGTGAATATTCCTCAAGGAAAGTCAACACCTCATGTAGGTCCATAGGTGAGTATTCCTCTAACGAAGTCAACAATCTATAAGGGACAAATGATGAATCTTCCTCCAAGGAAAGTCAACACCTCTCAATGTCAAGTTCACTCGGTGCTAAGCTAAGTTCCCTTTATTGAAAAGCCTTTATTACCTTTATTTATAAAAACATAGGCT
The DNA here is from genome assembly GCA_016801875.1 of Solanum sitiens. NCBI lineage: Eukaryota > Viridiplantae > Streptophyta > Magnoliopsida > Solanales > Solanaceae > Solanum > Solanum sitiens. The sequence continues at coordinate 993,415 of JABWTJ010000202.1, read as the reverse complement.
TAGGATATTCATCATTCATATGTTTATAGCATATTCAAGCACCTATCTAGTTTTGGAGTATTCTTGGGCACCCCTAGCAAGGCCCCTCTCACTAACTTGATTATCCATGTATGTGAGTGTATACATAGATTTGAGCAAACCTTTCACATAACACATAATGTCACACATGTTTATATATCAATACATAAGTCTATAGGCATAACTATATGAGCAATACTTTCATATAAACCTACTAAGACACTATACACATTGATACTTCATCATATCATATACATCATATTCATAACATGTTCATATAATTATCCTTCATATACATAAGAAACCAAACCTAGGAACTATCATCAAGATACACATGTGCAATGCATAGACAAGGTTCCATATACTTGCCCATACTAGTACACCTATCAAGTCATCCTAGTAAGGGAATACAAATCATACTTTCATAAACATCACCTTAATATGCATAGTAGTAGACACTAGTGAATATGAGAACTACCTTTCATTTAGACACAATGACTTATACTACTTATAACATGCATGTAAGTGAGAGTGAGTGTACATTGACCAACATGATCACATAATGGCTATCAATAACTTATTAAGTCAGCCACCCTATTAGACCACATTACACTTCAAGCACATAGCACACAACACATAATAGCATAGGAGACAAGACAATATATACAATGTAATCAAGACTCCTAACTTTGGCTATTTACACTATCATATAAGGGATACATAGGTAAGGGCTATCAACCTTTTTAACACATTAATGGCAGCACCTATACTCTACCCTAACATGGTTATACTCATGCTCAAACAATAGCCACACAACCTAATTCACAACTAGAATAGGAAAGTAAGCATAAGCTTCTCATAGTATCATCTTAAGCACATGTTCATAAGTCCATCAATTTGCCTTCAAAGCCATGGTCAACACATATATAATGACAATAAGGTAAACACTGCCACCATAAGTGGACCATACCACACAATGCCATACAAGGCTTCATCAACATTTCTATAAAGAATAGAGAAGTAGAAGAGTAGAGGAATTAAGCATTCTTACCAATTTCTCACCCTTTGATCATCATTGATCAATACACCTTATTCATCAATAAAACACATATATGGCAGTAGATAAATGTACTTTAAACATATAAGAAACCATGTACAAGTCGCTACAAGATTTTATACCATAACATAATATAACATATGAACATACTAGGAAAGTAGAATAACATAGATCATTAGCTAACTTCCCTTACATTGATTTTAGATCATAGTTCATACATATATAAGCCTAAGGCATTATCTAAACCTACATTTAACCATATTGAAATCATGATTACATACCTTCAAGATTAAGGTTACAACAAAGGTATTTAGGCTTATCGATTTGCTAGAGTGTAGAAAACTTTACCAATACTATGAACTATCTAAGCGTTTGATCATCATTCATATTTCATCAACAATACACTCATTAGTCAGTAGCTAATTAGATAGGAAATCAAGACTAAAATCATGCTTCATCTAATCACAATTCAAGATCTATCACACACTTAGCTTTTTGACTTCATAGCCTAAAGGAAATCTATATCCATTCATGCAAGCCCTTCTTAATTTGATCATGAAGGATTTATACCTACAAAATTCATCCATTATATCACCCTAAAACAGTAGCTACAGCAGTTCATACATAATCAAGAGTCTACACAACCGATCTCACAATCGACTTCAAAACAACATGTAGAAACATAGGCTATTCATATTCAAATCTTCATATATTTATCATCATGGACTGATCATCATCAATTCACCATAAATTAATGTAAATAACAATAACCACAATCAATTCAACGTAAGAGAATCACCAATTAATCAAGAACAAGCCATAATCACAAATCCCATGCAAGAGCTAAACCAATTTCGAAAGAAACATGGGTTCATCATGCAATTGGAGTGAAATCACATTCAAATCACTGTATTAACTTCAATTTATCATGATTAAATCATTAAAAACATTTTGAGAAAGAACCCATGGCTAGATTGAAAGACTGGAAACTTGATCATAAGATTTCTTTGAAAAACATTGAGAAGAACTCTCCAAGTGAAAGGTTACTTGAAGATGAAGGATTGCCATACCTTTGTCTAGTTAAAAACCTATAAGACTTCATGATTCATCCATAGAAAATCCATCTCCAAGCAGCTCTTGAGCTTCACCAACAATGGTGGTTTTAGAGAGAACATTTTTGGAGGGAAAGGCTTAAAACATGTGAGAGGATTTATGAATGGGTTGATCACGTTTTGTATGGCTTATATACACCTAAAATTACTTAAATAAACCCATAATAATCACTTTAGGACGTGGGGTGAATTTCCCATTCACCCCTTTAAGTTACAGCACGCAGCTGCCAAATACAGGCCACTCTCGATGATGGCCTTGACGGGGCGTCATGGCCTTGACGGGCCGTGGCTGGCCTCCGTCGCCTGACACTTAGCCAACAATTGGCTTAATACCTACCCAAGGCAAGTCCCCTTTGACTAGACCTGCTCAACGGGCCGTTGGGGGACCAATGATCCGTCATTGGGTCCGTCAAGGGACACTGCCCCGGCAGTGTCTTAGGCAGCCTTGGGTCCTTCTTTTGAGGCCTCTTGTGGGGCCCTTTAGAAGTCGTAACCGGACGTTCCCAACGCGATTACAAACCTTAACATGTTATAGACCTTCCACATAAATTTCATCCAAAACAAACACCTACAAGACGTCCAAACAGCCTTGACCCCAACATGACATACGATGAACGTCTTAGGGGCTATCTTTCGAACGCCTTGGACGTTCTTGGGCGTTTGACCTCTGAACTTCACGAAACTTCATATAACAACATGAAACATCTTTTTAAACCATTTCAAGACTTATTAGACTCAGTTCATACAATTTAGGCATGCATACACACATGAGGTACATAAGCGACTATTCGTCGAACTTCTTGGACGTCCCTTGACGTTCTACTTCCAAATCACTTGAAACATTGCACACTGCCTCTATATCACATAATAAGGAATTTTAGGACCTTATAACAATAAGACGACATTTTAGGCTCTAGACACCTTATCTCATTTTCGGGGTCTTACAGAAGGACATTGCAGAATATATGGCCAAGTGTCCTAATTATCAGCAGGTTAAGGCAGAACATCTTAAGCCTTGCGGTTTTACTCAGATTATTGAGGTTGCGACTTGGAAGTTGGAGGCCATTAATATGGACTTCGTGGTTGGTCTTCCGAGGACTAGGAGACAGCATGACTCCATATGGGTTATTGTGGACAGGATGACTAAGTCTGCCCACTTTATCCCTGTGAAGTCTACTTACAGAGCCAAGGATTATGTGAGACTCTACATTGATGAGATTGTGAGATGGCATGGGATTCCTTTGTCTATCATTTCAGATAGAGGAGCTCAGTTTACTTCACATTTCTGGAGATCTTTCCAGAAGAACTTGGGCACGCAGGTAAAGCTTAGTACTGCCTTTCATCCTCAGACGGATGGGCAGGAAGAGCGCACCATTCAGACATTGGAGGATATGTTGAGAGCGTGTGTATTTGACTTCAGGGGTAGCTGGGATGACCATCTGCCTTTGATAGAGTTCTCGTATAATATTAGATATCACTCCACCATTAGGATGGCACCGTTTGAGGCATTGTATGGTAGGAGGTGTAGATCTCCAGTTGGGTGGTTCAAGGTTGGAGAGTCATCCATTTTGGTTCCAGAGATCATTCATGAGGCCTTAGAGAAGGTCAGAGTGATTAGAGATAGGTTGGCTACTGCTTATAGTCCGCAGAAGTAATATGCAGATAACAGAAAACGGCCCTTGGAGTTTGATGTTGGTGACCAGGTCTATCTGAAGATATCACCTATGAAGGGGGTGATGAGGTTTGGCAGGAAAGGGAAGTTGAGTCCGAGGTATGTTGGGCCATACGAGATCCTACAGCGTGTGGGTGAGGTGGCCTATGAGTTGGCATTGCCTGCGGAGCTAGCTTCTGTTCATACAGTCTTTCATGTATCCATGTTAAAGAAGTGCCTAGGTGATCCAGCATCGATTCTACCTGTGAAAGGTTTGGGGGTCGATGAAGACTTGTCCTATGAGGAGGTACCTGTTGAGATATTAGACAGACAGATCAAGCGGCTGAGGAACAAGGAGATTGCCACAGTGAAGGTATTGTGGAGAAATCATCTTGTTGAGGGTGCTACGTGGGAGGCTGAGGCCGACATGAGATCCCGTTACCCTCATCTTTTCAGCTCTTGAGGTTAGACTTCCTACTCTTAAGTCTAAGTTTCCTTATCTTTCCATATTTTGTTGTTATTGCTTGACTGTGCATAGTTATTATGTTATGATCTGACTGGCATTACACTAGATAGTAGTAGTGTCATTCGGTGATGAATGTTCCTAAGGGGGGGATAATGTAACAACCCTAAAAATGAATAAGATAAGAAATGCTAATGTATCAAGAATGCCTACGATTAGACCAGGGTTCATACGGATTGATGCGCGTAGAACCAGACCTCGAAACCCTTGCTACAGCCAAGCCAACTAACTTGGGGAGTTAGTTGAGCTTGGAAAGGTTGGGTCCAACCATGTAGGGCTCTCAAATACGAAGATTTACTTGAAGGAGTCTTTACCGGACTTAAAAAGAAGAAATCTTAGGTATGAAGGGTCTAGGGGTTAAATGGTCTTTTTCCTGGCTAAGGGTAGTATCGTAATTACCCTAAATATGTAATTAATTATTTAATTAATAAAGTGGAGGGGCAATTTGGGGAGAGAGGGCCGAAATTGAGACCTTGAAGTGAAGTCTTGCTCCACCCGGGTTCGAACCTAGGTGGGAGCAATGATTTAATGTGATCTTTTTTAATTGGTGAATTAATTTAATAAATTAATAATTAATGGCTGATTTAAGAAAAAGGAAAATCAGATTTTTATTATTAATTATTATTTATTTATTAATTAATGTGTTTATGACTAAGTCTCCTAGTTGACTAAGTCTAAACTACTTCACCTCTTTTAACTCTCTCTCACGCTCATCTCACTCACGTTTCTCCACTCTTTTCACGATTTCTCTCTGCCTAAACAACTACAAGAACAGAAAAATTTACTAGAGTTCTTCACACTTGAAGAACTCACGCGAAAATATAAGAAAACAAGCTAAGTGAACACGTTAGGCAAAGAGAGGGTTTTTCCGTCGAAAGTTTTGTGTTGAAACTTTGATTGGACGTGAGTTTTGGAGAAGGTTTGGGCAGCAACTTCAAGGTTTGAAAGTCAAAATAAGGTATGGGTTTTCTTCTCTCTTGGTCCCTTTCCCAAGAGACCCCTTAAGGTTCATATTATTCATTCAAAAACTAGGATTGTTTCCCCTTTTGCATGCCCCTGTCACTAGCTCCCAATGAATCGTAGGTTGGGTATGATTGCTGGTAGATTTAGGTGTATGTTATGTTTTCGTGATGAATATGATTATGTTTATGTACTTGAAATCGTATGAAAGACAACTATGTATTCGAAAGTTTGTGCAAGTGTGTGCATATGTAAAAATGTTACTGTAAATTAGGTCTAGGATTTAAGGCTTCAAGTTTGACATTGTGTTGGTTGTCATTTTACATGCATAAACCTATGTAAATCGTGATGTTCATTAAAATGGAAGTGGGGCTTATTTGAGTATTAATATTTTGGCTAAACGAATCCATGAAATACACCCCAAAAAGTGTTAAATGATCCATGAATTTTCCTAAGTTTTCAAGTGGAAATATTGGTGAAAATAAGCTAAGAAAATGATTAAGTTTCCAGCAAAAATTATAAGTTTAGTTTAGGCTAAAGTATAGAGAAGAAATCTGGAAATTTAATTGATTTTAAAGGAATGAGGCCACCAGGATTCGAACCTGTGACCTCACCCGTCTGACACCTTAAATCCGAAAGAAAAGAAAAGGGGTCAGGGGGATTCGAAATGGGGTATACTGGCTGAGAAAGGAGAGTGCAAAACTTAAGTAAATAAAATGGGAGGCGTGGGAATCGAACCCACGACCTCTAGGCAGCGAATGAGTTGAAAGAAAATTAAAAGAAAGGAAATGTGAGGCGTGGGAATCGAACCCACGACCTCAAGGCTGTACAGGAGAAAGGGAGAAATAAAAAGAAAATAAAGTGAGGTTGTGGGGGCTCGATCCTACAACCTCAATGCCAATGCATAGCTAAGTCAAATTTTAAATAAAAATAAAATAAGGAGGCTGTGGGGGTTCGAACCCACAACCTCTCAATTCCTAGCGAAATAAAGAATAAATAAAGAGAGGCTGTGGGGGTTTTATCCCACAACCTCTTGGTCTATGCGAATTGGACAAGAAAATTTTGAATGAAAAAAAGGGGTTGTGGGGGTTCGATCCCACAACCCTTCGGCCAATTAAGAGTAGAATCCAAGGAGAAAAATAAAGAGAGAATGTTGATGTTGGGGCTCGATCTAGGGTCCCAATGTTATGTGGATTAAAAATAAAATCAAGGAAAAATGTAAGTGTTGTCCAAGGGATTCGAACTTGGGTTCCCTTGCCCAAATATCCGTATTGATACATAAATCATACGTGAATTAAATGTTCAAGAATAATGCCACCTTCTTAGATCGAAATTGAGATCTTTTCATACATACAAGATAAATAAGTCTTGTACTACATAATCGTAGGAAGATATGAGTCACTTGACGAATTATGAATGAAGCCTCATGGCTTGTATGTATAGACCCATAAGTTTAGCATACGTTTAAAAATAAGTGAACCTAAGATGTATGTAATGAAATGAAGAAACTCTAGAAGGGTTAAGTACGAGTGTAAAATACACTAAATGGTCAAGTGAATTGGCATACGATGAAATGATTACAATGTAATGTAATGATGAAACCCTAGAAGGGTTAAGTAAGAGTGTGAAACACACAAATGGCCAAGTGCATTGGCATATGATGAAATGAACATTCACGTAAAATGGGGTTAGTAATTATGAAGATCAATTGTGCTAATGTTAATGAATGTGGTGACAACATGATATGAGGCTAATGTAAAAGATGAGAACAATCTCAAATGAGCCTAAGTAATTGTTACCAAAACGTACTCACCTATGAGAGTGTAAAGTTAATGAAGAGACCAGTCTCTATGAACACTCTAATGAAAGTATTGAGATTAACACACTTAATACTAATGATGAGATGAGAAATCATCTATTGAGCTATGATGTCCTCATACTAGAAGCCATCTTCCATGACGAATGAGTTGAATGTAATGGAACTTTACACTGAGCACCGATAGACTAGCTATGAGCGGTGATGCCTTCTTTCGGGAAGGGCGGAGGTTCACGTAACTCTCATGAGATGTGACTGTCCGGCTTGCCGGGTATGGGTCTCCTTATATCTCCTGGTCTTCGAACCTACACTGCCAATATAGGGATCTGGCGGGGTTAAATTCCCATGTACGCTAGCATATTTTGGGTCACCTTGGCTGGTGATTCCACCTCTTTTTGGTATGGGGGAGACACTGAATTTAATGATGCTCACATGATCTATGTCGGTTAAAGTTAAAGTTCCCAGTGAATAAATGAGGCCAACCTCAAATGATGCACATAATGAAATGAATGATACCAAAGATGTTAGGTTAGGATAATCAAGAGTTGAGCTAAACTCAAGTAATGACACTAGGTTATTCTTGACCATTGCACAGCAAACCTGATGAAAGTCTTAAACTACATCCTAGGTATAGCTGGTGTTCACACTAGCCTATGAACGAAATGAAATGAAGTACGTATGAATGAATGAAGCAAACTCTGTGTTTGCTAATGAAGACTTCCTAGTTGAGGTCCCATATGTTGAGCCCTCATTTTGGAAAGTCTTAATTTCAAGTCTGTGATTCTAAGGTTTCATGGCATATGAATGAATGTTATAAAAGATGTTTTGTGTTGTATGCTATATGATATGTGCTATGTGTAAGATGTTATGTGCTGTGTGCAATATGATAAGTATGATGATGCATGTTACTCTCATGGCATGACTTTCCTAATCCAAATTTGGAAAGTTCACTAACTTTCCTAATCCCAATTTGGCAAGTCCACTGACTTGACTTTCCATAATCATGTGGTTAGGAAAGAGCTATCCTTTCTCATGCATGTCCTTGGTGTGTGCTTGAATATACCCATACTTGTACTAATCCCATACAACTCTATATTTTTAGGTGCAGGCACAGGTGGACGCTAGAGTGTACAGGTTGACATTGCAGCTATCCGGACGTGGAGCTTTCATCCGGACTTGGTAGGCCCTCATGCTTTCGAGGATGTCTACCGTTACTATCTAGCTTAGATATAGGCTTTAGCTAGTGAAGCATGTTCCACTAGTGTTTCTTTCCATTTTTATTTCAGACATTGTATTTGTGCCATTTTGGCAATTATACATTTATTACAGTATTGCACTGTTTCTTTCATTTGATTATCTCTATATTAGATGGTTGATTTGTGAACGCCTATGATGTTAAGTTTAAAATGTTTAGCATGAAATAAGAAAACAAAAAGTTCAAATTTTCCGTTAAAATTAACCTAGATGAAGTAAGAATGACGTATGTAGGCTTGTCTGCGACCTCTGAGAGGTCAACGACGCCGGTCTCGTCTGGGTCTAGATTCCGGTCGTGACAAAGTTGGTATCAGAGCACTAGGTTAAATTCCGAGAATAATAAGTTCACATCAACCACATTGAGTAGTTTCTAAGTCATGGTAGTGAAGTGCACCACTATTCTGAATTAGAGACTGCATGATGCGTAGGAAAATTTCCCTTCTTTTGGTCCCTTTCCCAAGAGACCCCTTAAGGTTCATATTATTCATTCGAAAACTAGGATTGTTTCCCCTTTTGCATGCCCCTGTCACTAGCTCCCAATGAATCGTAGGTTGGGTATGATTGCTGGTAGATTTAGGTGTATGTTATATTTTCGTGATGAATATGATTATGTTTGTGTACTTGAAATCGTATGAAAGACAACCATGTATTCGAAAGTTTGTGCAAGTGTGTGCATATGCAAAAATGTTACTGTGAATGTTACTGTGAATGAGGTCTAGGGTTAAGGCTTCAAGTTTGACATTGTTTTGGTTGTCATTTTACGTGCATAAACCTAGGTAAATCGTGATGTTCATTAAAATGGAAGTGGGGCTGATTTGAGTATCAATATTTTGGCTAAACGAATCCATGAAATACACCCCAAAAGTGTTAAATGATCCATGAATTTTCCTAAGTTTTCAAGTGGAAATATTGGTGAAAATAAGCTAAGAAAATGATTAAGTTTCCAGCAAAAATTATAATTTTAGTTTAGGCTAATGTATAGAGAAGAAATCTAGAAATTTAATTGATTTTAAAGGGATGAGGCCACCAGGATTCGAACCTGTGACCTCACCAAGTGACACCTTAAATTCGCAAGAAAAGAAAAGGGGTCAGGGGGATTCGAAATGGAGTATACTGGCTGAGAAAGGAGAGTGCAAAAATTAAATAAATAAAATGGGAGGCGTGGGAATCGAACCCACGACCTCCAGGCAGCGAATGAGATGAAAGAAAATTAAAAGAAAGAAAATGTGAGGCGTGGGAATCGAACCCACGACCTCAAGGTTGTAAAGGAGAAAGGGAGAAATAAAAAGAAAATAAAGTGAGGCTATGGGGGATCGATCCCACAACCTCTCTGCCAATGCATAGCTAAGTCAAATTTTAAATAAAAATAAAATAAGGAGGATGTGGGGGTTCGAACACACAACCTCTCAATTCCTAGCGAAATAAAGAATAAATAAAGAGAGGCTGTGGGGGTTTGATCCCACAACCTCTTGGTCTATGCGAATTGGACAAGAAAATTTTAAATGAAAAATAAAGGGGGTTGTGGGGGTTCGATCCCACAACCCTTCGGCCAATTAAGAGTAGAATCCAAGGAGAAAAATAAAGAGAGAATGTTGATGTTGGGGCTCGATCTAGGGTCCCAGTGTTATGTGGATTAAAAATAAAATCAAGGAAAAATGTAAGTGTTGTCGAAGGGATTCGAACTAGGGTTCCCTTGCCCAAATTTCCGTATTGATACATAAATCATACGTGAATTAAATGTTCAAGAATAATGCCACCTTCTTAGATCGAAATTGAGATCTTGGCATACATACAAGATAAATAAGTCTTGTACTACATAATCGTAGGAAGATATGAGTCACTTGACGAATTATGAATGAAGCCTCATGGCTTGTATGTATAGACCCATAAGTTTAGCATACGTTTAAAAATAAGTGAACCTAAGATGTATGTAATGAAATGAAGAAACTCTAGAAGGGTTAAGTACGAGTGTAAAATACACTAAATGGTCAAGTGAATTGGCATACGATGAAATGATTACAATGTAATGAAATGATGAAACCCTAGAAGGGTTAAGTAAGAGCGTGAAACACACAAATGGCCAAGTGCATTGGCATATGATGAAATGAACATTCACGTAAAATGGGGTTAGTAATTATGAAGATCAATTGTGCTAATGTTAATGAATGTGGTGACAACATGATATGAGGCTAATGTAAAAGATGAGAACAATCTCAAATGAGCCTAAGTAATTGTTACCAAAACGTACTCACCTATGAGAGTGTAAAGTTAATGAAGAGACCAGTCTCTATGAACACTCTAATGAAAGTATGAGATTAACACACTTAATACTAATGATGAGATGAGAAATCATCTATTGAGTTATGATGTTCTCATACTGGAAGCCAGCTTCCATGACGTATGAGTTGAATGTAATGGAACTTTATACTGAGCACCGATAGACTAGCTATGAGCGGTGATGCCTTATTTAGGGAAGGGCGGAGGTTCACGTAACTCTCATTAGATGAGACTGTCCGGCTTGCCGGGTATGGGTCTCCTTATATCTCCTGGTCTTCGAACCTACACTACCAATATAAGGATCTGGAGGGTTAAATTCCATGTACGCTAGCATGTTTTTGGTCACCTTGGCCGGTGATTCCACCTCTTTTCGGTGTGGGGGAGAAACTGGATTTCATGATGCTCACATGATCTATGTCGGTTAAAGTTAAAGTTCCCAATGAATGAATGAGGTCAGACTCAAATGATGCACATAATGAAATGAATGATACCAAAGGTGTTAGGTTAGGATAATCAAGAGGTGAGCTAGACTCAAGTAATGACACTAGGTTATTCTTGATCATTGCACAGCAAACCCGATGAAAGTCGTAAACTACATCCTAGGTATATCTTGTGTTCACACTAGCCTATGAACGAAATGAAATGAAGTACGTATGAATGAATGAAGCAAACTCTGTGTTTGCTAATGAAGACTCCCTAGTTGAGGTCCCATATGTTGAGCCCTCATTTTGGAAAGTCTTAATGTCAAGTCCATGATTCCAAGGTCTCATGGCATATGAATGAATGTTATAAAAGATGTTATGTTTTGGATGCTATATGATATGTGCTATGTGTAAGATGTTATGTGTTGTGTGCAATATGATAAGTATGATGATTCATGTTACTCTCATGGCATGACTTTCCTAATCCAAATTTGGAAAGTTCACTAACTTTCCTAATCCCAATTTGGCAAGTCCACTGACTTGACTTTCCATAATCATGTTGTTAGGAAAGAGCTATCCTTTCTCATGCATGTCCTTGGTGTGTGCTTGAATATAATCATACTTAGTACAAATGTGTACTAATCCCATACAACTCTATATTTTTAGGTGCAGGCACAGGTGGACGCTAGAGCGTACAGGTTAACGTTGCAGCTATCCGGACGTGGAGCTTTCACTCGGACTTGGTAGGCCCTCATGCTTTCGAGGATGTCTACCGTTACTATCTAGCTTAGATATAGGCTTTAGCTAGTGGAGCATGTTCCACTAGTGTTTCTTTCTGTTTTTATTTCAGACATTGTATTGGTGCCATTTTGGCAATTATACATTTATTACAGTATTGCACTATTTCTTTCATTTGATTATCTCTATATTAGATGGTTGATTTGTGAACGCCCATGATGTTAACTTTAAAATGTTTAGCATGAAATAAGAAAATAAAAAGTTCAAATTTTCCGCTAAAATTAACCTAGAAGAAGTAAGAATGACGTATGTAGGCTTGTCTGCGACCTCTGAGAGGTCAACGACGCCGGTCTTGTCTGGGGTCTAGATTTCAGTCGTGACATTAGTTGCCTTTTAAGGTTGATCTTAAGTATGAACATTTAAGGAAATGCTTAGGTGGCACCTAGATGTTGTTGGTTTTAAGTTTCCTCCCAATATATGAATGTGGGTTAAAATGACCTAGGATTTACATTGCCTATTGTTGAATGAAAAGAAACAGGCCTTTATGGCTAAGTTTCCTCTATTGTTTCCCCTAAGGTTTTCATGTTCCTTGGTGTTCATGGTATAGTTTAGACCTTATGTGGTTGGGTAGTATGACCTAACTTGATTGTTATGGATTTTCTTTAGGTGTTGACCTTAGAGGAAAGATGATGCTTAAGGTATTACCCGTTGATATTTGAGTTAGTAGGCTCCTTAACAAGAGATTAAGAGTGAAAGCCCTCAATGATGTCAAACCTTCTTGTGTGAGGAGTATATAGATTTGTTTTGACTTGCCTTGACCTTGGTGCTTAAGGGCATGATGTGATTAGGCTTACCCCAAGAGGGGGATAATGTTCCTAGGTGGTAAGATTTTGAATGCTCTTGATGCTCCTATGTTGAGTTACCTTGAATTTTTTTAAGTTGAAAATCACTTTTAAGTGATGTTGATGAAGGGTGGTCATAATCTTAGATCCCAAGGAAGGAATGATGTGCTTAGTGGCTAATGTTGATAAGTTAAGATACTCTTAAAGTTGAGTTAAGTTGCTCTTAAATGGGTTTACCCTAAGTGGGGGATGATGATATGATTAGTAAGGTTATTGATATCCTTATATTGCCCTTCTATTCTTACTTGAGCTTGAAACCAAAGAGTTCATAGTAGCTTGTTCATGATAGGAGTCTTGCATTAAAGTATAAGTTGCATGTTCTCCATATGTTACGTATGTCTTAATTGACACTATTATAAGCATGTTTTGAAGATTCTAAATTGTATGAAAAAGGAATTTTTGACCAATTCATGTTCTCTCATGTTGATTGTGCATCTTGATGTGTAAATTGTGCATTAGACTTCATGAGACAAGGTAAGAAGCCTGTTTGAAGTCATTTTAATATGTGGTGTTTTAAGACATCAATGAGAAATTTGAGTCTCCTTTAACATGAAAAATGATGAGCCTATTGAAAATATGTGATTTGTATGGTTTGGGAAGTATGATTATAGGCTCACCCTTGAAAAGTGAAGGCATGTTTAGCTAGTGTCCTTGTGTGTGACTATAAATTGTAAGATTTTTCCCAAATTGATGCTTACTTATGAAGACTAGTGTTATGCTAGAAATTGAAACTATGTGGAATGGCTTCTGATTGTTGTGATGAGTGTTGTGTTATTTACCATTTTGACTTCACTAGGAAGGGTGTATGAGCATGCTTTTGTTAAAAAGTTGAGAATTTCTCATTTAAAATGAATTGAACTTTGTGCATTGCTTGGGTATGAACTCATGAAGACATGTAAGTGTGTTGAGGAGAAGGACATTCCTCCTTAAACATAACTAATCATGCTAAGGTTGAGTATGGCCCTCATGGCACTATGTCTAAATGATAAAGATCCTTGTTGATATACTTGACTCAAGTTTATGTGCATTGAAGTATGAGTGCTTATTTGCTTCTTGAGTGATGTTGAACTTGACTATTTGTGACTTAAAGGTTGTTACATAATGAACTCTTAATGAATTGAAGCGGAAAGACCATGTTATGATTAGGAGAGGATGTTCCACCTATGAAAAGTACAAGAGCCTATGTGTTTGATACATTAAAGTGTGAGTAAGTGAAGGTTTTTGCTTGCTTGTGTACATTGAGTACAAAATGGGTATGAAAGTTGGTGTTCCTTGTAGGTTTGGTGCATTGACTTTTATGTTATGATGTTTTAAATGTTGTGAAATTCTATATGGTTCATTGAAGTCCTTAAAGTATTTTAAAATGTCCCAGATGTCATTCGAGGATAAACGTTCCCAAGTGGGGGATATTGTAAGGTCTCCCAAAATGAAGTACGGTGCTTAGAGCCTCACATGTGCATAAAAAGGTTTAAAATATGTTAATTAAGTGTATTACAGTATGCATGTGTAAGATCCCGAAAATGACTTAGGTGATGTAGAGCCTAACATAGTTGTCATGATGGTCTAAGGTCCTAAAATTGTCTATAATGTGGTATAGAGGCATTATCTAAGAGTTTAGGTGCATTTGAAGTTAAATGTCAAGGGACGACTAAGACGTTCGACGACTAAGTCACCTATGTGCCTCATATGTAGTTGTATGTGTTTATGTGTGATTCATGAGGTTATAATGTCCTTAAATGAGTTATTTGTCACAACCAGAAACCATACCCTAGAAGATAGGGTGAAATCTTGGATTGCGACCGGCGTCGTCGAACTCTCAGAGTTCTCAGACAAGCCTCATTCATATCATTCATTGCATATACATAGTGAAAAGTAGTGCGGAATTAAAACTTTTCACAAAAACATAATATAGTCTTTAAAAACCTCTTTCATATAAAAGTAATGGAAATACTAAGTCTCAATCTCATCATCTTAAGATACAAGAGTACTTTAATACGAAAATAGAAATAACATAGTCTTATTACAATACTTCATAAAAGAAACATAAGATGACATATATGCCCTCGATACAAATGAGGACATACTTCATTTCTTCTACTCGGACGATTCTTTTAAGCCCAAGTCTTCTTCTCCAAAAGCTCCTTACCTACCAAGGACTATAGATAGAAAATAAAGCATGGAATTAGTACAACCACATGTACTAAGTATGGCTATATGCATAAAATCATGAAAATGGACTTTATTGGAAATATGCATCTTTTCATTTGGAAAACCATAGTTTAAACATAAGAACATCATTTAGCAATTAAGAAACACATAAGATAACATTTAATCAAAGGTAGCATTTAAAGGCTCACTTTACAGTTAGTTCACTTCACTGTACAGTTAGTTCACTTCACTAGATGTGCCTAAACGACCCTTAAGATTACCTACAATGAGTCACATACATACTTAGAAAACAATCATAAACATCAAGGTAAGATGCATCTACCAAAGGTGATTTCCAAGGTTCACTTGAGTGAGTGTGGAGCGACCGCCCATACAATCTCTATCACACACACACAAGAGATCCTATAGGCTACCTCAAATAGAATCATTCTCACTAAACACACCAACACTTAAATGATAAGACATTCTCCTTCCAAAGCCTATCAAAAGACCTACTTAAGGTATGTCCATAGTGCAATGACCTCTCCAATATTACCTAAATAGTCCTTAAGACTTCCTAAGGTTTAGATCATGTCAACAAGATTAACCAACTTCCCTAACTAGAGTCATTCTCAAGACTTCCAAAGATAAGACATGAAGAGACCATCCTTTCATTTCCTCCTCACACTTTAGCTAAGGAATGCTTAAGTCACTTTAGATTAGGTACTCAACCATTTACATAGTTACTACAAAGGTCATTAGTTCATTAGTTCATTAAGACTCATACATCACATAAGACACTCACATATAGCATCACATAAGACACTCACATAATGGTCTTAGACAAGACCTAGGAACTCCACATAACACCTTCAAAGTCTATTGTGCAATGTCTAGATAGCGTCCCATACCACCACCTAAACCTCATAAACTTATCTAATGCTAATAGGTATTCCACATGATGAGAATAGGCAATAACCGACATAGACCATGGTAGCAAGACATGGAATCCGAAGTTCTATCCTACTTCGATGAGGTTGTTCTACTTGCCAATGGTAGAACTTGGACACATCCCATGAAGGGTGTACGAAGCATTCAATCTCTTCTTTAATTGAATCCATTTCCCCCTTACTCATACTCACTCGGTGCTAGCCTTTGTTCTCATAGATTAATTCACATTAAGGTTCATATAAATAGGTCCCTTATCTAGTTCATGACCCCCTTTACATTCACCCTACCAAAGCAAGGTCCACTAGGGCATAACTCACTTTGGCGATAAGAATCTCATAGCGACCTCCCTAAGATATGATATGATGCCATTCCAGCCAATCAACCTTAAGTACATCACTCATCACATGAAGGATACCATTACGGCTAACTACTTCACAATTCATAATCTCGCCACTAAGTTCAAGGTTCCACATAAACTTGACCTTCTTATCATTAAGGCCTCACTTATATTTATTTATTCAAGACTAATAGTTATGACACCCTATATCAAGACATCACATATCTATAATCATATATACATCAAGTAAGATATACAAGTCAACCAAGACAAGACATCACATACTTCACTTTTAACCCATAATACAAGCCATTCTAGAAACACTTCTAAAACAACCTAACATATTCAAGTCATCCTATATATCATCATAACATCATTAATATACTCCACATAGACTCATAAAGTCAAGTAGGAATAACCAAGACTTAACCTAACACTACATTCATAATGTCAAGTCAAAGTCTAACATGATCACTTAAGGCAACATAACTAGAATAGTACATACATAACTATATAACTTCACATGTAGATAGGTAATGTCATACTTCACATCATCAACTACACAAATAGCCACATAACTTCAAGTAATTACCAATAAGGTCATGCTCATAATATTGCATAAAGTAACGCTGACAAGGCCACATCAATTGCAAGTAAAACACATAACACCGCCACCATAAGTGGACCATACCAATCACAATAGAATCAAAGTATAATTAATATCAAATTAAGGAAAACTGGGCAGCATACCTTGATCCCCATATCCACATCTCAATTCAGTGCCAAATCAACCAATTCAACATCACAAGGCCCTTACCCATGGCCATGAACAACAATTCAAAGCAATAACCATAAAACTCAATGAATATACATAAATTCAATCTAGGTTTAACAATCTAAGATCAATTATATATCAATTGAACACAATTCTTATATCATTAGAAAGCTCATAAGAAACTACACAACAATTCATCAACATTAGCTTAATATCAAGTAACCCAATAAGTAGTCAAAACTAAGGTTTATCAATTCACATGGGTTCATAGGTAATTTATGTTGAAATCATCAATACAATATCAATTAGATCATAATTGAATGTTTAGAAATCATTTATGCAAGAACCCATGGTAGAATCCCGAAATTGGACAATTCTCTTTAGAAAACTTTGTAAAATACTTTGAGGATTGGGCTCCTTGATGAAATAAGTTTCAAGGATCAAAATCCATACCTCAAGGATGATAATTCTTCACTTTGATGAAGAATTTCCACTCAAGAACCCCTCACCAAGCTGCCTCTTCAATGGAGTCTTCAATGGATGTTTTGGGAATATTTTAAGAGACTTTGGGTTTTGATTTTAGAAGAATGAATTATTCTAAGTGTTAAACACTTATATACTCATCTAAAATACCCATAAGACCCTTAATAAACCATCTAAACTATTATTTGGAAGTGGGGTGAATTTACCAATTCACCCCTAACTTGGCAGAAAATCTGCGCACAGGGACATTGGCTGCGACGACTTGCTTGTGACGGGGCATCACGGGTGCAACGGCCCATCATGGACCTCCGTTGCAAGTTCCAGTGGCTTGCCAAGGGTTACCTCTACACCTTTGGACAAGGCCCCCACGACGAATCCCTTGTGACGGGGCATCACAGGGATGACTGGCCGTTGACAGCTCCGTCGCCAAGGCTGCCTGGGACAGCCTGCCATCAGGTTTTGGGTCCTTCCTCAAGGACCCTTTGATGGTCCTTGGGGATAATTTCCCAGACGTTTCCAACCCAAATACGATCATCTATGAGTTTAACACCTCTCACATGAATTTCATCCAAAACTAACACATAAAACTCGACGAAACTCGTCTAGACGTACAAGGTCAACTCAAGGCATATCTTTCGAATGCCTTGGACATTCTTCGTCGTTTGACCTCCAAACTTCACGAAACTTTAACCACTGCCTATACATACTATAATAACTCTATTAAGAACCTTAAAACACCATTAAACACACATAAACACATAGAACCACATAAGAGACAATTAGGTGACTTAGTCGTCAAACGTCTTAGTCGTCCCTTGACGTTTGACTTCCAACACCTCTAATTCTTTAGATACTGCCTCATACCACATATTAAACATATTTAGGACCTTAGAACACTAAGACCAACATATTAGGCTCTAGTTAACCTATGTCATTTTCGAGGTCTTATATTATTATAGTGTATATAGGCAGTGTGTCAAGTTTCGAGATGTTTGGAGGTCAAACGTCCAAAAACATCCATGATGTCGAAAGATGTGATTTGAAATGACCTTGTGTGTCTAAGCATGTTTCGTCGAATTTTACGTGTTCGTTTTGGGTGAAATTCTTTTGAGAGGTTCTAAACTCGTATACGGTCATGTTTGGGTTGGAAACGTCCGGGCAGGTATCCCCAAGGACCATCAAAGGGTCCTTGAGGAAGGACCCAAAGTTGGTGGCCAAGACTGTCCAAGACAGCCCACCTACGGATGGCAATCGATGCCCAGTGGGTCAATCGATGCCCCGTAGGTGAGGTATCATCGATTGGAAACTAGTATTGGGGGAGAGGAAGACAAAGACAAGCCTCAGTCCCAGACCACGGGCCAAGAGGACGTTCCGTTGGTCAAGGGATGGGCCGCCGATGGGCAACCGTCGATTGAGTCTGTCCCTCCGTGCAAGCCACTGTTAAGTGAGGGGTGAACTTGTAAATTCACCCCACATCCAAATTGAAAGTTTGGCAGTTCCTTACGGTTTTTTTGGGTATTTTAGACTTGTGTATATGTATTTAATACTCAGAAGAATTCATTCTTCCAAATCAAAACCCCAAAATCTCTTAGAAATTCCTTAAGACTCCATTGAAGCCAAAACTCAACGAAGAGCTTGGATTGGAGATTTGAGTGGTGATTATTCATCAAGAAGAAGGATTAGCTTAATTTAGGTATGATTTTTTATCCTTGAAACTCTATTCATCAAGGAGCCCAAATTCAAAGATGTTTTCTAAAGTTTTCAAATGAATTGTCCTATTTCATGATCTATCCATGGGTTCTTGCATTAAAGGTGTTTAATCATTGTTTATTGATTGATTTTTTTTTATTAAGATTATTTTAACTCAATTTACCTATGAAACCATGTAATTGATGAACCCTAGTTTTTGACTAATTTATGAGTTACTTGATATTGGTCTAATGCTTATGAATTATGGGGTAGTTTCTTATGGGCTTTCTAATAATGTAAAAAATGTATTCAATTGATATCTAATTGGTCTTAGATTGATAAATCTATATTGAATTGACTTATATTCATTGAATATTTTAGTTTATGCTTTGAATTGATGTTCATGGACATGGGTAAGGGCCTTATAGTATTGAATTGAATGATTTAAACATGGATTGAAGTGGAGAATGGATTGGTTGTACGCTGCCCTATTTCTCTTTATTTTAAGTATTATATCTCTTCAATTATGTTGTGATTGGTTTGGTCCACTTATGGTGGCGGTGTTATGTGATTGGTGTCCTTGTCGGCATTATTTTAAGTATTATGATGATCATGGCCTTATCGGCACTACTTGAAGTAATGTGATGATTTGTTTAGTTGATTATGTAAATTATGATCATTTCTACCTATATTTGAAGTGATGTGAAGATGTGTGTTTCTTCTATTGATGCTATTTAGGTGATCATGTTAGACTAGGACTATGTTCATGTGTGTAGTCTTAGAGTTGATGCATGATTGTTCCTACTTGGTTATATGGGTCTATAATGGTTATATTGATGATGATATAGTAGTTTATAGGATGACTTTAAGATTAAAGTGATTGTTCCTATGTGCTTCTTGAATGACATGTAATATGTGCTAATTGTGTCTTGTTTAGGTAGACTTGTGTCCCTTACTTGATGCTTGTATGAATGTGAATATGTGATGTCTTGACTTAGGAAGCTAAAGCATCTTAGTCTAGTATGTATGAATGTTATGAGACCTTGAATAATGATAAGAGGGTCCTTTTGTGTGAAACCTTGAACCTAGTGATAAGGTTATGAAACTTGAAGTCGAAAGCCATAATGGTATTCTTCATGTAATGAATGATGGACTTAGGGTTGATTGGCTGGAACGGCATCATATCAAACCTTAGGAAAGTCATGATGAGCTTCTTGTCTCTATTGTAAGGCAGCCCCTAGAGGACCTCTTTGGTAGGGTAAATGTAATTGGGTTATGAGCATGATATGGAACCTTTTTGTATGAACTTTAATGTGAATTTATCTATGAGAACAAAGGCTAGCACCGAGTGAGTATGGTAATGGAAGTAGTTCTAGTTAAAGGATGAGGCTAGAATACAAAGTAAGCCCTTCATATTCCTTAACCATGTGCCTACATGGGATGTGTCCAAGTTCTACCATTGGCAAGTAGAACAACCACATCGGAGTAGGATAGAACTCTGGATTCCATGTTTTGCTACCATGGTCTATGTTGGTTATTGCCTACTCTCATCATGTGGGAAATCTATTAGCATTAGAGAAGTTCTATGAAGTTTAGGTGGTGGTATGGGATGCTATCTAGACATTGCACAATAGGCTTTGAAGATGTTAGTGAGAGTCCCTAGGTATTCTTCAAGACCATTACTTGAATGTCCTTTATGTGATGAATGTCTCTTAAATGAACTAAGTAATGTAATGACTTATGATAGAAAGTATGTAAAAGGATGAGCACCTAATCTAGAGTGACTTAAGGATTCCTTAGTTAAAGTGTGAAGAGAGCATATGGGATGATCTCTTCATGTCTTATCTATAGAAGTCTTGAGAATGCCTCTAGTTAGGGAAGTTGGTTGTTATGTTGGACATGATCTAAACTTAGGAAGTCTTAAGGATTATTTAGATAACCTTGAAGAGGGTGTATGGGCGTTCTCTTCTAGGAGTACTTAAGTAAGTCTTTTGATAGCCTTAGTAAAGAGAAGGTCATGTTATGTATGTTATGTGTTTGGTGTATTGTAAGTGTGTCTGTGTTTCATTCTAAGTAGTCTTAAGGGTCGTTTAGGCATGCCTAGAGAGAGTGTATGGGTTGTCTCTCTTTGTATGACTTAAGTGAATCTTAGGATGGCTTTTAGTGGGATAACTACATGCTAGAAGGTGTCTCATATGAAGGTAAGTGAATTCACTGTAACTGTGAAGCACTTCAGTGTACAGTGAATTGAGCTCACTGTAAGGTGGGTTCTAAAAATGTGATAATTGTTCTAAGTTATTTCTTATGTGTTTTTAAGTTGATAAATGTTGTTCTTATGATTATATTCTGATATTTAAATGAAAAGATGCATATTTCCAATAAATGTCCGTTTTCATGATTTTGATGCATTATGCCATACTTAGTACATGTGGTTGTACTAATTCCATGCTTTTATCTACCTCTATAGTGGTTGGTAGGTGAGGAGCATTTGGGAAGCAAGACTTGGATCGTAGAATCGTTCAAGAGAAGTTGAAGTATGTCCTCATTGACTCGAGGGCATAGATGTCTTTTATTGTTCTTATGGAAGAATTGTAATAGACTATGTAGTACTATATTTCTATTTTGTATGGGCCTTGTCCCAAATACTCTTGTGTCTAAGATTGATGAGATTGAGACTTAGTATTTCCTAGTACTTTTATATGAAGGAGTTTTTAAAGACTATGATACGTTTTGTGAAAAGTTTTAATTCCGCACTACTTTTCATTATGTATATGCGATGAATGATATGAAAGGGCTTGTATAAGACCTCCGAGAGGTCGAGTACGCCGGTTGAAATCCTAGATTGTGCCCTATATTCTAGGGTGTGGTCTTGGGATGTGACAGCATGCTTGATTTGAAGTGATTTGGAGGTCAAACGTCCAAGAACGTCTGATGACGTTTGAAAGTTAGCCTTGAGACGTGCATGTGTGTCTTGGCATGTTTTACGTGTTCGTTTTGGTTGAAATTGATATGGAAGGTCCCTAACTTATATATAATCGTATTTATGTTGGAAATTTCTGGGACGACTTCCCAAGAGCCCAGCAAATGGCGCTTAAGGAGGACTCCAAACACTTCCTTGGCAGTGTCTATCTATGCCCAAGCAAACGACGTTGTGTAGTCTTGTTGACGCCCCGTAGATAGGGAGCATAGTCCCATTCTTATCCTGGGAGCTAAATCCCCCAATGTTGAGCCTCATACCCAAATAACGGTTGCCAAAATGGCCCGTCGATGGGTCTACGAGGCATCGCTTAGTGGGCGTCGATGCAGCCTGCAACAGCTTGCCATACACGCTGCCATGCTAAGGGGTGAATGGGAAATTCACCCACATCCTAACCTGACCCTAGGTAGTTATTTTATGTATCTTTGGGTATATTAAGTTGGTTAAAAATATCAAAACCCCAAGTAGACTTCATTCTATAAATTTCACCCTTCCCTCTCAAAAGAAACTCTCCATTGGAGATGAAGCTTAAGAACACCTTGTAGATTGGATTGTGATGGTTTATTCATCAATTTTTCATGTTTTTTTCCTATAATGAGGTATGGTGATCCTTCATCTTTAGATAACCTCTCATCTAAAGAGTTCCTTCAAAGCTTTTCAATGAGATCTCATGATCAAACCTTCATTCTTTCAATCTAGCCATGGGTTCCTTCTCAAAACGATTTCAAAAGCATGCTTATGATGAATTATGGATTAGCTACTGTTTATAATTATTTTTTCAATCCAATTTCATGATGAACCCATGATCCTTCTCAGTTTCTCAAATTAGCCTATGATGTGGCATTGTGATCTTGATTCTATGTTAATTGAATTATGGTTCTATTATGTTGAATTATTTATTGCTACTGTTTTGTATTCAAATTGATGGTGAATTATTTATGAGTGATCAATGTGGATCAAGTTTTGGAAATTTTGTAAGTTGACCTATATTCCTCCACCTTCTTATAGATTGATGATGTCGTGTACATGATATGATTTTGATCCTATGATGGCTGAAACATGATTTCGTTTATGTTATTGTACTCTTAGCTACTGCCCTATATATGAATTATTGATGAAATATGATTATTGATTAATGATTTTCAAAGATTGGTGAAAAGGTAAGATTTCCCTATTTCCTCTACTTCTCTATAGAATTGCTAATTGAATTGGCCTTGAAGGACATTGTGTGGTATGGTCCACTTATGGTGGTTGTGTTTATTTTCTTGTCAATCCTTACATTTGTTGATCATGGCCTTGAAGGCAAGTTTGTGAACTATGAGTGTGGTTATGATGATCACAATGTGGAGTAGCATTCCTAGTCTTTCAATCTAGAATCATGTGCTAGGTGTTAATTGTGTCTTCTATGTTTTAATGAAGTTGTTAAGGTAAGGTTTAGGTGCTTACATTGATGAAGTAATAATGGATTAATGGTTAACGACCCCTACCTATGTAACCTATATGAATGTGTGATATTAGACAATGTTAGGAGTCTAGAATGCAAATGTTGAAGAGGCTTTTCTCCTATGCTATTATGTAATGTGTGGTCTATGTTTGAATGTGCATTGTGGTCTTAAGAGGGTGGCTGCCTCAAGGTGATGTTGATAGACATTATGTGATCATGTTGACCAATGTACACACAGTCACACCTCATGCATGCTTATAAGTAGTATAGGTTCATGGTGTCTAATGAAAGGATAATTCTCATATGCACTTATATCTACTACTATGCATGTAAAGTATATGTCTATGAAGTATGAAAGTATCTCTTAACTAGGATGACTTGATAGGTGTACTAGTATGGACAAGGGTATGAGACCTTGTCTATGCATTGCACATGTGTGCCTTGATAGGATAGTTCCTAGGTTGATTCTATATGTACATGAATATGAATGCATGATTAAGCTATGAACATGTGTATTATTCTATGATGTCAAGTATATGATATGATTAAGTATGAATATGCATAGTGTCTAAATGTGTTTATATGAAAGGATTGCTCATATAGTTACATCTATACACTCATGCATGAATGAAGTGAAGTATGAACATGTGTGGTCCAAGGGTGTTTTTGTGAAAGGTTTCCTCACATACATATACATATACACACACATGAAAGCATGTCTATGATGCTCGTATGATGATCTAGTAAAGAGGGGATCTCTTGAAAGGTGTTCTCAATTGTATCCTAAACTAGATATTGCTTGAATATGACATGTCCATGTGAAAGGTTTTCTCACATAATTTAGGTTGATGAAAGGACATTCTTATCTATAACCTATGAGTTAAGAATATGAGGAGTTAGACCTCCTAAAGCAACTTTTATGAAGTAAAGTTAATAAAGACTTCCAATAAAGGGGACTTAGCTTAGAACCGAGTGAACTTGAAGATGAGGGGTGCCCTTTCCCAATGTGGGAAAGCTTGTTCACCATAGTCCTCACGAGGTGGATAACTACAATGCCTCAATAGGCATAAAGAGGGTTTCCATATATACCTCCAAGTTTCCATAACTATGTTTCCCCATAGGACCTAGCTAGTGGATCCACCTAAAATTCTAGAATGGTATTCAGTCTTACCTTGGCAAGTAAGATACCCTCTTTTGGTGTGAGGGGATGACACCAAATTCCATGTTTGGCTTACATGGTCTTATTGTCGGTTAAGCTTATGGTTTCCCTAATGTAAAATGGACAATGGAAGTAATGTAATGGACCCTAACTAGAATAAACCTAAGGAATTGCTTAGTGTAGGTGAGGATATGGGATTTTACCTATGCATTGCACAAGTAGCTCTTGAAGGGAGTTCTAGGAAGGTGTTCTACATGTATATGTCTCTTATGCATGACATTATGGTATTGACCTAACTGTATGATGATATGCATGGTATGAGTCTTATAGTGTTTATATGATGAAGTCTTGCCCTATATGCATAATGTTGGTCTTGTTGACTATGTGATGAGGTCTTACTTGGTATGCATGTAGATTGACTATACTTGTAATGTTGTTGTATGATGTAAGTGGTATGCCTGTGGTCTCTTTATGATTTTACTTAGTATGTGTGAGGTTATGGGACTTCACATGTACATTGCACTATTAGGCTTAGATTGGGATTACGAGTAAGATTTTAGGATGTCTATATGAAATGAAGTCCAAATATACTTTTGTTGACTATTGCCTATTATGATGTTATTGGTAGTGATGACTTGCATGTGGTCTTGAACGAGCCTTATATGTGATGCATAGAACATGTTGGTTCATATGTGAAGTAGGTGTCTTAGGATATGCTATGTTCCTATGAATGCCTATGTTTACGTAAATGAAGGTTGTATGAATGTTCACCTTGGTGACCTTAAGGTGATGCTTGAGTATGGATGATGGAATGGGACACTATTCATGCATTGCACCAAGTATCACTAGAGGGTTACTTGGGGGTTAATTATTTAAGGTAAAAGGAGTACAATGTCACAAAATGCTAAATGAGCTTTAGATGACTTCAGTGACTTTATGTGATGTTATGAATAGTTTCCATGCCTATATGATGTATATGAGCTATGTTGTTCTTATTGTATCAAGGTTTTATGAAGTTTTACAAAAAAAAAACATGATGCATGGTTTCAAAGTAAAATGTTCTCTTTTAAATGTATGTTTTACCTGGTTGTCATACTTAGTGCATTTTTGTACTAACATCATTCTTCTTTACCTTTTTACACAAAATGTAGGTTATGGATTCTTAAAGGATGTCTCTAAAGTGAAGGGCTTAATATGTATTTCCCAAGGTCAAGGAAAGGGATCCTTAAGCTCAAGGATTTCCTATGTCATGTTTTATTCAAGTTATGTAATAGCTTAGTTAATATTTTATGTTGTAAGGGTCGTGTCTCTATTCTACTCTAATGATGTTGAGTCTAAGATGGCAAAAGAGACTTAGAGTCCAACTATATACTTATGTTATTTTTTTATTAATGGAAGTGATGTTTCTAGCATATGATGTGCTATGAAAGTTTTAAATTTTCCGCTAAATTTACCTATGAAAATGCGATGAATGATGACTATGGGCTTGTATAAGACCTCCGATAGGTCAAGTAAGCCATGTTACTTCTAGGGGGTGCTCCCCGGTCGTGACATTAGTGAAGCTAAAGTAGAAGAATTTTGGAGAAAGATGCAATTGAAAGATTACTCGATTGTGAAGCATCTAGAAAAAACACCAGCTAAGATTTCCGTGTGGGCCTTGATTATAAGTTCACAACTACATAGACAATCTTTCATGAAGACTCTTGATTAAACATATGTGCCCATGGGTACAAACAGTGATAATCTGGCGATCATGATAAGCCAAGTCATTCGAGGACACCGCATCAGTTTATGTGATGAACAGTTTTCCTTTGAAGGAAATATGCATAAAAAAGCTCTACACGTCACCACTATATGCCGAGACAAGATTATAAATCTTGTGTTGGTCGATGATGGATCTTGTCTTAACATTTTTCCACTTTCAACTCACAAGCAGCTAAAGTTTGACTTGGGAAAGGTTCACCAGAACCAAGTTAATGTGAGAGCTTTTGATGGAGAGCAAAGAGACACGATGGGTGCAGTGAACTTGGATATTCATGTGTGTTCTGCAGAATTTAATGTGAAGTTTTGGGTGTTGGATACCAATACCAGTTACAATTTTCTTATTGGAAGACCAAGGATTCACATGGTCGGGGTTGTGCCTTCTACCCTCCACCAGTTGATGAAGTTTGTTTGGAAGGACAAGGAGTTGGTCATTTACGGTGATGAGAGCCATTCTAATGGGTATGCGTGGATCGTTGATGATGTCTCTTGAGATTGTGATTTCTACACGGTGGAGCTGGTAAATGCCACCGGTGATGACTTGTCTCCACAACCCCCTATCCCTCATGTGTACAAGATGATAGTTAAAGTCATGCTCCAGAGTGGTTTCGAACCAGGCTTTGAATTGGGGAAGCACTTGTTGAGCCTATTCAAATCCCCACCAAAGGACCAAAGTTTGGTTTGGGATATGTCACAACAGATGATGAAGCAGATAAGATGAACAAGAGTGTTGATAAAGCATATGCTAGGTCAATTCCTCATTTGTACCAGTCATTTCTAAAGCGAGAACATATTAATGATGGTGGTCTTAGGGAAGGCATCTGGCCTTTTGAGGAGATTGATGCAATCATCAAAGGAGAGGCTGGGACATCAGGCATTCGTTTCGTTGAACTAGAGGAACAGTTGCAAAATTGGACCTCCACACCACTCTCGATTCCCCTCTCATCTAGGTAGAAACGACAAGTAAAATTTGCAAGGTTATTATGCATAAATCCATCATAGTATAGAAAAATTGCGATTCATATTCCATAACATCAGTACAATATAAGCAACACTTAATTAAATCATAATAAACACAGACTATGTCTATATACTAATTCACATGTAATAAAACTCACGATATATAAGCAACTAAACTCACGATATATAAGCAACTAAAATAAGTATAATTCCAAGTAACTTGTAACCTATTTCAACCGACGAATTAGAACTGAACAAGCTAAATTGTTGGAGTCTTGCTTTTTCTCAAAGCCTCAGAATGCTTTAAGTCTAAGCCAAATAAAATATAAGGCCTCTTTAATACCCTATTTTTTCAAACGAAGGTCTTTGGATATTCAAGTCCGCATAATTTTACCTTTTTAGAAGGTTTAACGAATTATTTATGGGTTATTTTTATAAAAATCAGGAGGTTTTCAAATCAACACAAACCATTCATAGAGTTTTAATCTCATTAGCCTCTCTTGAGTAGTTCATATGCTTAAGAATCGGATTTCGAGATTCCTCAATACTCTGATTAAAGCTTATGTTGGCAATCTCATGCTTGAAGATCAAATTTAACGAAAAAGAATGAAATTCATGCACAAGTACCCTCCCATAGCATTTAGGACCCATAATTAATAATCCATGGTCTCCACAAAGTTCCATGAAGAACTCACCCTTTAATTCTATGAAGAAATTGGATTATAGAAGAGAAAGATAGATTAAATCACTTACCTCAAAAGAGAAAACTCTAAGTCCAGAAAAAGTCACCCTTGGAGTTCTATGGCATAATATTCTATGTTATGACATACACGGGGAGAAAATTGACTTAAAACATGAAACAAAAAATATCCACCTTCGTTATAGCATAGGTCTTCTCTATAAAGAAGATCGTAATAGTGAACAAACCCTAAAATAAGTCAATCACGGGCATTTATCCCACTTGTTCATTTTTTAACTTTTTGTCAATTCTCAACTGGCAAGGACATATGCATGGGTACTATGATCTTAAACCACTATAATGATGGGGGCACATCATTACATCAAATTTTGAATGAAACATATATTTATCACAGAACATTATCCCACTCTAGCACCTCCTCTACACGTACCCTCAATAATCCCCCCCCCCCCTCAACCAATATTTTTTTAAAAAAAATCCTTTATAAAACTTTTTTAAAAATCCTACTTCAACCCCCCCCCCCCAAACCAAAATCACTCCCCGCTTTCCAAAAATGTTTGTTTTAGTATTTTTTTTTTTTCAAAAGAACAAATCCTTCACCATTCGCTCTCAATTTTTTTTTTACATTTTTCCATTTAAGATTAGATCTATGCATATAGCTTTAGAAGAGTGTTTTTTGTACTTGAGAATCGAATATTACAAAAATGAAAATTTATTTATTTTAAAATCTTGCGGCAAGTAAAAAATATTTATCTAAAAACATATATATATACCGAATACAAAAGAAGAATAAAAAAATTTGAAGCAGGGGAATAGTGGGGTGGGGCAGAATGTCATTTTCTAAAAGTAACAATAATATATATAAAAAAAATTGGAAAGGAGAGTGTGTGTGGTAGGAGGGGGGGCGAGAGGGAGTTCATAAAATTTATAAAAGAAAGTTTAAAAGTTTTTAAAAAAATGGGTGGGTTGGAGGGTACAGTGGGAGGAGGGGGTTGAGTGGGGTAAGAAAAATGTTTAAAATTTTATTTTAAAAAAATAATTCTCTTTTTTGGATAGTGATATTTTAATCTTCAATTTTAAATAATATTAATGATTTATTTAATTTTTATCAATGAGTAATATTTTTTCAATGTGAAGTGTGATATAATTTAGTTTAAATAAAAGAGAGAGTATAATATATATATAATTATGAGAGTCTAATAAAAGAGAAATGTGTATTTCTCAAATTAATGAGTCATACTTTAGATACGAAATTTTAAAAAAAAATATTTGTTTTGACACTTTACTTAAAAGAATATTAAATATTAAATTAGATTTGTGATTTTTAAAAAAATAGGATAAAAATAAAAAAATTATATTCGCTTTAGTCCAATATAAATGAGTTATTGGGAGGTGTGACATCCTTGAAGAAAGATATTTAAAGATACTAATTCAAGGATACTTTTTAATGATCTCCTTTTTATTTTCCCTAAACTCTCTTTTAAAATAGAAACAGTCATTATTTAAATTTAAAAGGATAATTAAAAACCCATTTTTAAAAAAAGGTTCTTCAAAAATAACTAATAAATTCTTAAATTTTGAAAAGTCAATTATTTTGGAGAATTGTCGACAAATTTTACTATTAACTTTTACCTTTTCATCGATAAATAAAGTGTAATAATACTTGAAAGATTTATGTTAATTATTAGGTACTTTCTATATTCACTTTTATTTGTTTATCATTTTAAAAATATATTTTTACTTTTAATTGTCACTGTAATATATGTAAAAAAAATAATTACTTTTTCTATGTGTTATTTTTGAGTTTTTGGCTAAATTATTCTTAGAATATGACTAAAATCTAAAGTACATCCTTGTGATATATAAGTGAACAAAAAACATCCATGAACTATCAAAAAAGTTGCAAGATTCATCCTTTTGTTTATTTTTTTCTAAGAAACTCATGCCCCAACAAAAAACGTGTCAGGTCGAATGAATATATGTACACATGGTTAAGCTAATCACGTATGTGATTTTTTAATTTTTTTCGAAATTGAGGGTTTAAATTATATACAGACAAAATTTATTCAAAAAATATTCTTTGGAAAAAACAAATACTACTCCAACTTCAAAAATTTCAAATAAAGTAATAATTTTTTTTTTAATAACTAAACACCTACGTAATTTCACTAAATCTCCAGCATTTATGTACATTCTATAAAATGTGAACATTGTATATATATAGTATATACCCCTCAATATTTTACCAAAGAAAATCTCTAAATAGTTGGATGTAATATATTTGAAATGATTTTTTTACATAATCTTTCTAACCTTCAGAACATACTGTATGAATATTGCAAAACTTATGTATTTGTGCAAGTCAATTTACTTGATGATGCATAAAAATATACTCTATAAACTAAAAACACACAAAATTTAAATTTAAGATTCATTTCCTATCCATACCTTATTCTTTTTAGGTAACTTTGATCTTTTCATCGTGGCCAAAACGTGACCAATTTAAAAAATATATTTTTTATTGTCCAATCAGTTTCTTAACAAAAATAGGCCGAAGGATGATTCTTGTTATTTTTTGGATAGTGTAAGGATGTCTTTTGCTCACTTAGATAATATAAAGATGTATATTATATTTGATTCATAATTCAGGGGTGATTTTAGCCAAAAACTACTCTGTTACTCTTAATATTAATTACTTAATCTACAAATTAATTTCAAGATTTGATATTAAACATCAATCAATAGAGATAGTACAGTAAAATAGCCATATCAATTAGTATTATTTTCTTACTGGATATGTCAAGTTCAAAATAAATAGGGAGGCTAATCACTTGATTAGACAAATATATTATCCCAATTTATCTGTCACTTTTTTGTATTTGGAGAATAACCGTTTAAGTTTGATCCAAATTTTACTAATAAAATCTTCAAAGTTTTTGAAATTAAGTTTATATATTTATAAATTATATGAAAAGTACTATAAAAAACAATAATTAACAATTCAAAATATTTAAAAGGGCGAAATCTGAACTACCATAAATAATATTCAGATACCCCCGTCATACTTTTTGACATTGGTGCCATGTTATTCAAAAACTAGAACACATATGCCCTTCACTCTAACGAAAGATTAAATAGGGACACATGACACAATCTTATCTGTCGATCCGATATTAATAAATGTCGGATTGGTGGATAAGATTATGACACGTATATGTCTATTATTATAATGATATATAGGCACCTATGTTCCAAAAATATAACAGATAGTTCAGAGATATATTTTTTTTCCCAATTTAAAAAGGGTAAAAGACATAAATCACATATTTTTAAGGCAAAATTACCATTTGTTTCTTATAAGTTTATTATTACATAAATTCCTCAAACTGATGCAATAATATAAACGTTGATA
The DNA here is from genome assembly GCA_016801875.1 of Solanum sitiens. Lineage (NCBI taxonomy): Eukaryota > Viridiplantae > Streptophyta > Magnoliopsida > Solanales > Solanaceae > Solanum > Solanum sitiens. The sequence continues at coordinate 961,889 of JABWTJ010000202.1, read as the reverse complement.
CATTAATCTGATATGCGAGATGCATTAATCGTTAAGTAAGATACATTACATTTTATATATGATACACTAATATGATGTACATTTCATATATAATACACTAATCTGATTCGCGATATACATTTAATTGATGCACTGATACATTAATTTAATGCGCGAAATGAGGAATTTTGAAGGATAATAGTAATAAAAAAACTAAATATAAAATTTTTATCATTTAAAAATAAAGTTATTTGAATCTCAAAATCTGAAAGATATCAGGAAGTATCAAATTATATATTTTTAGTACAATTCTTAATAGGGTTTGCAAATCGGGTCAAAAAGAATATCTAGAAGGCGAACTCAAAACAAGAGGGTTTTTAGGGTTTAAGGATTCTTCAGCTTTCGACACTTTGACGAAGGAACCATGTGGGCAGTTCGTCGAGCGTCTTCTTCCTTCAAGTAATCCTATCTCTACTCAGAAATTTTCTTCCTTTTTATCAGATGTGTAGTGTTTGAAGGAAATGGAGAATCAACAACACATCTAATTTTGCTGTAAATTTTGATATTCAGTTGTTTTTGGTGAATCAAGTATGGTTTTTGTGTTTTCCGATAGTGTAATTTGGGTAGAAAGTGTTTGGTGTGTAGAAAAGATTTGTTCATTGTAGTTTTATTAATTTCATAAGGAAGAAGAATGGAAGTTCTGCACTTGTCTCCGGCTAAACTTTGTCTATAGATTACTATATAGCTTATGTTTGGTACAGAGGAGTTTTAACTTTTTAACAAAAACAACAACAGCCTAAACTACAAACAAGTTGGTAACTTTCATTTATAGTATTTTAACCTTGAGAAATCATTTTCTGAAGCAATTGTCAGTGCTAGTTTTGGATATAATGTAAGTGACATATGATGATCATACTAAGTAAAAAAACATAGAATATAAGTGTAATATTTTGGTGATATTTTTGAGTATCAAGAATTTACTACAATGTAGTCATGTGGTTAAAGAAAGTGATATAGTGTAGGGAGTGTTGGGAGTGTTACTTAGAATATTTATTCATCTTCTTTGTTCTATTAACATTGCTATGTCTTCCGATTCCGGAGAGAGAGGGTTTTTATAGCTTAGATAATGGGCACTTTATTAATGAAATTGGTTATCTGCTCCAGGAAACAAGTATTTATAACCGGAGGCTCTCGAATATGTTATTCCACTTCAGATATTTCAAGTCAATGCCTGAAAGGACACAATGATGGGCTTAATGGGGATTCCAATGTAATATCACATAGAGCTCTTACACTTGGAGGATTCCAAATAACATCTCAGGGTTTTCTAAGAGTATTCAAGGAAAGCCGAAGTTTTTCTTCACAAGCTGGCACAAAGAGCAGCGGAGAGGAAGATAGTAGTTCAGACGATGGATTTTCAGAGCTTGAATCTTCTAGTGCAACTGAAGCAATACAACAAGTCAACAAAGTAGATGAGTCAGTCTCTGAGCATGAGATTTCCGATGAGGATCTTGATGGTGAAGATGTGGAAGCACCTCAGGAATTATTATCTGATGCGGAGGCTGAGATTAACAAACGGAAGTCTCCAAGGAACGGAGTTTCTTCAGCATTATTCAATGCTGTCATGGCAGCACCAGCTTTACCCGTTAGTAAAATCATGAATAAATGGGTTGAAGGAAATAACGTCACACGGGTAGAAGTAGCATCAGCGATGCTTAATTTTCGTAAAAGGCGCATGTACGGGAAGGCACTGCAGGTAATCTATCATTTTTATATTAGATCTGATATCTTATTTAAGTTTTGATGCATTTATAGGCTTTACCATCAGGGTCTTATAGTGCTAACTGTCTGCTTGTCATTAAAAATTATCATTGTGTGTTGTTTACATTACTAACGAGGTCATTATGCATTTATAGGTTTTCTTTTATAACATTATAAACTGTGCAATCATTAGCCTTAATAGAAATGATGAAGCTTGAACATCAAGAAGTAACTTTTTAAATAATTTTGGATTTACCACCAGTACTTTCTCTCTTTAGTTTGAGCAACTATAAAGAAAAAATATCAGTTAATACATTTTGATAAAAACTTCTCTATTTACTCTTGGCAAATATGGAGTTCTATTTTCTTTCCGTAATCTCATTCTCTCATGATAGATGTTTTAAGATTTATGGTCTCACTATTCAAAGTCGAAACCTATTATGAGAACTGACTTGGCTCTAATCATGGTCAAAAACAGAAACTAGCATATCAATCAATCTGTGAACTGTTTGTCAATTTGTATGAAGCCTTGAAATAGTCGGTCTTTATCTTGGTTCATTCATTCCATGCTTGTAAGTAATGTATCTTTGTTTACAGTATATGACATTGGTGGAGGGAAAAAATTGTTGTCTTCTTCTAAAGACTTGAACAATCGTCATCTCATGAGCTAGGTTTTTTAGTTGAGTAGGTCCTACGGTTGTTTTTTCTTACATAGTATTAGAGCTAGACCTATGCTAATTGTATTCTCCAAAATTTTGGCTCTCACTGTTAGATCCAATTGTTTTTTCTTTCACTTTATCGATGTTTTCATATTGCATAGCGCTCCTATAAAACCTTTCCATTTTAGCCATCTCATTTTAATTATGTGTGCACTACATTTTCATTTATCCTGTCATTATAGTGGAAGATTGAAATTGGACAATTGAAGTCTCTGCATTTCAGACTAGAATCTCGTCCAATCTCAATTCACCTTAATCCTTTTTAGGGGGAGTGAACTTGAAACTGCAGCTGTGCTGCATATATCCTGTGTTTCTTCTACGCGTACGTAAAGGGCCATCAATAGTGGTAAATCTTTTATTGATGTTCCTCTTTTTTGAGGTATCAAAAGGAGGTAGCAGTTAAGTACAAATTTTAAGCAGCAAACTTACTCCAGAATGTGATGTTTGTGTTCTTTGATATTTCAATTGACTATTGCCTGTAAAATCATTTCGAATTCATATGTCGCTGTGAGAATTTTTCTTCTTAGAGTTACTTGATACGTCTAGTACATGGATGGTTCAAAGTTTGTGTTTTAACTTCTTCTTTTTTCTTGGATGAAGGAGTTTTAATTATTTTAAGACTGTTTTCCTGTTACATCTGGAAAAAATTCCCTAATTTCTGAAATTCTTGAAGATCTTGCAAAAATAGCGGTGCTGAGGAATTTGGAAATAATACCTCCAACTACTACTACTAGTAGTAGTAGTAGAAGTAGTAGGAGGTTAGTAGACATGATATTACACAGGTACACCTTACCGAGGACATGACCTAAGATAGGAGGTTGTGGAGGACACAGATTAGGGTAGAAGGTTATTCTGGTTGTAGTTTCTTGTCCTTTGATTTCTGTTACTATCTACCATCTCTTGTACTTTGATTATCGCACTAGTTATCATTACTGGCCTTTTTTCAGGATGTTTTGCCATGTTTATTATAGTATTTTGCCATGATTTCTTCAATTCCGTTGTTTATTTTTTGATCTCCTCTGGAATGCTTTTCCTTGAGCCAAGGGTCTACGAGAGATAACCTCTCTACCTCCCAAGGTATGGGCACACTCTACCCTCCCTAGATCCTGCTTGTGAGATTACAGTGGGTATGTTGTTAGTAATCTCCTGCTTCTGCTGCATCCTTCCTGGTCTACCGGTATTTTTGCATTGGTTGTTTGTGTTTTCCTTTGTTACTCTTTGTCTATTTAAGTTCTATAGTAAACTAGAGTGAAATTATTAAGCTGCTTCCTAGTTGTCATGTCAACTTATATCTGCAGTAAAACATGGCTTTAGGGAGATAGTGATAAACACAAGTTCTATGAGTTTCACATTGAGGACAAAAAAAACAGCTTCTAACCTGATTAGTTTGTCGATTTCTATTGTCATCATCTTGCTGTCATTCAATTATAGTAATTTCTGGCTTTTGACAGCTCTCTGAGTGGTTGGAGTCAAGCAATCAGCTCACTTTTATTGACAGAGACTATGCTTCTCGTGTTGATTTAATTTCCAAAGTCCGTGGTCTGAAGAAGGCAGAAGATTATATTGGGACGATACCAGAGTCTTTCAGAAATGAAGTTATTTATCGCACTTTATTGGCCAATTGTGTCTCTGAAGGTGATTTGAAGAAATCTGAGCAGATTTTTAACAAAATGAAGGACCTTGGATTCCCATTAACATGCTTTTCTTATAATCAGTTGCTCCTTCTATATAAGAAGACTGATAAAAAGAAGATCGCCGATGTTCTCTTGCTTATGGAGAAGGAAAATGTGAAGCCAACCCATTTTACATACAGACTATTGATAGATGTCAAGGGGCACTTCAACGACATATCTGGAATGGAGCAAATTGTTGAGACCATGAAGGCTGAAGGACTTGAACCTGATGTCACCACAAAGAGCATCTTGGTGAAGCATTATATCTCAGGTGGTCTGAATGAGAAGGCTGAGAATGTACTAAAAGAGATGGAAGGAGGAGATAAAAAAACAACTCGCTGGGCATGTCGTAGTTTGCTTCCTCATTATGCAGCTCTTGGAAGGGCCGACGAAGTTGCTAGAATTTGGCAAGTTTGTGAGTCTAATCCTCGTCTTGAAGAATGTGTGGCTGCTGTAGATGCTTGGGGAAAACTGCATAATATTGAGGAAGCGGAGGCTATCTTTGAAAAGATGGCAGCAAAATGGCCAACACTGTCATCGAAGCATTATTCTGTTTTATTGAACATTTATGCAAATCATAAGATGCTGTCAAAAGGAAAGGACCTTGTGAAGCGTATGGCTGACAGTGGTTGCCATATTGGACCAGTGACTTGGGATGCCTTAGTTAGACTTTATATTGAAGCTGGAGAAGTGGAAAAAGCGGATTCAATATTACATAAAGCTAGAGAGCAGAATCGGTTGAGGCCAATGATTAATTCTTATTTGATGATTATGGACCAATATGCAAAGAAAGGTGATATTCATAATACTGAGAAAATGTTTCACAGAATGAGACAAGCTGGATATGTTTCCCGAACTACCCAGTACCAATACCTTATTCGAGCGTATATAAATGCCAAAGCTCCTTGTTATGGTATTGCTGACAGAATGAAGGCGGATAATATATTCCCGAATAATGGATTGGCAAACATGTTGGCTCAGGTGGATGCATTCAAGAAGAATGCTGTGTCTGATTTGTTGGATTGATTGATGTGATATACCCTACTTTTCTTGTGATTGAGGATCTTGCATTCCTCTACTTATACAGCAGTCAAGTCAGTTGTAGGATGAACACTACTTTTCTTGAGATATTAGCTTCCTTTTCTTTAACGTAGGTTATCTTGTTTGTTTAAACCTTCCTTTTTATGTTTTTGACTATTAGCAAATAATTCTGTTGGAGGAATTTATTGACATTGTTTAAGGTCTCTGCTTTGATTTGAAGTCTAAATTGAAATTGAAGTGTAAAAAAAGGTCCCCAAACATTGAACTGGATGGAGAAAAAGAGCACTCCACTCTTTTATTTCCATAAGCTGCAATGTGAAATAACCTCCCTGGCCAAATAATTAGGATTTAGGCTAAAATTGATAAATCTTTAACGATAATATTCAAAGACCAAGATATCCTCGTCATATATCATATTTACCAATATATCCACTATGTTTATTTATTGGAATAATTACCTAACTACACATCTTTTCTTATCTATTTTCTATTATTCCCTGTCATTTTAATAAATTTACAAAAATCCCTCTTTTTTCTCAAATTTTCTTCTTTCTAGATACATAACTTTCAATCTCCAACTCAACTATTTTCCTCCATTTTTCATGCATATAATCACTCCAATATATCACCAATTACCTTATCACTCCTTTATTTTGAGTTTTAAGTATTTGTTTCTCTCTCCGGTTAATGATTTAAAGTTAATCAAGAGATAGTTCTTTATTTATTTTTTCTTTCTAGTTCTTTTTTTTATACAGAAAAATCATGTGATCGAATATTGGAGTAATTTTTCATACACAAAATAAACCAATCATACATGGACATGACAAAATAAATATGGAGAAAATTAGGACAAAAACGAATCACAAAAAGTATCATTTATGTAAATGGGTATGTATCATATGTTTGTTACGTATGTGTAGTACTATTTTTTTTAATTATAACAATTATTTATTATATTCATAATTTTTTTTATATGATACATAACTACGTCAAATTATACGGGCATGATACATAAGTACTAATTTATACTAAATGTATCGATCTCAAACCAAATAACATAATTATGGGCAACAATTATATGTTTAATGTATTCCGTAACAATACAATCCTTATCAATTTAAACGAGATACATAATTAGTAATGTATCATGTACTATCTTAAATATGATACGTAAATTCAATTTTATAATAAATGTATCAATTACATAGCAACTACCACACTGTAATGTATCAATCTCAAATCTAACATCTTATGGGCAACAATTACTTACTTAATATATCTAGTATAAATACAATGCTTATCAATTTAAACGAGATACATAAATAGTAATGTATCATGCACTAATTTTTTAGATATGATACGTAAATTCGAATATATACTAAATGTATCAATTACATAGCAATTTCCACACGGTAATGTATCGATATTAAATATTATGGGAAAAATTATTTATTTAATGTATCTAGTATAAATACAATATTTATCAATTTAAACAAGATACATAAATCGTAAAATTCTAAGTAGCAAAGATATTCATGATGTATTTTTGAATCAAAATTGAATGGATCTTCGATAAACTAGGAGAAGAATTTCGAATCTCAAAATTTTCAACAATTTTGAATCAAAATTGAAGGATCTTCGATGAACTGGGAGAAGAAAGAAATCTTGAATCTCAATTTTTCTGACAATCTTAAATCAAAATTGAAAGGATCTTCGATGAACTTAAAGATTCAAAAGGAAATTGTTTGTCTAACAACAATTCCATCACTTTTGTATCCTTGATACTCACCTCGCTTACCCAAAATTTTGACATATTTTTTTAATCAAATCTGAAAGGTTTCTTCGTTGATGGGGGGAGCAATTTAAAATTTTGAATTTCTTCATTCTGATAGGATTTGACTTTGTATTTTGAGAGTAAGAAAAAACCTAAGCGTAATTTATGAGACTTAATTAATTTTTAGATTTTTTTCCTTTTTAGAGCAACAAAAAGATTCTTCTTGTATTAGAATGAATGTATCCGGATGGTGACTTATGTATCTAAAAGGTGGAAATTTTAAGGGATTATTGTAATTAGAAAAAGAGTAGGGATAGAATGTACTTTACTCTTTACACTATGAGATTTAGGTAAGTTATACTTTATTTTGGTGGTGAACTTTTCGTATGGAGTGATTTGATGGTGAAATGATTTTAAGTTTATTTAACTTGACATTTATTATTATATTTAAACTATCATGCTAATATTATATCAGTATTTAATTTAACTTTTTATTTATCTAAGTATAATATTGATTGCAAATTTGAATATGTACATTTTAATTTAACAAAAGCAAAATTTAATGATAAATATATAAAATATTTTTTCTATATGAGATAATCTTAATATTAAAATTACATTAATACTTGTCATTTTCATATTTTGACTATCAAAAGCACATACGAAATTTGAATTAAATCCATGTTCGTTTTGGGTTGAATGATTAACTTGGGTTTTACAAATAAATAAGTCCATTTTATCAAAATTCAAATTCAACGTCCATTTCACCTTGAAGCCCAAATTCATGCCACATGTCAGAGTGACTAAGCATCCAAAACAAATAAGGCGGCGCCATATGTCCAAATGAGGTGGTAGTCTCAATCAAGTGCAAGAACCAATCACAACATGCCAAAATGACATACTTAGGCCAAACATATGCAACCTTGTACACCCCCTACAACTATAAATAGGGGTTGAACATGAACTTCTAAAAAGAAAAACACTCTTCAAGCATTCCGCAATTGGAAAAAGCTACAACATCAACTACATACCTCTTTGAAGGAGTGCTCAACAGAGTTCTTCCCAGAGATCAACTTGCAATGACGAAGTGCTTCTCAATGTTTTCGGAGATCAAATACATCTCAAGGAGGTCTACATAAGCTACAACATCAACTACATAGCTCTTCGAAGGAGTGATCAACGAAGTTCTTTCCGACGATCAGCCTGCAACGACGATGTGCTTCCCGATGTTCCCAGAGATCAAATACATCTCAAGGAGGTCTACATCATCCTACATTCAAGAAATACGCTACTGAAGACCCTAAAATCACGGAGAAACTTAGGAGAGAAGAATCAGTAGAACAACAGAATTGTACTTACAAAGATTCATCAATAAAAACAACATTTTCTTTTATTTATTTTGCTTGCAGTTGATTTTCAGCACTTACAAAAATTTATTCGAACAAATATGACACGCCCAATGGGGCTATTTCTGCTCTTCATCTCTTCCTATTGTGAAAAAAAGTACAAGTTCAACTTTTCAATGGCCTTCAAGAAGATCAATGATGTTTCATGTAAGGATTCTACTATTGCCACACTTGTTGATCTTAGTGATGTTGGTCGAGTCAATCTACACAAGTTCAAGACTAGTGGTTCAAATAGATCTGAATACGTTACCTCTGTGAAGATGGAAAGTAAGTTCAAGTCTCAAATGACATCAAAACTGTAATTCTTGGGGAAACATCACATCTAAGTTGTTTGATGAACTCTCTCACTCTGACTTCAACTTTGGTGAATATATGAATTCAATGGATTCTTCAATTTCGACAAAGGTTTACTCCTCGATGGTTGATGCAACTGACATGGATGAGAAGTTCGCAATGATGGAGCAAACCATTGAAGCCTTGAAGAAGTCTATTGATGACAAAAATCTCCAAGTCACCCAACTTATGAACAAGTTAGATCTCTACAACTCCGAAGAGTCACATCATATTCAAACAATACAAGAAAAAGTTGATATTGATTCTCCTACCAAGCCAAATGATTCTCAAAGAACAAATCGATCTGCTTCAGTGGGTACTCTATCAGTTCAACAAGTACAAGACATGATCACAAACACCATTAAAGCTCAATATGGTGGCCCACCACAAATTTCCTTAGGATATTCAAATCCATATTCTAAGCGAATCGAGGGTCTACTGATGCGAATTGGATATCAACCATCAAAATAACAACAATTTGATGTATGGGGAAGTCCAAGGTAACATATTGACCATTTCTTCGAGACTTGTAGCAGTGTCGGTACACATGGTGATCTTCTTGTCAAGCAGTTTGTTAGTTCTTTAAAAGAAAATGCCTTTGATTGGTATACAAACTGTTACACCCTCAAAATGAACTAGGTGAAAGTAGAGCCTAACATGGGTGTCACGATGTTTTAAAGTCTTAAAATGGTTAATAAGAGTGTTCATAGGCATTCTATAAAGTTTGGAAGTGTTTGGAGGTCAAATGTCCAAGAACGTCCAAGACGTTCGGAAACTAGTCTAAATTAAACTAGTGTGTCGTAGTGTTTTGTAGTGATGTCTGGGGATGGTTTGAGGGTGAAATTGAGTATCGATGGTTCCTATGCGTATCTTGACATGTAAAAGGTCAAAACGTCAGAGAACGACCCACGGGGGCCAGCCAAAGGGTCCCCAAGGAGGACCCATACATGACCAATGCAAGGTGCCGCGCCAACCAAGATTGGGCAGTAGCTGCGCGTTGCACAGCTAGCACGGAGTTGGGAAATTATTGCCCTGCGATGCGGGGATGTCACGAACCATTCTTTCTCAAAATTTTCCAGAAACAAGATTTGCTCCGCGACGTGCAGTAAACTCCCAGATTTGGCCGCGTCGTTTTAAGTCAAATGTGAATTGGTTAAATTATCCAATAAGTGCAGGAGTCTTTTGGGTAAATTGGGGATGATTTTGATAGTTATTGAGTCTTTGTATACCCCTTAACTCCCCAATCAAAGCTAAACCCTCAACTCAAAACAAAACCTCTCCATCCTTCTCTCCAAAACCTCCATTGTTGAAGCTTGGGAGCTCCAAGGAAGTTGACTGATTTTCTCAAGTTTTTCTCCATCAATCTTGTGGGCTTTTCATAAAAATTAAGGTATGATTTTCATCCTTGATATCTCTTTCTTCAAGGAGTCAATTCCAATGATTTTTTCAAAGATGATCAAAACATGGTTCCTTCTATTTTAACTTCTAGCCATGGGTTCTTGCATGAAACGATTTGAAACAATGTTTTACCATATAATTGATGTTAATTGAATGATTTTAGATCAAATTACTTATGAACCCATGCAAATCATGCAATGCTTATTTTGACTATATTATGGGTAATTTGATCATGTCTCTATATTATTGAATTCTTATGTCGTTTGATTAGGGCTATTGAATTATGATAGAATCATGTTAGAATTGTTAGTATGCTACCCTAAATTCATAAATCTATGTTGAATTATCTTTGAGTCATTGTCTATTGTAAGTATTGAATTGAATTGGTGATCATGGCCATGGGTAAGGGCCTTTGGGTATTGTGTTGGATGATTTAGCTATGGATTGAAGTGGATTGGTGGTACGCTGCCCTAATTCTCTTTATATTATGTAATTTAGGTCTTGAATTATGTTGTGATTGTTATGGTCCACTTATGGTGGCGGTGCTATGTGCTTTACTTGTGAATTTTGTGGCCTCGGCGGCGTTACTTTATGAATTATGATGAACATGGCCTTGTCGGCAATTACTTGATATATTATGATAGTTTGTGTAGTTGAGTTATGTGAAGTATGATCATAGCTATGTACTTGTGAGTAAGGTGAAAGTATGTGTTCTTCTATTGACATTAGGTGATCATGTTAGACTATGACTATGTCTTTATGTGTCTAGTCTTAGGGTTGATGTATGATTCTTCCTACTTGGTTATATAAGTCTTATGATGGTTATATTGATTATATTATAGTAGTGAATATGTGACCTATAGATGATGTTGGTTATACCTATGGGCTTCTAGAATGATATGCTATATGAGAAGTAAGTGTGCGTCTTGCTTTGGTAGACTTGTGTCCCTTACTTGATACATGTACATTGTGAATGTGACTTCTTTGACTTAGTATGCTAAAGCTCCTTAGTCTTGTATGTGTGATTGACATGTGACCTTGAACATAGCTAAGAAGGTCGTTTATTTGGAACCTTCATCCTAGATGTAAGGTTATGATATCTTTGAAGTTGAAAGCCGTAATGGTATCCTTCTTGTGTGAATGGTGGACTTAAGGTTGGTTGGCTGGAACGACATGAAATCATACTTAGGAAAGTCATTGAGCTATCCTTTTAGCCATTGTAGGTAGCCTTAGTGGAACCTCTTTGGTAAGGTGAAATGTGATTGAGTTATAAACTAGATATGAAACCTCTTTATGTTATCCTTTATTGAAAATACTCTATGAGAACAAAGGCTAGCACCGAGTGAGTATGGTTTGGGAAGTTTCTCTATATAAGATGACATTAGAGAACAAAAAAGCCTTCCAAATTCCTTAACGATGTACCTACATGGGATGTGTCCTAGTTCTACCATTAGCTAGTAGAATACGCTCAATCGGAGTTGGTTTATGACTCCGGATTCCATGATTAGCTAACATGGTCTATGTCGGTTATTGCTTGTTCTCATAATGTGGGATACATGCTAGTGTTGGATAAGTACTAGGAAGTTTACATACTGGAATGGGAGGCTATCTAGGCATTACACGACTAGACTTTGAAGATATTAGTGTGTAAGTGCCGTAGGTCTCGTCCTAGACCATTATGTGAATGTCCTTAAGTGTTGAATGTCTCTTAAATGGTATAATGAGCATAATGACTTAGGCAAAGAAATGCTAATGAAAAAGTACTTATCTAGAGTAGCTTTGAGGATTGATTAGGTAGGCTTGAAGAGGGTGTATGAGCGGTCTCTTCATGTCTTACTTAGGTGAGTCTTAGAGTAATTCTAGGTAGGGATTTTAACTAACGAAATGGGAATAATCTTATCTTAGGTAGTCTAAAGGATCTCTTTGGTATCTGTGAAGGGATTGTATGGGCGGTCGCTTCATAACTCACTCAAGTGAGCCTTAGAATCACATTTGGTAGGAAAGTCTCATGTTTATTTGTTTCGAAGTATTCGTGATGTTATGTGTTGTAAATTATACTTATATTATGAAGTTTTACTCAAAAAGAGCATGTTTCTTACAGATGTCCGTTTCTCATGATTTTTATGAATTATGCCATACTTAGTACATACAATGTGCTAATTCAATATGTTGTTTACTTCTAAAGGTGTAGGTGGCTTTTGAGAGGTGTTTGGGAAGTCAAGCTTGGATATTAGCAATTATTCAAGCAAGAATTGTGGTATATCCTCAATCGATTCGAGGACACCAATATATTTAGCTTTTCGAGTTATAGACATTGTAATAGACTTTGTTGATTCATATTCGATTGTAGTATGGGTTGTGACCCAAAGATGTTTCATGAGTCTAAGTTGGCTACTTGGAGACTTAGCATTTCTATTGTTTCTACAAATGAGATCTTTAGATATGTTGTGAAAAGTTTTACTTCCGCACTACTTTTCATGTATGTTTTATGCAATGAATGGTACGAAATGGCTTGTACAAGACCTCCGAGTGGTCAAGTACATCGTGTTCCGATTCGAGAATTCCCTAACTTTTAGGGGGTACTCTCGGGTCATAACAAACTTGGTCTTAGAGCATAGGTTATGAAAGTGGTTTTAGGAATCAAAAAGTCTCATAAAGCCACGTCTAGTAGAGTCCCGTTTATCGGTGTGAGTCGCGATAAATCTATGGGAAAGAGTCTATATGACGATAGAGTTTCCCTTCTTTCTCTACTATGGTGTCGTGCCATAGAGATTAAAAGTTATGAATGTTCTTTTCTTATGGTTTTCCTTGTGTTATAGGAGATGAATATGAGGAGGAAACCGACTAGGAGAGTTCGTGAGAATGATGTGAATGAGGTACTTCCTCCCCAAGGTGGACAAGTGCCACAAGGTGTGAAAGTTCCTCAAGGTGCTCAAGGTAATCAAGTCCCTATTGTGGATGGAGTAAATGATGTTCCGGTGGTTCCCCCGGAAATGACTAATGGGGAAATTAGAGAGGCCCTACTTGCTTTAGCCCGATCCATGACTACTCATGTGAATAGGGGTGTTGAGCATAGGGTGAATGTTGTGGAGAGTACCATGATCTCTAGGTTGAGAGAATTTTTGAGGATGAATCCTCCTATCTTTCTTGGCTCTAAGGTGGGAGAAGATCCCCAAGAGTTTCTAGATGGTGTCTATAAGGTGTTGAGTGCAATAGGGGTGAATTTTAGGGAGAAGGCGGAGTTAGATTCGTACCAATTGAGGGAGGTTGCTCAAGTGTGGTACACTTGGGAGGAGTTTAAGGAGGATTTATTAGGAAAGTAATTTCCCCGTGAGAGGAGGGAGGTGAAGGTTGAAGAGTTTATTAATCTCAAGCAAGGCAATATGAGTGTTGAGGAGTGTTCCTTGAAGTTCACTATGTTGTCTAGGTATGCTCCATTTTTGGTGTCTAACCCTAGGGATCAAATGAGTAAGTTTGTGACCGATGTTGCCGACCTTGTGAAAGAAGAATGCCGTACAACCATGCTCCATAGTGATATGAACTTGTCTAAACTCATGGAGTATGCTCAATCTATTGAGGAGTCTAAGCTTAGTAGGATTTCTAGAAACATGAAGAAGAGTGGGCCAAGTGAGAAAAACCAACCTAGGTTCAAGAAGAAGGCTCCAATTCAAGATGAGCCTAGTGCTCCTAAGGTCAAACTTGAGAAGGGTAGTGGTTCCCAAGGTGGTAAGCCTACTTGTGTTACTTTTGGTAAGAAGCACTATGGAAAATGTCTAATGGGTACCGGGAATATCTTTGGATGTGGTAAGGATGGACACAAGGTGAGGGATTGTCCTACTATTGAGACTAGAGGAAAGGAAGGTAAAAAAGTTCCTCCAAGTGTTCTGGGTGATGATGTTCCAAGGAAGAATCGCTTCTATGCACTCCGCGCTAGGGTATCAAAGCCGGATGATGATGATGATGTTAGTAAGTTATAACTTCTCTCTTTTAGTTGTTATAGGTGATACGCTCAAATTACACTTCTTTACAGAAGTATAAGCGGTCGTATCAAGTAAAGAACCCAACAAGTAGGTTGGAGTCGATCCTACAAGAAAAATAGTTTATACTTAACTTCAAT